>CM062296.1:278111838-278523892 GCA_031216915.1 Pictodentalium vernedei | reverse complement strand
TCTTCTTCAGATTCAGCGGTCAGAATGTTTTGATATTTGGTATACAGCATCCTTAGGGGGTGAGATTCAAGTTTGTTCAAGCCAAGTCCCTGGGTTCATATTTGGGCTCACTGTGGGAGTCTGAATGATAAATTAGTTCAAAATGTGGAATTTTCTTTAAAAATCTTCTTCAGATCCAGCAGATGAATGCTTTTGATATTTGGTATGCAGCATCCTTAGGGGGGTAAGATTCAAGTTTGTTCAAGCCATGTCCCTGATTCCATAAAATTTGTCTCTCATGATTTCATTCCTATGTAGTGTTGATGAACCATGTCTAACTGAATGTGACCCCAAATACTTCTTTGAACCACTTTGGCCGGTGAGCGATTAAGGCTCCTTGGGGCCTCTTGTTACTTAGTGCAATTTAAGAAAAAATCTTTAACAATCATCTTCACCAGAACCAGTAGGCAGAATCTTTAGATATTTGGTATGCAGCATCTTGGTATGAGTTGGATTCACGTTTGTTCAAATTGAGTCTTTTGATCAATATTGGGGCTCACTATGGGGGCGTGAATGTTTACTTTGTGCAATTCAAGGAAAATTCTTTAAAAATCTTCTTCAGAACCGTCATGCAGAATCTTTTGATATTTGATCAGCAGCATTTTCCCATTCAGTCCTGTTGATGTTTTGGCTCCACAGAGAGTATAGATTTACTCTGTAGAATGTTAAGAATAGCTTTTAATAAAATTTGTGTCTTAACACTATGGAACATTCGGTGAGTGCCTAAGGCCCCCTGGGGCCTCTTGTATTCCAGTGCAAGTGAGGGATAAAGCGAACACCTCCGTCCATCCGTCAGTCTGTCTGTCAATCCATCCATGCATCCGCTCTTTGTTTATGGCATAACTTGAACGGTAGTTAACAGATTTCAATTCTTTTCGGATTATGTCTCTATACCGATAATGTCTATGTCAAGTTTGATGACCTCCAAATATCCGATGAAAATTATGGGAGCTATTGCTCTTTCCTTAAAAAATATCGTGTAATGCCTGTTTGTGAATGGCATAACTTTAACAATAGGAACTAGATTTCAGTTCTTTTTGGTATATGTCTCTATTGCAACAATATCTATGTCAAGTTTGATGACCACTATTATCCGGTGAGAATTATGGGAGTTATTGCCCTTTGTTTAAAAAATATTGTGCAATTTTTTGCTCAACTTTGGCAAAGCCAAATTTGAGGTATTGCCATGGCCCGTCTATCTGTCTGTCTGTCCGTCCGACATGCCATACACACGGCTCGGGCTAGAGGCCGTATTTATGAACCGATCTTTACGAAACTTCTTGGATACCTTTGTTATCATCGTGAGTCGAGAACGAGTGTTTTTGGATCCGGTCAGAAGTTCAAGATGGCCACTGACAGCCATTTTGTACCAAAATTAGGTGAAATCACATTTTTGCACAGAACTTCCACATGAAAGCTCCGATTTGAATAATTTTTTAGTATGAATGTTTAGAACCATGGGATACATCACATATAATACAGGTTTTTTTTCTTGTGCGTAAATTACGCAAATTTAACTTCGATTTATTTAGTGTTACTTTCTGCACTGTAAGTGCAAATGCCAATACGGCTTGGGCTAGAGGCTGTATTTTTGAACCGATCTTTACAAAACTTCTTGGGTACCTTTGTTTTCAACGTGGGACGAGAACGAGTGTTTTGGGGTCCCGTCTCAAATTCAAGATGGCTGCTGGTGGCTATTTTGTACAAAATTAGGTGCAATCAGATTTTTGCACAGAACTTTCATATGAAAGTGCTGATTTGAATAATTTTCTGTGTGAATGTTTAGCACCATGGGATACATCACATATAATACAGGTTTTTTCTCATGCATAAATTATGCCTATTAGACTAACTTTGATCTATTTTATGTTATTTTCAGCACTGTAACTGCAAATGCCAATACGGCTCGGGCTAGAGGCCGTATTTATGAACTGATCTTTACGAAACTTCTTGGTCACCTTTGTTATCACCTTGGGACAAGAACGAGTGTTTTTGGGTGCAGTCCAAAATTCAAGATGGCTGCCGGCATCGAATTTTGTACCATAATTGGTGCAGTCAGTTTTTTGTACAGAACTTTTGTATGAAAGTTCTGATTTGAATAAATTTCTGTATGAATGTTTAGTAACATGTGATACATCACATAAAATACAGGTTTTTTTCTCATGCAAAAATTATGCAAATTACATGAACTTCGATTTATTCAGTGCCACTTATACACAGTTAGTACACATGTCAATACGGCTCGGGCTAGAGTCTGTATTTATGAACCGATCTTCACGAACCTTCTTGGGTACCTTTGTTATCACCTTGGGATGAGATCGAGTGTTTCTGGGTGTGGTCCAAAATTCAAGATGGCTGCCAGTGGCCATTTTGTACCGAAATTAGGTCCAATCAGTTTTTAGCTCATCTTGACAAAGTCAAGCTGAGCTAATCTCATTGCTCTCTCACCGTCGTTTGTCATCCGTCGTCTGTCAACACCTTGTTTTGGTCTTCTCCTCCAAAGCCACTGGGCCAATTCAAGTGAAAGTTTGTGTGAGTGATGGTCCCAAAGGGGCATTTCATTTTTGTTCAACTCAACATGCCCAGCCCCCTAGGGAGGGAGTGGGGGAAAATGCTCCAAAATATTTTTAAAATCTTCTTCTCAATAACCAGTGTGTACATTGACTTGATATTTGCTATGGAGCTTCCATATGAGGTGTAGAATCAAGTTTGTTCAAACGAAGTTCGTGAAGTAATATTTGGCTTTGTAATAGGAGGGGTAAGATTTTTGGCCCGACCAAAATTTCTGTTTTCTGAACCGACGGTCCGGTGTGAACCAAATTTGGTTTGTGGTATTATTGGGTCATAAGTACTTGACCCATGAAAAAAAAAAATTCCTGCATCCCCATGGGAACTCTGGGAGCTAAAAATAGAAATATTTTTGAACGCCCATATTTCCCAAACCACATGGAACAGAGCTGTTATTTGGTATGAAGTATCCTTAAATATCCTAAAGTTTTTTCAATTGTCACAATTCTTGTCTTATTTAATAATCCTTTCATAAACATGGAACATCCTTTCTTTTTGTATGATGTCTAGATGAGAACATCCTAGTCTGGTCATAATCTCATCATCTGTCAACTATGACAGCTGTGCAGGCTTGAATCCTAAAGTTTTTATTTACCATAGTCTACATGTCATATTTATGAAGCAATTTCATTGTAACTTGACAGTATTACTTGGTCTGATGACTAGACGAGAACATCCTACATATATTTGGGTCTAAATTTGTCATATTGGAAAACTGTGAGGGCCTCACAAGCCCTTGCTCTTCAAGCCTTGGACACAGCCTGTATGTCATATTTTTGAGATGATTGGGAGCGGGTGGCTCAGTAGTAGAATGTTTGACTTCTGTGCTAGAGGTCCTGAGTTTGATCCCCATCCAGGACAACCCTCTTTGTGTCCTTGGGCAAGGCACTTTATTCTGGTTGCCCACATGGGGGCATGATGAATCTGTGTACTAAGACACACTGCATGTAACCCTGCTTGAGTGGAGCTTGAACAGAGTTAGAATGTTGAGGAGCTGACACTTGCTTGTCAATGCTCGTTGGTTCTCTCCGGGTTCTCCGGCTTCCTCCATCCGTAAAAAGTGTCATGGCCACGATTAGCCATTGTACATAAGTATGTGACATTAAACGCAAATAAATAAATCAATATGAGATGATTAAAGTGACTTGGTGTTGTGATATTGCAATGGATTTCTGAATAAATGTCCGGATGAATTTCCCATTTTGTTCCAGATCGAACAACCATGAGAGCCATATGATACCCCATGGCTCAGACCTAATTCTACTACCACACTCTACAGGTAGTTTTTAGCTCACCTGGCCTAAAAGGCCATGTGAGCTTTTCTCATCACTTGGGCTTCCGTCGCCCGGCGTCCGTAAACTTTTCACATTTTCATCTTCTTCTGTGTAACAGCTGAGCATTGTGAACTAAACTTGGCAGGGGAATGGTCTATGGGAGGTCCTGTACAAACGATCCTCATTTTGTTCCTGTCGTATGAAAAACATGGCTTCCAGAGGCATTCTTTGATTCTGGTTGGTGGATTTTCAAAAATCTTCTCTGAAACTGCCAGGCCAAATGTTTTGAAACTTCACATAAATGATGACTGGGACCCCTTCTACCAATGATCCTCATTTAACGTTGATCGAGTTACAACCATAGCCGAAATTGCGGCTCACAGTTAATATAGAAACCCTATGGGAAATCGCATTTTCATCTTCTTCTCCTCCAAAACTACTAGCCCAAACCCAAACAAATTTGACATACAATATTTTTTTTTTTGGGGGTGGGAGGTATCCTCTTTCCAGTTTGTTAAAATGAACTCGGTACCCCAACTGGGGTGGGGGTGATACCAGAAAAGCATCAGTTTCTCCTGAAATCTTCTTATGAACCGCCAGTCAGAATGCTGTGGTATTTGGTATGTAAGCTCCTTTGGTACTCAAGATTCAAGTTTGTTCAAAGAAATTTTCTCGGTCAATATTTGGGCTCGCTATGGGAGGATCCCCATTTTGTGCCCCACCCAAAATTTCTATTTTCCGAACTTAGAGGCCGATTTGAACCAAATTTGCTATGAGGTATTATTGATTCATTCAAAAAAAGTGTTCCCTCTACCCCGTGGGAACCTCAGGAGCAAAAAATAGAAAAAAATTCAAACGCCCATATCTCCGAAACTGAACGGCACTGAAACTTTTTATTTGGTGTGAAGCTTCCTTAGGACCAATAGAAAGGAATGGTGAAAAAAATCGCTGTCGGTTTTGTCCGAAGGTACAGTTTTGGGACTTTGAAAAAATGCTGAGTCAGCATTATTTAACACTGAAGGTAATGGGAAAAATATAAAATAATCTTTTTCTCCCCAACCACAGCTCCAAAAGCTTTCATATTTCACATAGAACATCTATGGAAGATTGATTCACATGGTTGTTGAAATTTAACCCCTGGGTCAATATTTGGGCACTCTACAGGAGCCCAAATGTTCAAATTAGTACAATATGAGGGATATTCATTAAAAAATCTTCTTTTCCAGATCCTACGGTCAGAATCTTTTGATATTTGGTATACAGTATCCTTAGGGGAGGGAGATTCAGGTTTGTTCAAGCCAAGTCCCTGGGTTCATATTTGGGCTCCCTATGGGAGCCCAATTTGTAAATTTGTTTAATATGAGGAATATTCTTTACAAATCTCTTTCTTCAGATCCAGCAGTCAGAATCTTTTGATATTTGGTGTATATCATCCTTAGGGAGGTGTGATTCAAGTTTGTTCAGGGGGCATTTTTAGCTTAACTTGACATAGTCAAGTTAAGCTATTGCCATCACGCGTGCGGAAGTCTGTTAGTCTGTGAGTCTGTGATGTCTGTTCACATTTTCCTTTAGCACGGGCTACACCCCGCAGTTCTTGTCTGATCGTCACAAAATTTCATATGTAGGTTTGGGGTCATGTCTAGATAAGAACGTCCCCTTTTGGTCATGATCGGGCAACCGGTATGGCTGCACGAGCCCAAAACCCCAAAACCATTAGCACAGTCTACAGGTCGTATTTATGAAGGGATTTCATTGTAACGTGGTAGGATGCCTCTGTATAATACCTAGATGAGAACGTCCCCTTTTGGGCATGATCTATCAACCGTGATGGCTGCCCAAGCCTGAAACCCAAAAACTTTTAGCATAGTCTGCAGGTCATGTTTAATGTGGAGGGATTTCATTGTAAATTGGTAGGATGACTCCTTATGATGTCTAGATGAGAATTTCCCCATTTGGGCATGATCTGCCAACCGTGACAACAACCCGAGCCCAAAACCCAAAAACCTTTAGCACAGTCTACAGGTCATATTTATTGAGAAATTTCATTGTAACTTGGTGGGTTGTCTTCATACAATGTCTAGATGAGAAAGTCTCCTTTTGGACGTGATTGGGCAACTGTGACGGCTACAGAGGCCCGAAGCCTGAAAACCTTTAGCACAGTCTAGAGGTCATATTTATGAAGGGCTTTCATTGTAACTTGGTAAGATGACTCCAAATAATGTATAGATGAGAACATCCCATTTTGATCGCGATCATGCAGCCTTGATGGGTGCCCGAACCCAAAAACCTTTAGCATAGGCAAAAGGTCATATTTATAGGATTTCATTGTAACCTGTTAGGTTGACTCCATATAATGCCTAGATGAAGACATCCCCTTTTGGTCGTGATTGGTCAGTTGTGATGGCTAAAAGTGCTCGAAGCCCAAAAACCTTGAGCACAGTCTACAGATCATATTTATGAAGGGATTTCATTGTAACTTCTTAGGATCACTCCAGATGATGCCCAGATGAGATTGTCCCCTATGGTTGCAATCATTCAGCCATGATGGCTGTAAGAGCCCGAAGCCCGAAAAACCTTTAGCACAGTCTACAAGTCATATTTATGAAGGGATTTCATTGTAACTCGGTAGGTTAACTTCATATAATGTCTAGATGAGAACGTCACCTTTTGGATATGGTTGAGCAACTGTGATGGCTAAAGGTGCCCGAAGCACGAAAACCTTTAGCACAGTCTACATGTACAGGTCATATTTAGGAGGGTATTTCATTGTGACTTGGTAGGATGACTCCAAATAATGTCTAGATGAGAACGTCCCATTTTGATTGCGATCATTCAGCCTTGATGGGTGCCCGAGCCCAAAAACCTTTAGCATAGGCAAAAGGTTATATTTATAGGATTTCATTGTAACCTGTTAGGTTGACTCCATATAATGCCTAGATGATGACATCCCCTTTTGATTGTGATTGGTCAGCTGTGATGGCTACAAGTGCCCGAAGCCCAAAAACCGTGAGCACAGTCTACAGATCATATTTGTGAAGAGATTTCATTGTAACTTCGTAGGATCACTCCAGATGATGCCCAGATGAGATTGTTCCCTTTGGTTGCGATCATTCAACCATGATGGCTGCCAGAGCCCAAAAACCTTAAGCACAGTATACAGGTCATATTTATGAAGGGATTTCATTGTAACTTGGTAGGTTGACTTCATATAATGTCTAGATGAGAACGTCCCCTTTTGGACATGATTGGGCAACTTTGACGGCTAAAGGTGCCTGAAGCCCGAAAACCTTTAGCACAGTCTACAGGTCATATTTATGAAGGGATTTCATTGTAACTTGGTAGGTTGACTTCATATAATGTCTAGATGAGAATGTTCCCTTTTGGACATGATTGGGCAACTTTGACGGCTAAAGGTGCCCGAAGCCCGAAAACCTTTAACACAGTCTACAGGTTATATTTATGAAAGGATTTCATTGTAACTTCGCAGGATCACTCCAGATGATGCCCAGATGAGATTGTCCCCTTTGGTTGCGATCATTCAACCATGGTGGCTGCCCCAGCCCGAAGCCTGAAAACCTTTAGCACAGTCTACAGGTCATATTAATGAAGGGATTTCATTATAACTTGGTGGGGAGCGCGGTGGCTCAGTAGGTAGAGGTGCAGGCTGCAAGCCGAGAGGTCCTAGGTTCGAATCCCACCTGCGGCAACCGCGTTGTGTCCTTGGGCAAGACACGTCATCTCCATTGCCCGCGTGGGGGCACGATGATGCCATGTACTAAGGCGTACTGCACGTCGATGGTACGCATGTCTTCAACCAATCTAACCCTGCCTTTGCTGCAGTGCGGAGTTCTGATGTTGGGGAGCTAGCAGCTGCTCGTCGTTGCTCGGTGGTTCTCTCCGGGTACTCCGGCTTCCTCCACCCGTAAAACTGTCACAGTCATGATTAGCCATTGTGCATAAATATGTGACCTTAAACATCAATAAATAAATAAATAATAACATTGTAACTTGGTAGGTTGACTTCAAATAATGTCCAGATGAGAACGTCCCCTTTTGGACACGATTGGGCAACTGTGACGGCTTCAGGGGCCCAAAGCCCGAAAACCTTTAGAACAGTCTCCAGGTCATAATTATGAAGGGATTTCATTGCAGCTTGGTAGGATGACTCCAAATAGTGTCCAGATGAGAACGTCCCCTTTTGGTCACGATCATTCAGCCTTGATGGCTGCCCGAGCCCAAAAACCTTAAGCACAGTATACAGGTCATATTTATGAAGGGATTTCATTGTAACTTGGTAGGTTGACTTCATATAATGTCTAGATGAGAACGTCCCCTTTTGGACATGATTGGGCAACTTTGACGGCTAAAGGTGCCTGAAGCCCGAAACCTTTAGCACAGTCTACAGGTCATATTTATGAAGGGATTTCATTGTAACTTGGTAGGTTGACTTCATATAATGTCTAGATGAGAATGTTCCCTTTTGGACATGATTGGGCAACTTTGACGGCTAAAGGTGCCCGAAGCCCGAAAACCTTTAACACAGTCTACAGGTTATATTTATGAAGGGATTTCATTGTAACTCGGTAGGTTAACTTCATATAATGTCTAGATGAGAACGTCACCTTTTGGATATGGTTGAGCAACTGTGATGGCTAAAGGTGCCCGAAGCACGAAAACCTTTAGCACAGTCTACATGTACAGGTCATATTTAGGAGGGTATTTCATTGTGACTTGGTAGGATGACTCCAAATAATGTCTAGATGAGAACGTCCCATTTTGATTGCGATCATTCAGCCTTGATGGGTGCCCGAGCCCAAAAACCTTTAGCATAGGCAAAAGGTTATATTTATAGGATTTCATTGTAACCTGTTAGGTTGACTCCATATAATGCCTAGATGATGACATCCCCTTTTGATTGTGATTGGTCAGCTGTGATGGCTACAAGTGCCCGAAGCCCAAAAACCGTGAGCACAGTCTACAGATCATATTTGTGAAGAGATTTCATTGTAACTTCGTAGGATCACTCCAGATGATGCCCAGATGAGATTGTTCCCTTTGGTTGCGATCATTCAACCATGATGGCTGCCAGAGCCCAAAAACCTTAAGCACAGTATACAGGTCATATTTATGAAGGGATTTCATTGTAACTTGGTAGGTTGACTTCATATAATGTCTAGATGAGAACGTCCCCTTTTGGACATGATTGGGCAACTTTGACGGCTAAAGGTGCCTGAAGCCCGAAAACCTTTAGCACAGTCTACAGGTCATATTTATGAAGGGATTTCATTGTAACTTGGTAGGTTGACTTCATATAATGTCTAGATGAGAATGTTCCCTTTTGGACATGATTGGGCAACTTTGACGGCTAAAGGTGCCCGAAGCCCGAAAACCTTTAACACAGTCTACAGGTTATATTTATGAAAGGATTTCATTGTAACTTCGCAGGATCACTCCAGATGATGCCCAGATGAGATTGTCCCCTTTGGTTGCGATCATTCAACCATGGTGGCTGCCCCAGCCCGAAGCCTGAAAACCTTTAGCACAGTCTACAGGTCATATTAATGAAGGGATTTCATTATAACTTGGTGGGGAGCGCGGTGGCTCAGTAGGTAGAGGTGCAGGCTGCAAGCCGAGAGGTCCTAGGTTCGAATCCCACCTGCGGCAACCGCGTTGTGTCCTTGGGCAAGACACGTCATCTCCATTGCCCGCGTGGGGGCACGATGATGCCATGTACTAAGGCGTACTGCACGTCGATGGTACGCATGTCTTCAACCAATCTAACCCTGCCTTTGCTGCAGTGCGGAGTTCTGATGTTGGGGAGCTAGCAGCTGCTCGTCGTTGCTCGGTGGTTCTCTCCGGGTACTCCGGCTTCCTCCACCCGTAAAACTGTCACAGTCATGATTAGCCATTGTGCATAAATATGTGACCTTAAACATCAATAAATAAATAAATAATAACATTGTAACTTGGTAGGTTGACTTCAAATAATGTCCAGATGAGAACGTCCCCTTTTGGACACGATTGGGCAACTGTGACGGCTTCAGGGGCCCAAAGCCCGAAAACCTTTAGAACAGTCTCCAGGTCATAATTATGAAGGGATTTCATTGCAGCTTGGTAGGATGACTCCAAATAGTGTCCAGATGAGAACGTCCCCTTTTGGTCACGATCATTCAGCCTTGATGGCTGCCCGAGCCCAAAAACCTTTAGCATGTCTGTAGGTCGTATTTATGGAAGGATTTCATTGTAACTTGTTAGGTTGACTCCATATAATGCCTAGATGATGACATCCCCTTTTGGTCGTGGTTGGTCAACTGTGATGGCTACAGGTGCCTGAAGCCCGAAAATCTTGAGCACAGTCTACAGGTCATATTTATGAAGGGATTTCATTGTAACTTCATAGAATCACTGCAGATGATGTCCAGATGAGAATGTATCCTTTGGGTTGCGATCATTCAACCATGATGGCTGCCCAAGCCTGAAGCCCGAAAACCTTTAGCACAGTCTTCAGATCATATTTATGAAGGGTTTTCATTGTAACTTGGTAGGTTGACTTCATGTAATGTCTAGATGAGAACAGCCCCTTTTGGACACCATTAGGCAACTGTGTTGGCTACAGGGGCCCAAAGCCCGAAAATCTTTAGCACAGTCTACAGGTGATATTTATGAAGGGATTTCATTGTACCTTGGTAGGATGACTCTAAATAATGTCTAGATGAGAACGTCCCCTTTTGGTCGCGATCATTCAGCCTTGATGGCTGCCCGAACCCAACACCCCAAAACCTTTAGCGTAGTCTATTGGTCATATTTATGGAAGGACTTCATAGTAACCCGTAAGTTTGACTCCATATAATGCCTAGATGATGACATCCCCTTTTGGTCGTGATTGGTCAACTGTGACGGCTTCAGGGGCCCGAAGCCCAAAAAACCTTGAGCACAGTCTACAGGTCATATTTATGAAGGGATTTCATTGTAACTTTGTAGGATCACTCCAGTTGATGCCCAGATGAGAATGTCCCCTTTTGGTTGCGATCATTCAACCATGATGGCTGCCAGAGCCCAAAGCCTGAAAACCTTTAGCACAGTCTACAGGTCATATTTATTAAAGGATTATGTGTACACGTCATATTATTTTTATCATAAACATAGCATACAGGGAACAGAAATGAATATATTCCCAGTTATCACAATTCTTGTCTTATTTCATAATCCTTTCATAAACATTGAACATTATCCTTTTCATCAAACACAACACACAAGTTAAGCTACAGTGTCATTGACACTTTCATTTTGTGCCCAGTGGGAACCCCAGGAGCAAAAAATAGAAACAAATTCAAATACCCATAGCCTTCCCATTCCCCATTTGTTGTCAAATCACCGAACACTAAAAAATTAGTATCCAAAATTATTACGAACTCCGGAAAGTACAGCACTGCTTGTTTACTGTGGTAAACAAGTTCTGTTACACTGGTAAAATAGGACCCAGTCACCAATGCTTGGGGTGGAAGTCCTCTAAAATGGGCAACATGGGTATAAACGATTTACAAAACTTGACTTTATCTCCATGTTGTGGTCATGATTAGCAATTCTGCATAAATATGTGACCTTGAACACCAATAAGTAAGTACACAAAAATTCTTTTTGTCTCTGTGGTTCTGATCCCTGATGCCTAAATACCTGCATTCCTTTTGTACAACTTGTTTTTCTTAACCACAGATCAGAGTGCTTTGATATTTGATATGCATCCTCTTTTGGTACCCAAAATTCTAATTTGTCCAACGAAAGTTTCTAGGTCAATATTTGAACTCACTACAGGAAGATCCAAATTTTGTGTCCCACACAAAATTTTTATTTCCCGAATTGAGAGGCCAATGTGAAAAACAATCTTCTCCTCTCAAACCAATGGCCCAAATTGAAACATATATGAGCCACATCATCTTGGGGGTATTCTGTTTTAGTTTTGTTCAAATGGCGTCTCCGCCCTTTTTGGTCGTAGTCTTGTTCCCAAATATGATGAAATTCTTTAAAAATCTTCTTCTCATGAACCACAAGTGGGAATGCTTTGATATATAGTACGAAACTTTCTCTGGTGTTCAAGATTAAAAGTTATTCAATGAAAGTTGATAGGTTCGTATTTGAGCTCTCCAGGGGATGGGCTCACTTTTGAGCTCCCCTGAAAATTTCTGTTTCAAGAACTAGTGGAGCAATTTGAACCAAATTTTATATGTGGCATTAGTTGACCCTAAGTACTACTTCATTCATGCCCCCAAAATTTTTCGTGTGGGAACATCTGGCGCTAAAAATAGAAAAAAAATGAAATGTCCAATATTACCCAAGCTGCACAGACTAGAGATTATGTATTTGGTATGAAGCTTTCTTCTGAGCAGTTGAAACAATTGGACAAAAAAATTACTGGCAAATCTGTCATATGGTTCATTCAGATTACATTTTCTTCATACCCATAACCCTTACAGTTTAGGACAACTTGGTCCAGGTGAGCGTTCTTAGGCTCTCTTGAGCCTCTAGTTTCATAATCCTTTCATAAACTTGAACATTATCTTTTTCATCAAACACTTCACACAGTCAAGTTAAGCTGCAGTGTCAATGCTACTTTCATCATGAATACTGATTGTGATCTGATTGAGACAGAGGCCACTTTAGTGATCATAGTACTGTAAGGTCAGCTCTTTTTCAGACTGTCTTAATTTCTCAATTTAATAGGCCAAAATTAATCATTGTAGGATTTTTTTTCAGAATTTAAGCAAACAAGAGATTTGAAAACTGGTTATCATTGGTGGAAGTAGAAGATGTTTTGAACAGTTTCAAGAATGTCTTCTGTATATACCTGTACACGTATAAATATTGTAGTTATGACAGATGTGAAGCTTAATGAATGTTATCCAAATCTATGTATTGTTTTTTGTCAGTGTCTTCAGTTTCTTGGAAAATACAATGAATTGAATGAGTTGGCCGCCCATGGCTTACTTCCAGTTAAAAATGTTGAACAGAAAGATACGCTTTTAGTGAATTGTAATTATTGTATCCAAGGAAATTTTACAGAGGAGACTGATTCAGTCAATTCCAGTTTGTCTAAGATACAGATTTACTTGATATTGAATCTTTTTTATATCTATCTGTCGTTTGGTAGTCTTCATAATAACTCCAAAGAAAACAGACCACGACTGAAAAAGATCATAAACTGGTTCTCAAACAATGCTTCAGGAAAAAAGTCAAAACCTAAAATTACTTCACATCACAAAAGTGAGTTGATTCAAAAGAAGATACATTCATCAGTGAAATCTGTATTAACACACAAGTGTCCACTATATGAAGATATAGAGGATTTAATGGAAACTTTTTCTAATTTCACTCCATGTAAGCAAACTAAATCAGAAGATATCAATACAAAGCTCGATTCACATGATCTGTCTTTTTGGAGACAACGGTTTAGTGTTGAAAATAATTTATGGCTCTTTCCTGCTCATCAGAGCATGTCAAATGAAGTAGTTCGTCTTTCCACCTTCAGAACTGCACAGCTTCCAGTTTCCTCGATTTTACTTGCAAAAGCTGGTTTCTACTTTGTTGTAGAAGAAAGGATAACACAGTGTTTCTCTTGCGATATTGTGTATAATGGATGGAAATCTGGCGACTACCCACTTGAAATACATAAAAAAATATCCCCTAATTGTCAGTTCATAGCTTTGTTGGAGAGATCAGCTGCAAATAACAATGATTACAGGTCTATGCCTACATCTTCATCATTCACAAGTTCCAAAGAAGTAAAATTCATCCCAGGTTCTGCAATTACTGATGAGAAACTGTATTCAAATTCAAATGAATCAAGTGGTTTTGCTTCAGCTAGTAGATTTTCAGCATCAAACTATAGTGAGAATTCTCATGAACAACAGTTTCCTGATCAGAGTGACAGTGGAATGTCTTCTGGTGTTCACAGTAATGAGAGTGAACCAAACTGCATAACTGAGAGAAATAAATTTGTTGCATCGTCACTGAAAAAAGACTCTACATCTGTAAATCCTTCACAGAGAGATTGTAACAGACACATACAAGAAGATCTCCCCAGTCTTCAAATACCTTCCATTGTAACAGATAACAGACCCTTTAGGAACTCAGTGCCCAGTTCATCATCTGTAAGTTCACAGAGGAAAAATAATGAATCCAAGTCACTTGGACCCCCAGAGAAAGACAGAATTCTTGCAAACACTCAGATTGATTGGGAAAATGTACAAGTATCATCTACAGTATCATCTAGTTCAAATACTGCAAGAAACTTTCTTGATTTGGGAATCATTGTCCAAAAGCCAGTGAAGCCAGAGTATGCTGTGTTACAGGCACGGCTTTCTACCTTTGCACACTGGCCTGTTGATAAAGTGCAAAGGCCACAAGAGTTAGCAGAATGTGGGTTTTATTACACTGGTAAGTGGATCATACTACATATAAACTTCATTGATTGTTTTGCATATTTAAGCCTGTAGTTTTGAAAATCACAGGAGAGTGACCAACTCCCTCCTGGAATAAGGTTGAGAAGGGTGATTACTAGGCCTGGCATACTTTAGGAGTGCAGGAGTGCTGCACGCCTAGAAAAAATTGAGGAGGGCAACTTTTTACACCCCTTGTTTTTCTGGAATGCCAGACCTGTTTGGGACTGCCTTTAAATTCTATTATCATTTCATCCACTGAGTTCCAATGTGTTCTCTGTGCCTACTTGCACAGAGAACACATTTGAACTCGGGCTCAATGTTGTATTGATTCAGAATAATTTATGACCCATTCTGTGTTGCATTTCGATAGATTTTGAGTGTCAAAGACCGTCACATGAGAATTGAATGCAACATTTTGAATCATGAGAAGATGTGTGTGCCAATTTTTCCACTATGTAGCTGAATGTAGTACAATTTTTCAGTCACAATAGTAATACCTTGAAGTGAATATAATCAAAATGGCATACAGGTTTTTGTATTGAAAATTTCAAGTGCAATTGCAATGCCAGGGAATCTGAGGAAAGCAACTGTTTTGCACTCCTTGATTTTCTAGATTTGCTAGGCCTAGTGATTACTCCATTAGCTTAACATGCATTTCACTATTTTAAGGGAAATCCTATACTACATACATGTACTGTATAGACGCTTATTACCAACCCCTGGGCATTTTTAACCCACTACCCAATGCATCAGCATTAGTTATTCTTTTACAAATTTTTCAAAAATTTCAACAAAACCATATCATGTAACTTTCTCAATGGAATAAGCTCTACAAGCTTGTTCTATTGAAGTGTCCCATAATATGGTTTTGATGAAAATTCTGTAAAAATAATATTTTTCAGCAGTTCAGTTTGTAAATTTTGTGGGCAGATGCAACCATTTAATTCTGTAAAGAGTTAATTTTGAAGGTGTTTTTCTGTCTGACAGACCCAATGATCTTGGAACAGGTAAATTAACATTCAATCAAGAGGTCTTGGAGATAAAAATTAAATTCCCTTGGCAATGGTTTGTGGTCAAGTCAAGACTTTGCTACAAATCACTGCGAGATTCAGTTAACAGTAAAGTCACTGTGGATTGAACATAATCCATGCATGGGCAGGGATGTCCATGCATGCGCTTTCTGGAAATAAAAATCATCATCTGCAAATTTTTTGATTATTATTCCTATAGTTAGTGTTTGGGATCTAATATTGTTGTGTCTATACATGTGGAAATATTGCCCACCTGTGGAAAGTAACCAGTCCACGGTGGCTGTGCTGCAGACAACAGTCTGGAAAATTGCCTATACCCTGAAGGGTTACAAGAGACTATGTTTACATTGAATTTATTGAGCAAAAATCTGAGCTTAAAATTCAGCAAAGATCCAGAATCTGATTCTCACAAACTGTTGGACATCATATTGTGATGTACAGTTAAAACTAGAAGTCCTGTCACGAACTGTGCGCTTATTTAGGGTTAATTGCGCATAGAAATTGTGAGCAATTGCCATATTGAATGGCGTCCAAAACATGGCAGGTTCTTCTGGTTACTCATAGCAAACACAGGCAATGTTTCTGCCAATGGACCTCCGGGTTAACCGGAGGTCCATTGGCTGAAACATTGCTTGTGCACAGGCCATATGTACAGAATTTGATAGCCTTACTATGGCCATAACGCATAGATTAACGTGCAGATTGACTTGCTATTTGTGGGAATTTCATGACAGGACTTCTAGTTTTAACTGTACATGTATACATGTAGTAGAATTCTCATTTGGATTCTTGCAAAATGGAACAAAATTTATGCCCTGAAAAATATATTTTATCAAAGATTTTCTAGATGGTTATTTACATGTTCCACTTTCCTTATTTTCAAATCAGGCCAGAAATAGAGGGTGAGGGAGATTGCTCACCTCAAAACTAACTACATGTCTGTCCACAAAGAATCTGATACTGTTGTGGGCTGTTTATTTATCCACTTTTCGTGGCGTTTGCACACAGACTATCATTAACTGACAGAGTGCTAACTTACTTTTCAATGGTCATTTGTAATGTGAATATTTGCCCTCCAAAACATTTTTTCGGGGGACTATTAAAATAACTGGCATCCGTCTGTCCGACCATCCATCAGACTGTGCATCCATCCATGCATCCATCCAACATTGGTTATTTATTTATTTATTTATTTATTTATTTATTTATTTATTAGCTCACCTGACTGAAAGTCAGGGTGAGCTATTCTGATCACTTTTCGTCCGGCATCCGTCGTCCGGCGTCCGTCGTGAAGGTGGTGTTTGGGTCTTTTTCTCCCAAACCACTGGCCACATATTAATGAAATTTCATGTGAGTAGGGGTTATATAAGGGCATTTTGATTTTTTGTCAAATTAGGTTTCGGCTCACATTGAGCAGAGGGATGGGGCAAAAATGCTCCAATTCTTAAAAAATCTTCTTCTCTAGAACCAGCAATAACAGACTTGATATTTGGTATGCAGCTTCCTTTTGAGGTGTAGACTCAAGTTTGTTCAAGAGAAGTTGGAGGGGCTATATTTGACGATGTTAAAGGAGGGGCAAAAATTTTGGCCCCACCCCAAATTTCTATTTTCCAAACCGCGAGGCCGATTTGAACCAAATTTTACGTGAGTGCTTATTGGGTCATAAGTACCTAATTTATGCAGAATTTTTTTTCCCCATAGCCCCGTGGGAACCACAGGAGCTAAAAATAGAAAAAAATGAAAACTCCCATATCTCCAAAACTACAGTACTGAGAATTCTTATTTGTTGTGAAGCTTCCTTAGGATCAACAGAATGGAATGGTCCAAAAAAATTGCCATCAGTTTTATCATGGGGTACTTTTTGGGGACTTTGAAAAAGTGCTGAGTCATCATTTTTTAACACTGTGGGTAATGGGAAAAACATAAGACTACTTTTCTCCGAAAGCACTGCTCCAAAAGCTTTAAAATTTCACATATAACATGTTTGGAAGATTGTTTCACATGTTTATTGAAATGAATTGCCTGGGTGGATATTTGGGCTCTCTATGGGAGCCCAAATGTTTAAATTAGTGCAGTATGAGGAGTAGGACCCAGTCACCAATGCTTGGGGTGAAAGTCCTCTAAAATGGGCAACATGTTGATCAACGATTGACTAAACTTGACTTCATCTCCATGTTGTGTCACGATTAGCCATGGTGCATAAATATGTGACGTTAACCACCAACAAACAAACAATATGAGGAGTATTTTTGAAAAATCTTCTTCAGATCTCCCAATAAGAATGTTTTGATATTTGGTATGCAGCATCCTTAGGGGGGTGAAATTCAAGTTTGTTGAAGCCAAATCCCTGGGTTCATATTTAGGCTGAAAATTTGGGGTCCCGTTGCGAACTTCGAAATTTTGGACCAAAATCCGAAAAAATTTTTTTTTGTTTTTTCTGCGTTTTGGTCAATTTTAAGACAAAAAAAATTTTGGTTTTTTTTCTCCCCTGAAAATTTGGGGTCCGTGTGGGACTTGGAAAATTTTGGACCAAAATCCGAAAAAAATTTTTTTTGTTTTTTTATGCATTTCGGTCAAATTTTAAGACAAAAAAAAAAAAAAAAACAAAAAAATTTTTCCCCTGAAAATTTGGGGTGCGGGTTGGACTTCGAAAATTTTGGACCAAAATCCGAAAAAAAAATTTTGGGTTTTTTTATGCGTTTCCGTCAATTTTAAGACAAAAAAAAAAAAAAATTTTTCCCCTGAAAATTTGGGGTGCGGGTGGGACTTGGAAAATTTTGGTCCAAAATCCCCCAAAAATTTTTGGTTTTTTTTTTATGCGTTTCCGTCAATTTCAAGACAAAAAAAAAAAAAAAATTTTCCCTGAAAATTTGGTGTGTGGGTGGGACTTGGAAAATTTTGGACCAAAATCCGAAAATTTTGTTTTTGGTTTTTTTATGCGTTTCCGTCACTTTTAAGACAAAAAAACAATTTTTTTTTTCCCCTGAAAATTTGGGGTGCGGGTGGGACTTCGAAAATTTAGGAAATTTTGGACCAAAATCCAAAAAAAAATTTTTTTTGTTTTTTTATGCGTTTCGGTCAATTTCAAGACAAAAAAAAAAAAAAAAAAAAAATTTTTTCCCTGAAAATTTTGTGTGCGGGTGGGACTTAGAAAATTTTGGAAATTTTGGATCAAAATGCGAAAAAATTTTTTTTTGTTATTTTATGCGTTTCGGTCAATTTCAAAACAAAAAAATATATATTTTTTTTTCCCCTGAAAATTTGGGGTCCGGGTGGGACTTAGAAAATTTTGGAAATTTTGGACCAAAATCTTTTTTTTTGTTTTTTTTTTATGCGTTTCCGACAATTTTAAGACAAAAAAAAAAAAAAAATTTCCCCTGAAAATTTGGGGTGCGGGAGGGACTTAGAAAATTTTGGACCAAAATCTGAAAAAAAATTTTTTTGTTTTTTTTATGCGTTTCGGTCAATTTCAAGACAAAAAAAAAAAAAAAAAAATTTTCCCCTGAAAATTTGGGGTGCAGGTGGGACTTAGAAAATTTTGGACCAAAATCCGAAAAAAATTTTGTTTTATTTTTTTATGCGTTTCCGTCAATTTCAAGACAAAATTTTTTTTTTTTTTTCCCCTGAAAATTTGGGGTCCGGGTAGGACTTCGAAAATTTAGAAAATTTTGGACCAAAATCGAAAAAAAATTTTTGGGGTTTTTTTTTATGCGTTTGCGTCAATTTCAAGACAAAAAAAAAATATTTTTTTTCCCCTGAAAAATTGGGGTCAGAGTACGACTTTTGGACCAAAATCCGGAAAACTTTATTTTTGTTTTTTTATGCGTTTCCGTCAACTTTAAGACAAAAAAAAAAAAAAAAAATTTCCCCTGAAAATTTGGGGTGCGGGTGGTACATAGAAAATTTTGTAAATTTTGGACCAAAATCCGAAAAATTTTGTTTTTGTTTTTTTATGCGTTTTGGTCAATTTCAAGACAAAAAAAAATTTTTTTTTTTTCCCCTGAAAATTTGGGGTCCGGGTACGATTTACAACATTTTGGACCAAAATCCGAAAAAAATTTTTTTGTTTTTTTTTATGCGTTTCAGACAATTTTAAGACAAAAAAAAAAAAAATTTCCCCTGAAAATTTGGGGTGCGGGAGGGACTTAGAAAAATTTTTTTTTTTGTTTTTTTATGCGTTTCCGTCAATTTCAAGACAAAAAAAATTTTTTTTTTTTCCCTTGAAAATTTGGGGTCCGGGTGGGACTTTTTTTTTATGTGTTTCCGTGAATTTTAAGACAAAAAAAAAAAAAAATTTCCCCTGAAAATTTGGGGTCCGGGTAGGACTTAGAAAATTTTGGACCAAAATCCGAAAATTTTTTTTTTGGTTTTTTTTATGCGTTTCCAACAATTTTAAGACAAAAAAAAAAAAAAAAAATTTTCCCCTGAAAATTTGGGGTCCGGGTTGGACTTAGAAAATTTTGGACACAAAATCCGAAAAATTTTTTTGGGTTTTTTTAATGCGTTTCGGTCAATTTCAAGACAAAAATTTTTTTTTTTTTTCCCCTGAAAATTTGGGGTCCGGGTAGGACTTCGAAAATTTAGAAAATTTTGGACCAAAATCCCAAAAATTTTTTTGGGGGCTTTTTGTGCGTTTGCGTCAATTTCAAGACAAAAGAAAAAAAGTAATTTTTTTCCCCCTGAAAATTTGGGGTGCGGGTGGGACTTAGAAAATTTTGGACCAAAATCCGAAAAAAATTTTTTTTATTTTTTTATGCGTTTCGGTCAAATTTTAAGACAAAAAAAAAAAACAAATTTTCCCCTGAAAATTTTTTTTTTTACCCTGAAAATTTGGGGTCCAAATTTTGGACCAAAATCTGAAAAAAATTTTTTTTTGTTTTTTCTTCGTTTCTGTGAATTTTAAGACAAAAAAAAAAAAAAAATTTCCCCTGAAAATTTGGGGTTCGGGTGGGACTTCGAAAATTTTGGACCAAAATCCGGAAATTTAGTTTTATCGTTTTTTATGCGTTTTAAGTATGGTATGCAACATTGTGGGGTGGATCTGATTCAAGTTTGTTCAAATCGGCTTCCTAGATTCATATTTGGGCTCACTATAGAAGCTCGAATTCGAACTTAGTGCATTTGAGGCAAATTTCTTAAAAAATCTTCTTCTCCAGATCCAGCTTCAGAATCTTTTGATATTTGGTAAGCAACATTGTGGGGTGGATCTGATTCAAGTTTGTTCAACTCGGCCCCCTGGGTTTATATTTGGGCTCCGTATAGGAGGCCTCTTGTTTTGTTTTTTTATGTGTTTCCGTAAATTTTAAGACAAAAAAAAAAAAATTATTTCCCCTGAAAATTTGGGGTGCGGGTGGGACTTCGAAAATTTAGAAAATTTTGGACCAAAATCCGAAAAAAAATTTTTTTTGTTTTTTTATGCGTTTCGGTCAATTTCAAGACAAAAAAAAAAAAAAAAAAAAAATTTTCCCCTGAAAATTTTGTGTGCGGGTGGGACTTGGAAAATTTTGGACCAAAATCCGAAAAAAATTTTGTTTTATTTTTTTATGCGTTTCCGTCAATTTCAAGACAAAAAGTTTTTTTTGTTGAAAATTTGGGGTCCAAATTTTGGACCAAAATCTGAAAAAATTTTTTTTTTGTTTTTTCTTCGTTTCGGTGAATTTTAAGACAAAAAAAAAAAAAAAAATTTCCCCTCAAAAATTTGGGGTGCGGGTGGTACTTAGAAAATTTTGGAAATTTTGGACCAAAATGCGAAAAAATTTTTTTTTGTTATTTTATGCGTTTCGGTCAATTTCAAGACAAAAAAATATTTTTTTTTTTTTTCCCCTGAAAATTTGGGGTCTGGGTGGGACTTAGAAAATTTTGGAAATTTTGGACCAAAATCCGAAAAAAATTTTTTTTGTTTTTTTCTGCGTTTTGGTCAATTTTAAGACAAAAAAAAAAAAAAAAATTTTCCCCTAAAAATTTGGGGTGCGGGTGGGACTTTGAAAATTTTGGACCAAAATCCGAAAAAAAAAATTTTTGTTTTTTTTATGCGTTTCGGTCAATTTCAAGACAGAAAAAAAAAAAATTTTTCCCCTGAAAATTTGGGATCCAGGTAGGACTTCGAAAATTTTGGACGAAAATCCGAAAAATTCTTTTGGGGGAAATTTTCAGGGGAAATTTTTTTAAGACAAAAAAAAAAAAAAAATTTTTCCCCTGAAAATTTGGGGTTCGGGTGGGACTTCGAAAATTTTGGACCAAAATCCGGAAATTTAGTTTTATCGTTTTTTATGCGTTTTAAGAAGAAGAAAAAAATTTAGGCTGAATGTATTTTGTTTGGGAAAAAAATCTGTTTTTATGCGTTTATCTCAATTTTAAGATGTAAAAGTGCAGGAATTGAAAATAGAAGGAAAATCCTGTGTATTGTGTGGGCACAATCGCTTCATCTAGTTGGTATATGCTTTTCTTGGGAGGGGGCATATGCAGCTTATTCAAGTGAAGTCCCTGGTTTGATATTTAGACTACCATGTCAGGTGAGCGCCCTCAGGCCCCCTTGTTTATTTATTTATTTATTTTATTTATTTATTTATTTTTTGGGGTTTAACAATATTTTCGACAGCCAGGGTCACGTATTGTCAGACAGTTTTATGGGTGGAGGAAGCCGGAGTACCCCGGAGAGAACCTCCGAGCTCCCACTTTTGTTTCCTGATGATAACTTTAGTTACAATTGACCAAACCAAATCAAAATTGGTATGTAGGTGTCATAAAATGCAGGTCAAGTTCGAATCGTTGTGCCGTATGACAATGTTTGCCAGAGTTATGCCCCTTTTTCGACTTCGAAAATTCATTTTTTTTGGTTTCTCCGATGATAATTTTAGTTGTTGTTAACCGAAATTCACTGAATCAAAGAAAATATTGTATGTTGGTGTATCAACATAAAATACTACCGGTAGTCAAGTTCAAATTGGGGTGTGGTCCGACAATTTTAGTCCATAGTTACGCCCCTATTTTGCCTTCAAAGGACTCATGTGAGCTTTTACTATCACTTGGCATCCATCATCGGCCATAAACTGTTCACATTTTCATCTCCTACTCTGGAACTGCTGAGCCGGAGTGAACCAAACTTGGCAGGAATGGTCTTATTCCATTAAATAGTGTTAATACGGTTTTGTGTAAGGATGCAACACACTTGGCTGTATTTACCAGGAAAATGCATGTATCAGGGCTCCCATCTTCATAATTTAAACCAGGTCATTTGTCATTGCATACATGTATTTGTAGCAGGGTTTCCGCTAGGGTAAAGGGAATGAGGCCTTTAGCGTGGTGACTGATAATCGTTGGTACCACAGGCCGACCATGGTTGGGCCCGTGGTGAGAAAATTTTGAATTCTGGAACCCCAAACCCCCATTTCCTTGCATCTAAGAAGATATTTTGCGTCTTTTCACCGAGATATATCTGTCCAATTTTTCACATTGACAGCCAGTAATTTCTGATGAATAAGACGTAAATAAGAGAAAATGGTTGCTCAACCGAAAAATAATTTGTAGTATACGTGACTTTCTATTCGCCCAGGGCATTTCGTCCCAATAAAACTGTCAAGCCTTGACATATTTTTATACTATAAATCAATGGCCCAGACTAGCTGGTGCAAACTAACTTATTAGGGCCAAACACAAATTTTGAACCCTCCAATCCCCAAAATTTGCTTGCAAAACATAAAATTAAAGTCCTATCTGGTCCTCCATTCTTTTACCCTCCACGCATTCGCAACCATCAGGAAGTGACCGAAACTGGCGCCAACATCATTCTTTGTTTGGCCCTTCAGTCAATAACAACATTTTGACATCTATCCTTTGAAAATCTACTTTTTGAGGATGCCAGACACAAATCAATGCAAGAATTGGTGAATCCAAGGCTGTTATTGGATGATGGAAGTGCACAACAGTGGTTTTCTACGTTCAGGGCTGTAACTTTATAATAATTATAAAATTGTTTGATATTTCCCAATTTCGGGACATTCGCCTGAATATTTATTCTGTTTATCCCCATGGTTATGTCTTCACCTTAGGGGTGTTAGGTCGTTTTAGTCTTGCATTTTCTACCCAGTGTATCGTTTTTCTTCATATGAAGATCTAGCTTTGCATCTGGTAGCATCAAATTGGTTATTGACTTTGGGCCTTGTTGTGTGCCTGCTGTCTTGTTTCCTGTTTTTCTTTTGACGTTGTTTACATTGACAGCGTCCTCAATATGTGTCGTATTTCATATTGTATTGCTAAAAAAATTGTTGGAAGATTCTATTATTATTATTCTGGTAGTGTAGCTAAAAAAAACTGGATTTTGTCCACACTTAGGCTCTATCAGGATGCCCTTGGGCTCGTAGGTTCCCTTTGGGAATTTAGGCTTTTCTTCAAAATTTTTTCTAAAAATTTTTGTTGTTGTAAATTTAATTTTTATTTCTATTTTTCATGTATCTATATAAATATATGAGTTGTAGTAGTGCTATCGTCTTTAGTCGATGGTCTCCTCCAGATTTTTGTCCTACTTTGGTACAGTGGGACTACAATGTTGGAGACTGGTTTCGTGGTAAATTGTTCGTGGTGAGGTTCCTATGTGGGGCCTCTTTCGCGATACAATATTTTCCAGTTTCTTTTTTTCAGAAGAACATGAATGTAGTGATGATACTGTGACATCCATCCAAGTGTGTTCCCGTTGTCCTGCTCGGTTGAGCTGAAGAGGAAATAGAGCTAGCTGCAGGGTGCTCGTATATAAGCAAGGGATCCTTGCAAGCAGCTAGATCGACCGGTGAAGCGGTTACTCCATCCGGGGAGCCGTATACACCAGGTAAGTCCATTGCGGTCGAGGGAAGTGTGTAGATGTGGGTAGATCGAGCACCTTAAAATAAAGGCTCACCCAGTGACGATGGAAATAGGGATGAAGTCGGCAAGTGTCTTTTAGGGAGGCTCGGCGAGGTCTAATAGGACCGCGAGCGGGAGAGAAGACCTTCCTCTTTAACCCAAGAACATTTGGGGCCAAATGTTGTTTGAGAAACTTGCACGAGCCGGAGCATCGGGATGCCCGTCTAGTCTGCAGCCGAGGTCGGCTTCATTCAGGACTTCCTCTGCTACGTTACACAAGCCGGAACAAGTTTTCTTTTCGGGAGGCTCGGCAAGGTCTGATGAGACCGCAAGCAGGAGAAATCCCCCTCTAACCCAACAACATTTGGGAGGGAGAGGTCCCCCTCTAACCCAACAACATTTGGGACCAAATGTTGTTTTGAGAAACCTGTACGAACGGAACGTACGTCCAACCACCACTCGGGACGGTCTGTCAAGTCTACAGCTGGGGTCGCCTTCAGTCACGGCTTCCTCCACTACGTTATTAAAGCACACATGACCGCAGTCTAGCCACTCGACTTCAGATATCCAGCCTCTTGCGCAAAGACAGAGCCATTCTTCACCCATGAAGTCGGACCATTCAATAGCTAGTGCTCCGAGTCATTGATCAATGGGACATTAGGAGAAGATATACCTCCGAATTTTTGTCCCATATAAGATGGTATACAGCTGCTCCACAAGCTTCGGTAACAGGCTGGCTGTCGCAGATCGCACAGCAAATCGTAGCACCCCAGCATATGCGTCGGACGGTGCTCAGTCGGTCCAATCATCTGCAGATGCAGATGCCAGGGACCAAGACGTCATAGCTGATTCAGTCGGATGGTGAAAGGGAATAGAAAGAGGATTACTCTTCCCTTTCGGAACAGTTTATGAAGTTATTGACTCCATTCATCAGTAATTTCTTGAATCTGTTCAAACTGATCAGCAGGCTGTGACTACTGTAGAGGATTAGCTACCCAACTTCATATAGCCACAGTTGTCCGAAGACAGAGCGTTCTTCACCTGTGAAGTCGGACCATCCAGTAGCTAGCGATCCAACGTATTCATCCCGGGATGTTTGGAGAAGACATGAGCAGACTGGGGACGAAAATCTATCCCTACCTGCATCATTTGATATATACGCTCGGAAGTACTTCCTCCGGATATTCGTCCCAGGGGCAGCGGTGAAGAACAGAAGACGCTACTCCTCAAGTTCAGGGACATTCAGAGAAGATATGAGCGAGCAGGGGATGAAGAAATGTCCCTACCTGCATCATTATATTTATGCTCCGAACTGCTACCTCCGGATATTCGTCCCAGGGTGCAGCGGCGAAGATACAGAAGACCGCTTCTCCTCAAGCTTCGGTAACGCAAATACTGTCGCTGATTGAACAGCTAATCGCTGCATCCATCAAGTGCAAGAGCAACCTCCAACAAACTCCAAAGGTGAGCTGTAGGACGGTGCAGGGTCGATCCAGTCATCTGTACACGCAGACGCAAGGGACCAGACGTCATAGCTGATTCATTCGAATGATGAAAGGGACGAGGAAGAGAATTACCCTTCCCTTTCAGAACAGCATAGGGTAGCGATGGACTGCATTACTATCCTGCATCTGTTACACCTGATATTTGTGTGGTGGCCCAGTTGGTAGAGGTGCAGGCTGCAAGCCGAGAGGCCATCGGTTCAAATCCCCCTGCGGCAACCACATTGTGTCCTTGGGCAAGACACTTCACCCCCATTGCCCACATGGTGGCACGGTGACGTTGTGTACTAAAGCGTACTGCACGTCGATGGTGCACCTGTCTTCAACCGATGCTAACCCTGCTTGTGTGGAGTTGGTATGTTGGGGAGCTGACAGTTGCTCGCTGATTCTCTCCGGGTACTCCGGAAAACTGTCACGGTCATGGTTAGCCATTGTGCAGAAATATGTGACCTTAAAACACCAATAAATAAATAAATAAATAAATAAATAAATAAATAAATAAATAAATAAATAAATAGTTACACCTGATCAGCATGCTCCATCTATTAGAGAGAAACCGCTGTCGTCTCTGGAAGCTGGCTAGGTGCGGAGGAAAGAGGACGTTCTTTCTGTTCCGACACTATCTAGACAGGTGTCGCAGGCCTTCGGCCACGTTGACGACAACATATTCTACCTCTCTAATGCTAAGAGAAAGGGGGTTTCTTTTCGACATCTTCAGTATACCATTCCTTGGACAACGTTCATTTATAACGGTTGGAGAAAATGTACAGAGAGCTCATCTGTTTTAAATGAGCAGACTGGGGATGAAAAAAATGTTCCTACCTGCATCATTTAATATACACTTTGATTTAATGGAATGTGTTATCTCATCAAATAAGCGAATCTGGACATGGTGTCCTATGCAGATCACCTTATCAGAGCTATGACACAACGTTTCAATGGGAAGGAATATGAGGACGTTGTTCCTCGCTAAGAGTTCTTTCCAGGGCAGTCATGTATGCCACGTTCAACTCTGCACTGACAGTGGAAAATTTGGAGTTGATAAGATGTGATGCTGCCCTTGCGTCGTCATCACTTTTAGATGACAAGGTGAAAAGCTTTCTCCAAGTCGCTCCGGTCACTGGGAGGAGAGAATGTAGTTTCTCCTTCCAAAAGCTTCGTAAGTCGTACCGTACCGGTGATGGATATGACATCTATTGTTTATCAGTGGATGGAAGGTTATCAACTTCACAAGAACTGGACGTTAATAACGGAAGTTCCTTCAAAGAGAGTTGCTCCCAGTGGAGGTTAAGACCCTCTTATTAAGGGAACAATTGAGGTCTTCAAGAATAGATTTTGATAAATTCACTTGGCGGTAGGTTATCAGCATCGCAATAAAGTGGATAATATTGTGGAAGATCAGTGGATGAGAATAGTCTTGGCAGGCCGGTGGCTATCAGCCTGAGCAAGCTCCACTTACAAGAAATACTTGTGGGACAGTCTCCCAAGAAAGGCTTTCCTTCTGGAGGTCCAAGCTCCTATTGAAGAAAAGCATTAGATGTCTTCAAAATTATTCTCCAGTTTTTTATAATCACCTGTTTCTCATCCTGTATCAGGAAAGATAGTGGCTCGTCATTCTCTAATTGCGTGATGATGAGTAAGTCACTAATTACACCGAGATATCGGTCTTCACAGAGAAGAAGACTTCTAGCTACGTTAGTTAGGCTCTGACCGCTGTCTTTTGGGAATAAAGCCGAAAAGAAGTACTGTGCTTTTCGGTTTGTTTTTTCCCAGATGTCATAGACTTAAGTCTTATAAGCTCACCTGACTGAAAGTCAGGGTGAGCTTTTCTTATCACTCTTCGTCCGTTGTCCGTCATGAAGGTGGTGTTTGAGCCTCTTTCTCCTAAACCACTGGCCACATTTTAATTAAATTTCATGTAAGTAGTGGTTATATAGGGGCATTTTGATTTTTATTCAAAATAGGTTTCGGCTCATATTGAGCAGAGGTGTGGGGAAGAAATGGCCAAATTTTTTGAAAATCTTCTAATGAACCACCAGTAGCAGAGACTTGATATGTGGTATAAAGAGTCCTTTTGAGGTTTAGAATCAACTTTGTTCAAGAGAAGTTTGTTGGGCATTATTTGCCTTCATTATGGGAGGGGCAAAAATTTTGGCCACGCCTAAAATTTCTATTTTCAGAACCATCTAGTCGATTTGAACTAAATTTGATATGAGATGATAATGGGTCATAAATAGTTGATTGATGCAAACAATTTTTTTCTCATTGCCCCGTGGGAACCTCGGGAGCTAAAAATAGGAAAAACCTTAAAACTGCCATATCTACAAAACTACAGGGCACAGAGAATTCTTATTTTGTATAAAGCTTACTTTTATCCAGTAGAATAGAATGGTTAAAAAAAATCCCTATCGGTTTGATCCAGGGTTTCCGCTATACCGGCAGCGGGTCCGTCGACCGGACCCATTCCCCCCGCCGATCATACTATGATCAGTCAGAAAAGCTGGTGGTTAAAATGTCGTACAATGCTGTATTGTAACGACACTCGGGATCCTTTGTTTCCACGTAATATAGGCACAATTCTGTTGTATGCTATGCCTACTATTACTGGCGACAACCTGATACCTTATAACCCCCAGACAAGAGGGGGAAACAAAGTTCAAATCCTAAACGTCGCCTATAAAATTTCGGACTCAAATTGTTGTGTTTGGTCCGAAATCACTGGCTTTTATTTTGAGCGACAAATGATGTACTCGTTTTGGAAGCTGTCACTTGTTTCAAATGAGTGTGCAGGCTGCTGTCAGGAGTTGTCTGAAACACGCCCACAACATATAGTTTTCACAGTTTTCACAGTGGTTGAATATCATCAGAAAGATACTGATTGAACACTGCCACTTTCGAGCGGTGGACAACTCATTGTGAAAGAACACTGCCACTTTCAAGCATGCACAACTCATTGTGAAAAACGGGTGTTCAGAAATTAATGAGAAAGTGGTAATTAAAAATGAAAAATAATTACAACTCTGGTATTTGAGAATTATATAACAGTATAACCAGGGATATGATTTATGACTTATTGGTTCAATAAAACATGCTCATTTATCATTTCATCATGCCCTGCAACATGTGAAGTTATGACTTTCAGTGTCAAATTAATTTTTCGAATGGTGCCAAGGGAGGCAACTATTTTGTTATTCATATTTCGCTGTGTAAATTTTATCTGGTCTTCATATTATGATTCTTTTATTGAGTTTGTGTGAAGCTATATTTTGTTTTATTCGTAAAATTTTAAAAAAATGTACATATTTAAAAAACCCTCTATTTTTAAACAGACAAATGTTTGTTTTCAAGGGGGTGGTTTGCAGTGCTGATTGACATACTTAACATCCATTTCTGGCTTCGACTTTCGAGAGTAGCCTGTACAAAAAAATGAAAACAACACCGCATGGTTTTCTGATTGTTTTATTCATTAAATTGAGGATTAAAACCCGAAATCTGAAAATGAAACGTATGTACAAGATAATTATGAGAATTTTTAAAGCAAATTCTATAAAATTGGTAGGCGGGTTCCAAAGAAATGTAACATACCCAGTGGATATTTACTTGCCTTATATCGCCAATTTCAGACGCATCCCAACGCGTCTTGCAAGCACTATTACTCGTCCCGAAGCCCCCCCCCCCTCCCTCTCCCCCCCCACAAACACACACTTTGCAATTTATCCACTACAAGCTGCCCCCTGGGCTTCTACACGAGTCAGTACGGTAATTGGACATGCATGACGTCACACGTCCGCATCATGGTTCTTTTCGAATATCACAGCGAGCGGTTGTAAACAAAGCTCAGTCACTGTTAGGATTCGTGGATTTTGTGTTGTTTTGGGTTTGTATTTTTATGAAACCTCCGACCAGATGTAGTATTGTGTGTCCCGTGGGAATTTAGAGAATTGTAGGAGGAAAAAATACATATTTTCCACAACAATTATTCAGCATTTTAGCGACCAGAATGTCCCCAGAGGCCACCAGAGAGCACCTAAAATCAAAAGGCCCCCCTCTATACGCACGTGCCTTTGGCGCGTGCGGCACATGCCTTTGGCATGTGAGTTTCACTTTCTTTAAACTACCGGACCCACAAATTTTTCCCTAGCGGAAACCCTGGTTTGATCACAAGGTACTTTTTTCAGGACTTTTGAAAAAGTGCCGAGCCCGCACTTTTTAACACTGTAGGCAATGGGAAAAAGATTAAAAAATGTTCTTCTCCAGATCCAGCAGGCAAAATCTTTTGATATTTGGTATGCAACATTGTGGGGTGGATCTGATTCAAGTTTGTTCCAATCGGCCCCCTGGGTTCATATTTGGACTCAGTATAGGAGCCCGATTTCGATCTTAGTGCATTTCAGGCAAATTTCTTAAAAAATCTTCTTCTCCAGATCCAGCAGGCTGAATCTTTTGATATTTGGCATGCAGCATTGTGGGGTGAATCTGATTCAAGTTTGTTCAAATCGGCGCCCTGGGTTTATATTTGGGCTCAGTATAGAAGCTTGAATTCGAACTTGGTGCATTTCAGGCAAATTTCTTAAAAAATCTTCTCCAGATCCAGCAGGCAGAATCTTTTGATATTTGGTATGCAACATTGTGGGGTGGATCTGATTCAAGTTTGTTCAAATCGGCCCCCTGGGTTCATATTTGGGCTCACTATAGAAGCCCGATTTCGAACTTTGTGCATTTCAGGCAAGTTTCTTCAAAAATCTTCTTCTCCAGATCCAGCAGGCACAATCTTTTGATATTTGGTATGCAACATTGTGGGGTGGATCTGATTCAAGTTTGTTCAAATCGGCCCCCTGGGTTTATATTTGGGCTCAGTATAGAAGCTTGTATTCGAACTTAGTGCATTTCAGGCAAATTTCTTCAAAAATCTTCTTCTCCAGATCCAGCAGGCAGAATCTTTTGATATTTGGTATGCAACATTGTGGGGTGGATCTGATTCAAGTTTGTTCAAATTGGCCCCCTGGATTCATATTTGGGCTCACTATAGAAGCCCGATTTCGAACTTTGTGCATTTCAGGCAAGTTTCTTCAAAAATCTTCTTCTCCAGATCCAGCAGGCACAATCTTTTGATATTTGGTATGCAACATTGTGGGGTGGATCTGATTCAAGTTTGTTCAAATCGGCCCCCTGGGTTTATATTTGGGCTCAGTATAGAAGCTTGTATTCGAACTTAGTGCATTTCAGGCAAATTTCTTAAAAAATCTTCTTCTCCAGATTCAGCAGGCAGAATCTTTTGATATTGGTTATGCACCATGCTTGGGGGGGGGGGGGGGGGGGGGAGATTCAAGTTTGTTCAAGCCAAGTCCCTGGGTTCATATTTGGGCTCACTGTGGTAGCCCGAATTATAACTTAGTTCAAAATTAGGAATTGTCTTTAAAAATCTTCTTCAGATCCAGCAGTTGGAATGTTTTGATATTTGGTATGCAGCATCCTTAGGGGGGTGAGATTCAAGTTTGTTCAAGCCATGTCCCTAGGTCCATATTTGGACTCACTGTGGGAGCTTGAATTGTAACTTAGTTCAAAATGAGGAATTTTCTTTAAAAATCTTCTTCAGATCCAGCAGTCGGAATGTTTTGATATTTGGTGTGCAGCATCCTTAGGGGGGTGAGATTCAAGTTTGTTAAAGCCAAGTCACTGGGTTCATATATGGGCTCCCTGTGGGAGCCCGAATTATAACTTAGTTCAATATGAGGAATATTCTTTAAAAATCTTCTTTTTTTTTTTAGATCCACTGGTGAAAAGCTTTGGATATTTGGTATAAGCTTTTCTTAGGAGGAGCAGATGCAACTTGTTGAAATCAATTCTCTGGGTTGATATTTAGGCTACCATGTCAGGTGAGCGCCCTCAGGCCCCTTGGGGCCTCTTGTTGTTTACACTATTGTAGTCTAACTAGAATTATGAGCAAGATTTTTTTAGTATTATGCAATGACATAACTGAATTAAAAATCTCTTAAGACTGCAGTCTATAATATTGGGAATTTAGGGTTGTTCATTTAACGCTTTTTCATTCCCTACCTTGTGCGATGATAGTTGTAAGTCTCAAGTCTGCGAGCCTTCAGGGTCGCCGCTTACACCAATATATCTGTTTTATCAGCTTTATTGTCTTCACGTATAGGAAGACCTTTAGCTGCTCAGCTTGGCTGAGTTTGTTGTCCTATAGGACATAATACCGTTTGTTAGAGGAGGTTATTCTCTCCCAACTGGTATGGTTTGGTGTGAGTTATTATGAAAATATGGTGTATTTGTTATGACTAACACAAGAACGATTCAAGTAATGCGGGTGAGGGGGGTTTGATATGATATTTTTATCGAATTCCCCTCCCCTCTCCCCACTTCCAATGTGTTAAGAGGCGATTGCAGGACAGGACGTAGTTTCCTTCCTGCAAGCCTCGTTTTTAAGTTTTTACATGCCTTTCATGGCTTATCGATTGGCAGCTGGGTCGTGTTCTATGGTGACCTCATGGACACGTCCACTTTTTAGTTGACTTGTTTCCTGTGGTTGTTCTTTATAAGTCATATATGAGCATATGATTCATTTTCAATAAATTGCTAGCCTTTGTGTACCGGTTTGTCTGACAAGTCAGTTAACTGGTATTCTGATTATTACATGCGAGATTCAAGGCTCGCGTACATAATATGTGTTTATTAGGTGATGCATTATTGTATGTTATGGATCTCAGAAAAAATAATATATTTTGGGGTGGTCCATGACGAGTCTGTTAATCAAAGCTCAATCCATTTCTAAATCTAGGTTATATAGTTCCAGTACACATTTTACATGGAAATCGAATGGAGATTTCTATATATTACGGTACATGTATATTCGTACGTCTGGGAGTATTATTACTGGAATTAATTGTACACCTGAATAGGATCACCTGTGGGTTGTCTTGGAAGCGTGTTTACTCTCCAGAGACTGTTTATTGATATTCTTTTGAACAAGTGTATTTTGTATATATTTATCACCGGTTTTTGACCTATCTACGTATGCCAACTCCGGTATTCGTTAAGAAGTGTGCAGTGAATTACCGGGATTGCCACTATAGCCTCAGCTTCTGAAGAGGCATGAAGCACCAATTTTATTAATAATAATTAATATCTGGGTGCCTGTTCGACGAATATATATTGTTAATTGGTACTGCTTTTACTGATTCCACAACGCTCCCCTCTTTGTTTTTGAAGAAGATTCCTTCAAAAAAAAAAGGGTGGGAGGGTGAGGTGGATTTCTTAAAATCTCTTCTGGCTTGATGGCATGTAACTATGAGCGAAGCTGTTTTGTCTGTAGATTATATCGAATCCTGGATACAGCTTGTTAGCTTAACTTGACATAGTCAAGATAAGCTATTGCCATCACGCTTACGGAAGTCTGTTAGTCTGCGAGTCTGTGACGTCTGTTCACATTTTCCTTTAGCACGGGCTACACCCCGCAGTTCTTGTCTGATCATCACGAAATTTCATATGCAGGTTTGGGGTCATGTCTAGATGAGAATGTCCCCTTTTGGTCGCGATCGGGCAACCGGTATGGCTGCCCGAGCCCAAAACCTGAAAACCATTAGCACAGTCTACAGGTCGTATTTATGAAGGGATTTCATTGTAACTTGGTAGGATGCCTCTGTATAATGCCTAGATGAGAACGCCCCTTTTGGGCATGATCTATCAACCGTGATGGCTGCCCAAGCCCGAAACCCAAAACTTTTAGCACAGTCTGCAGGTCATGTTTAATGTGGAGGGATTTCATTGTAATTTGGTAGGATGACTCCTTATGATGTCCAGATGAAAATTTCTCCATTTGGGCATGATCTGCCAACCGTGACGACTGCCCGAAAACCTTTAGCACAGTCTACAGGTCATATTTATTGAGGAATTTCATTGTAACTTGGTGGGTTGACTTCATACAATGTCTAGATGAGAAAGTCCCCTTTTGGACGTGATTGGGCAACTGTGACGGCCACAGGGGCCCGAAGCCCGAAAACCTTTAGCACAGTCTAGAGGTCATATTTATGAAGGGATTTCATTGTAACTTGGTAGGATGACTCCAAATAATGTCTAGATGAGAACGTCCCATTTTGATCATGATCATGCAGTCTTGATGGGTGCCCGAGCCCAAAAACCTTTAGCATAGGCAAAAGGTCATATTTATGGAAGGATTTCATTGTAACCTGTTAGGTTGACTCCATATAATGCCTAGATGATGACATCCACTTTTGGTCAGCTGTGATGGCTACAAGTGCCCGAAGCCCGAAAACCTTGAGCACAGTCCACAGGTCATATTTATGAAGGGATTTTATTGTAACTTTGCAGGATCACTCCAGATGATGCCCAGATGAGATTGTCCCCTATGGTTGTGATCATTGAGCCATGATGGCTGCCCGAAGCCCAAAAAACCTTTAGCACAGTCTACAGGTCATATTTATGAAGGGATTTCATTGTAACTTGGTAGGTTAACTTCATATCATGTCTAGATGAGAACGTCCCCTTTTGGACATGATTGGGCAATTGTGACGGCTAAAGGTGCCCGAAGCCCAAAAACCTTTTGCACAGTCTACATGTCATATTTATGAGGGGATTTCATTGTAACTTGGTAGGATGACTCCAAATAATATCTGGATGAGAACATCCCATTTTGATCGCGATCATTCAGTCTTGATGGGTGCCCGAGCCCCAAAACCTTTAGCATAGGTAAAAGGTCATATTTATGGAAGGATTTCATTGTAACCTATTAGGTTGACTCCATATAATGCCTAGATGATGACATCCCCTTTTGGTCATGATTGGTCAGCTGTGATGGCTGCAAGTGCCCAAAGCCCAAAAACCTTGAGCATAGTCTACAGGTCATATTTATGAAGGGATTTCATTGTAACTTCGAAGGATCACTCCAGATGATGCCCAGATGAGATTGTCCCCCTTGGTTGCGATCATTCAACCATGATGGCTCCCCGAGCCCGAAGCCCGAAAACCTTAAGCACAGTCTACAGGTCATATTTATGAAGGGATTTCATTGTAACTTGGTAGGTTGACTTCATATAATGTCTAGATGTGAACGTCCCCTTTTGGACATGATTGGGCAACTTTGACGGCTAAAGGTGCCCGAAGCCCGAAAACCTTTAGCACAGTCTACAGGTCATATTTATGAAGGGATTTCATTGTAACTTGGTAGGATGACTCCAAATAATGTCTAGATGAGAACGTCCCATTTTGGTCATGATCATCCAGCCTTGATGGGTGCCCGGGGCCAAAAACCTTTAGCATAGGCAAAAGGTTATATTTATAGAAGGATTTCATTGTAACCTGTTAGGTTGACTCCATATAATGCCTAGATGATAACATCCCCTTTTGGTCGTGATTGGTCAACCGTGATGGCTACAGGTGCCCGAAGCCCGAAAACCTTGAGCACAGTCTACAGGTCATATTTATGAAGGGATTTCATTGTAACTTTGCAGGATCACTCCAGATGATGCCCAGATGAAATTGTCCCCTTTGGTTGCGATCATTCAACCATGATGGCTGCCCGAGCCCAAAGCCTGAAAACCTTTAGCACAGTCTACAGATCATATTTATGAAGGGATTTCATTGTAACTTGGTAGGTTGACTTCATATAATGTCTAGATGAGAACGTCCCCTTTTGGACATGATTGGGCAACTGTGACGGCTTCAGGGGCCCAAAGCCTGAAAACCTTTAGAACAGTCTACAGGTCATAATTATGAAGGGATTTTATTGTAGCTTGGTAGGATGACTCCAAATAGTGTCCAGATGAGAACGTCCCCTTTTGGTCACGATCATTCAGCCTTGATGGCTGCCCGAGCCCAAAAACCTTTAGCATGTCTGTAGGTCGTATTTATGGAAGGATTTTATTGTAACTTGTTAAGTTGACTCCATAGAATGCCTAGATGATGACATCCCCTTTTGGTCGTGATTGGTCAACTGTGATGGCTACAGGTGCCTGAAGCCCGAAAATCTTGAGCACAGTCTACAGGTCATATTTATGAAGGGATTTCATTGTAACTTCATAGGATCACTCCAGATGATGTCCAGATGAGAATGTCCCCTTTTGGTTGCGATCATTCAACCATGATGGCTGCCCAAGCCTAAAGCCCGAAAAACCTTTAGCACAGTCTTCAGATCATATTTATGTAGGTTGACTTCATGTAATGTCTAGATGAGAACAGCCCCTTTTGGACACCTTTAGGCAACTGTGTTGGCTACAGGTGCCCAAAGCCCAAAAATCTTTAGCACAGTCTATAGGTGATATATATGAAGGTTTTTTCATTGTACCTTAGTAGGATGACTCTAAATAATGTCTAGATGAGAACGTCCCCTTTTGGTCGCGATCATTCAGCCTTGATGGCTGCCCGAACCCAAAACCCCAAAACCTTTAGCATAGTCTATTGGTCATATTTATGGAAGGACTTCATTGTAACCCATAAGTTCGACTCCATATGATGCCTAGATGATGACTTCCCCTTTTGGTCGTGATTGGTCAACTGTGATGGCTTCAGGGGCCCAAAGCCCAAAAACCTTGAGCACAGTCTACAGGTCATATTTATGAAGGGATTTCATTGTAACTTTGTAGGATCACTCCAGATGATGCCCAGATGAGAATGTCCCCTTTTGGTTGCGATCATTCAACCATGATGGCTGCCAGAGCCCAAAGCCCAAAAACCTTTAGCACAGTCTACAGGTCACATTTATTAAGGGATTTCATTGTAACCTGGTAGGTTGACTTCATATAATGTCTAGATGAAAACGTCCCCTTTGGACGCAATTGGGAAACTGACGGCTACAGGGGCCCGAAGCCCGAAAACCTTTAGCACAGTCTACAGGCCATATTTATGAAGGGATTTTAATGTAACTTGATAGGATGACTCGTTTTGGAATAATTTCACTGTCACTTGGTAACTTTTGTTGATATACGTTAACTGTGAGGGCCACATACATTAACTGTGAGGTCATATTAACCCACCCCTTAGCTCTTTAGTACAGTGTACACCTCATATTATTTTTATCATAAACATAGCATACAGGGAACAGAAATGAACATATTCCCAATTATCACAATTCTTGTCTTATTTCTTAATCCTTTCATAAATATTGAACATTATCCTTTTCATCAAACACAACACTCAAGTTAAACTACAGTGTCATTGACACTTTCATTTTATTATTGTAATTGGCGTGGTTTGTGAGGGTTAACCTCTCACTCTCGAATACGCCATCCTAATTTATGGGGCTTAGTTCAAAATAGTCTTTAAAATTGGGAACTTGTTACACCCAATTCGCATAGTCATTCATGCTATGAATAAGGAATTACTGGAATTTGACTCCTTACTTATGATATGTCTTCTTTATTATTGTTTAGAGAGACATACATGTACATGTAATTCCTTTTAAATTTAATTTTCCTTTCACCTTGGATTGCAGGCTTAGGAACTATGTTGGTCTGCTAATTCTAATGTCCTTGGCTCTCTGCCTTTTTACGATTCAGCTAGTCTGGGCCATTGGTTTATAGTATAAAAATATGAAAAATTCAAAGTAATTTGTATATTTTTAGCTTAACTTGACATAGTCAAGATAAGCGGTTGCCATCACGCGTGCGGAAGTCTGTTAGTCTGTGAGTGAGTCTGTGAGTCTGTTAGTCTGTGAGTCTGTGACGTCTGTTCACATTTCCTTTAGCACAGGCTACACCCCGCAGTTCTTGTCTGATCATCACGAAATTTCATATGCAGGTTTGGGGTCATGTCTAGATGAGAACGTCCCCTTTTGGTCGCGATCGGGCAACCGGTATGGCTGCCCGAGCCCAAAACCCGAAAACCATTAGCACAGTCTACAGGTTGTATTTATGAAGGGATTTCATTGTAACTTGGTAGGATGCCTCTGTATAGTGCCTAGACGAGAACGTCCCCTTTTGGGCATGATCTATCAACCGTGATGGCTGCCCAATCCCGAAACACAAAAACTTTTAGCACAGTCTGCAGGTCATGTTTAATGTGGAGGGATTTCATTGTAACTTGGTAGGATGACTCCTTATGATGTCTAGATGCGAATTTCCCCATTTGGGCATGATCTGCCAACCGTGACGACTGCCCGAGCCCAAAACCCGAAAACCTTTAGCACAGACTACAGGTCATATTTATTGAGGAATTTCATTGTAACTTGGTGGGTTGACTTCATACAATGTCTAGATGAGAAAGTCCCCCTTTGGACGTGATTGGGCAACTGTGACGGCTACAGGAGCCCGAAGCCCGAAAACCTTTAGCACAGTCTAGAGGTCATATTTATGAAATGATTTCATTGTAACATGGCAGGATGACTCCAAATAATGTCTAGATGAGAACGTCCCATTTTGATCGCGATCATGCAGCCTTGATGGGTGCCCGAGCCCAAAAACCTTTAGCATAGGCAAAAGGTCATATTTATGGAAGGATTTCATTGTAACCTGTTTGGTTGACTCCATATAATGCCTAGATGATGACATCCCCTTTCGGTCGTGATTGGTCAGTTGTGATGGCTACAAGTGCCCGAAGCCCGAAAACCTTGAGCACAGTCTACAGGTCATATTTATGAAGGGATTTCATTGTAACTTCTTAGGATCACTCCAGATGATGCTCAGATGGGATTGTCCCCTATGGTTGCGATCATTCACCCATGATGGCTGCCCAAGCCCGAAGCCCGAAAACCTTTAGCACAGTCTACAGGTCATATTTATGAAGGGATTTCATTGTAACTTGGTAGGTTAACTTCATATAATGTCTAGATGAGAATGTGCGATCATTCACCCATGATGGCTGCCCGAGCCCGAAGCCCAAAAACCTTTAGCACAGTCTACAGGTCATATTTATGAAGGGATTTCATTGTAACTTGGTAGGTTAACTTAATTTAATGTCTAGATGAGAACGTCCCCTTTTGGACATGATTGGGCAACTGTGACGGCTAAAGGTGCCCGAACCCCGAAAACCTTTAGCACAGTCTACAGGTCATATTTATGAGGGGATTTCATTGTAACTTGGTAGGATGACTCCAAATAATGTCTAGATGAGAACGTCCCCTTTTGATCGCGATCATTCAGCCTTGATGGGTGCCCGAGCCCAAAAACCTTTAGCATAGATAAAAGGTCATATTTATGGAAGGATTTCATTGTAACCTATTAGGTTGACTCCATATAATGCCTAGATGATGACATCCCCTTTTGGTCGTAATTGGTCAGCTGTGTTGGCTACAAGTGCCCGAAGCCCAAAAACCTTGAGCACAGTCTACAGGCCATATTTATGAAGGGATTTCATTGTAACTTCATAGGATCATTCCAGATGATGCCCAGATGAGATTGTCCCCTTTGTTTGCGATTATTCAACCATGATGGCTGCCCGAACCCGAAGCCCGAAAACCTAAAGCACAGTCTACAAGTCATATTTGTGAAGGGATTTCATTGTAACTTGGTAGGTTGACTTCATATAATGCCTAGATGAGAACGTCCCCTTTTGGACATGTTTGGGCAACTTTGACGGCTAAAGGTGCCCGAAGCCCAAAAACCTTTAGCACTGTCTACAGGTCATATTTATGAAGGGATTTCATTGTAACTTGGTAGGTTGACTCCAAATAAGGTCAAGATGAGAACGTCCCATTTTGGCCGTGATCATTCCGCCTTGATGGGTGCCCGAGCCCAAAAACCTTTAGCATAGGCAAAAGTTTATATTTATAGAAGGATTTCATTGTAACATTGTTAGGTTGACTCCATATAATGCCTAGATGATGACATCCCCTTTTGGTCGTGATTGGTCAACTGTGATGGCTACAGGTGCCCGAAGCCCGAAAACTTTGAACACAGTCTACAGGTCATATTTATGAAGGGATTTCATTGTAACTTCACAGGATCACTCCAGATGATGCCCAGATGAGATTGTCCCCTTTGGTTGCGATCATTCAACCATGATGGCTGCCCGAGCTCGAAGCCCGAAAACCTTTAGCACAGTCTAAGATCATATTTATGAAGGGATTTCATTGTAACTTGGTAGGTTGACTTCATATAATGTCTAGATGAGAACGTCCCCTTTTGGACACGAGTGGGCAACTGTGACGGCTTCAGGGGCCCAAAGCCCGAAAACCTTTAGAACAGTCTACAGGTCATAATTATGAAGGGATTTTATTATAGCTTGGTAGGATGACTCCAAATAGTGTCCAGATGAGAACGTCCCCTTTTGGTCACGATCATTCAGCCTTGATGGCTGCCCGAGCCCAAAAACCTTTAGCATGTCTGTAGGTCGTATTTATGGAAGGATTTCATTGTAACTTGTTAGGTTGACTCCATATAATGCCTAGATGATGACATCCCCTTTTGGTCGTGGTTGGTCAACTGTGATGTCTACAGGTGCCTGAAGCCCGAAAACCTTTAGCACAGTCTACAGGTCGTATTTATGGAGGGATTTCATTGTAACTTGGTAGGTTGACTTCATATAATGTCTAGATGAGAACGTCCCCTTTGGACGCAATTGGGAAACTGACGGCTACAGGGGCCCGAAGCCCAAAAACCTTTAGCACAGTCTACAGGCCATATTTATGAAGGGATTTTAATGTAACTTGATAGGATGACTCATTTTGGAATAATTTCATTGTAATTTTGTTGATATATGTTAACTGTGAGGGCCACATATATTTACTGTGAGGTCATATTAACCCACCCCTCAGATCCTTAGTACAGTGTACACCTCATATTATTTTTATCATAAACATAGCATACAGGGAACAGAAATGAACATATTCCCAATTATCACAATTCTTGTCTTATTTCATAATCCTTTCATAAACATTGAACATTATCCTTTTCATCAAACACAACACACAAGTTAAGCTACAGTGTCATTGACACTTTCATTTATACTTACCAATGGCCCAGACGGGGATGGCCCTCCCATGAGTGGGCACTCATACCTCCCCACTGAGTTATGTAGTAAGCTCATCTACAAAGAATGATGTTGGTGCCAGTTTCGGTCACTTCCTGATGGCTGCGCATGCGCAGAGGGTAAAAGTATGGAGGACCAGATAGGACTTTAATTTTCGGTTTTGCAAGCAAATTTTGAGGATAGGGGGGGGGGGGGGGGGTCAAAATTTGTGTTTGGCTCTTAATAACAGTTAGTTTGCACCAGCTACACTGTAGTCTGGGCCATTGGTAAGTATAAAAAATAAAAAAAATTACCTTAAATTTTTCATTTTCATTTGGACTAAACGTCCAGAGCAAATAGAAAGTGTGAGTAGGAAGGGTAAATTCGCCCATAATTTAAAAATTCAATTTTAAAGTAGGGGCGAAATGATGCTTGTGAGATATTTTAGCAGACACAAGCACTGCGCAAAAATCTCATTGCAAGTGCATGGTACAAATTTTGACGTTTGCGACCACTGTGAAAATGAATACTCGATATTACTATTGTTTGATGTCTTTGATGTTGAAAAATGCTTTGAAATCAATTACTCTCCAGGTGCTGTGACAGAACGGTGAAACGGGCATGTGTTTTGTTTTCAATGAAATATGTGTACGGAAATCGGCAAAAGAAGTTTAGAAATGCCAATTCTGCAACCTAGGAACTAAATGTATTCTCGGGGGCCGGCAGATCAACGCAAATTTCAAAGATTCTGTTATGTCGGGAAGGTGACCTGGCGGAGGAATGTGACCGTTTGACAGAAGCTGTGCCGGAATAATGGAAACTCTGTTTGTAGTATAATTAAGCTGCAAATGATCTCAGCATCCCAAAATCCTAGTTGATCACATTAGACTTTTTTTCTGCCCCAAAATGTTACAGTTAAAACTAGAAGTCCTGCCACAAACTGTGTGCTTATCTAGACTTAATTGCGTGCTGGAATTGCACGCAATTGCCATATCAAATGACATCCAAAGGACGGCAGGTTCTCCTGGTTACTCATAGCAAACATAGGCAATGTTTCTGCCAATGGACCTCCGGGTTACCCGGAGGTCCATTGTCTGAAACATTGCTTTGCTTGTCCACTGGCCATATGTACAGAATTTTATAGCCTTACTATGATTGTAACGCGTAGATTAATGTGCAGATTGACGTGCTATTTGTGCACATTTCATGACAGGACTTCTAGTTTTAACTGTAGGTTAGCTTTTCCAACCGACTGAAATAATCCAGATGCTTGAATCTTAAACATGGGTGATGAACTATTTAAGGGCCAGACTGGTTTCATGCCATGGCAGCATTGAATTCCATACAGAATTTGACTGGTGTCTTGAGAGCTTTGTCTGCAAATTGAAATGATATTTTGTTTGAACGAATGTGTTTCATTTATCCTCTATGAGTGTGCTTGGTCTTTTATTATTATTATTTTAAAGAATTACTTTTCTTCAACAAAAGTAATCCTTTAAAATGATAATAATAAATGAACGTTTTGAGTCTATTTCATGTTTTATTGTTGTAAAGAAGTATATTGATTTAGGTTTAATGTTTGTACCAGTAGTCAACAACCTGCAAACACTTTCAGAAATTTTAACTCCCGCCCACCATGTCAGAAAAATTTAACAAAAAATACCTGAATTTTGCTCATCATTCAGGGGGTGGTCGGGAGTAAGTGGTATACACCATGCCTAGTAAGTGGGAATCATCATCACACCCACCCACCTACCAGTCAGTACACCGGTTACTACCATAATAGTAACTGGTTCCTTCGATAAAATATTGGCACCCACCCCCACCTCATGTAGTAAATAAGAATCCCTCTTAAAAATTACTTCTACTAGATTTTAATAGATATTATAGAACTGTCCTTGATCATTAACGCTTCTTTTCCAACATTTTGAAGTAGAACATAGAAAATATTGACAAGGTAAAATAGCTGAAGAATGCAAAAGAAATGTTAGTGATGTGATTAGGGTTAGGATTAGCGTTTTCGTTGTTGACCTTACAAGTAAAACTGTAAGTCATGCTTTCATTAGCACAGTATACCCTTATACTATATATAGTTAGCACAGTGCTTACGGCAGAAAAATAGAGGGTCGACTCAAAAAAGACGCCCAATAAACACAAAATATAATTCTTCTGCAAATTTTCACCAATTGCACCCACCAGGTTGCAGCTGCTAGAAATTTGCAAGTACATGTATGGACCGTTATGGATGTGATGTTGAGAGGAGCCAAAGTGTGTTATCCAGCTCATGCTGTTGCTTCAGATTATTGCAAAATAGGTGGACAGGATTTCTAGTTTCAACTTTATTCAACATGAATGTAAGTGTATTGAAGCAAGAGAATATTTCAAGTGAGAAGAATATTCTTTATGTAGGTTCATTTGAAACTGCAAATACAACATATTTAAACCGAAATATACAACCTTAACCCTTTACCTAAGAGCATTTTCAAAAAATATTAAATTTTAATTTTTCAACAAATAATTCTGAACGTTTGCTAACAAAACCATAAAAATATGGGCATAATTAGAATCGGCTCATCATGCCAATTTTAATGATATCCATACTTGTATGGTTTGATCAAAGAAATAAAAAAGTTACTTTGGGCCTTAAAAGACTTACAATGGTTAATTTTCTGGACATATTCGGCCACTATGTTAGGTAAAGGGTTAAAAGAAAAAAATTGAATCCTTTGCAAAAAATACGTCTTCCTTCCACCTTGGTGGAGCCACTCCCCCACCCTCATGTACTGCTTTTACTTTTTAAAGATGCTAATGGTTGACTTTTCCTGCTTTTCGACAACATATTCAGGGGGCAAAGACAACTGAGGATGCTCAATCTCGAAGTGTTTATGCATGTTATATTTCCAGATATCAGCCCCACAGTTTTTTTGCCTCACATTTTATTAAATGGTTTGTGCATTTTTCTCGCTTTGAATAAACAGGCCTTCGCTGATACGCAGAAAAATAAGGCCAATTGGAGTGGTCTTTATAATAATTTTTTCCTTTACGTTGACTGTTTTTTTTCAATTTATTGGAACAAGTTTTGATGCCACAAAACCCACAAACATCACTATCAATATCCTCAGATAAAATATGGAACCCAACATGACTCCCCCATCTTATCAGCCCCAATTGCTTTATTACAAATTTTGCATTTGTTTCTGGCAGATGTAGTTCCAGACTGAGCAGAGGTTGATGCACTTATTTTTTGCGCAACAGCGAGTTGGACACCTATATTAAGTAGTAACTGCTTATCAAATGTATAGCGTGTCATTCCCCAAGATTTGGATTTAGTACTGGCTTAATTACTACAACATTTTCTGCATTCGCTTTTTGAACTTCACCAACGAGTGACCCACTCCAGTAAAACATATCATCATGTTCACACAAATGCAAAAAATTAACATCAAAAATTAGATTTTGTGATTGTAAGTCATCACTGTGTATGAATTTCTTATTTTGATTGCCTAGCTTGATCTTAAATATGTTAGCAATTTGTGTTCTATTTTCAGCATAAATCACAAGGGGGTCACCAATAAAAATGAGGTTGACATCATCAGTGCCTCTCTCAGCTTCACCAGGAGTCCCTGCAGATAAACCTTGAACCCTCTTTAAACGATCTTTGGATAATTTTTGTTGACTATACAATTGGTTTATAACAGTTGCTTTGTAGATGTTCTTGCCATCAATGTCAATTGTTTGCAAATGTCCACTATCGCTATCAATTAAGTCTGCTAAAGGGACACTTTTATCTGAATCTACACCAAAAACATCTGAAACTTCATCTTCAAGTGAACTTGTATCAATTGCCACTTCACTCACTCCAATAAGATTACCCAGGATTTTTTTCAAAGTACAGCCACATGAAGCAAGGGAATCGATTGACGCGTCAGAATTAACTATGCCGGTTTCCAATACTTTGGCTCGTGCTTTCATATGACCTGACTCCCATATGGCTTTGATATCAACTTCCTTCAACTTCAATTGGTCTTCATCCCAATCACCAGGATTAGAGTAGTCAAGACAAAGTCTTCGCAATGAAGAACCTCTATTGGACCTGGATGTTTCAGTGTTAGCATTTCATCACATTTCACCATTGAGCAGATTGTATGCAGAAGCATTAAATAATCCATATTGGCATTTTTGTTTTTCATTCTCAGCATCCCAAATATTCGCTCCAAAAGGTCTGTACCATTCAAAACTAGAAAAAGAGGCTTCTCTGGGAAGTAGACTTTGGCTTTAGCACAACAAAACAAAGCATCTATAAATGTGGACTGCAAATCATGATACAGCTGATTTGGTAAAAGGGATGTGTTTTGACGGGACAAATAGAATAGGGAATATGCATCTTCGGAGAAATTTAAAATCTCTGTTCTAATGGACACCTTAGTGTCTACATAAAAACTCAGTAGACCCTCAAATACATTCGTTAAAAGCAAAAGATTGTCTTGAATTGAAACTCGTCTGTATGGGAAGTCTTTTGAATCAGTACTCCTTATAGATTCAATGAAATAAAGCAGAAATGTTGTTGCACTTGGAACATTCTGCTTGTCCATTGGGTGAAGTAATGCATCAATTTCCAGTTCATTTGAACCAGGTAATACTTTAAACAGAGTTTTTAAATCATTTTTTTTTCAAGAAAATGTTCTTGATGCATACTGTTTCCTTGACAAAACCAGTTCAACCAGGGCCATTTAATCTTTTTTAACCCACTAACTCCGTGTTTCCATAGAATCACCCACCCAGTTACTACAACTGGCATAAGTGGAGAGACCTCCACTCAGGACCCACCCCACCGGGCATGGTGTATACCACTTACTCCTGACCAGCCCCTGCATCATTTAGTACTACATGTATGTAAAATAGTGGAAAAGTACTTGCACAGGTCATTCACTCGGAAAGATATGATTGAATCTTGAGGAATAGAAGCAGTTATTATTAATTTTGATTATCTTAGTTTCCCGAGGGACTTGAACTCTTTACCTAACAATTCTGCCACATTAGAACAAGCTTATCTAACTCATTCCAGTGAGGGGGGTCAAAAAATTTTTTGAAAACTTAAAAAAAAGACCCCATAATAAAAAGATTAAATTTTGATATCCTGTGTGTTAGATAAAAGGTTAAATATGAGTTTAACCCTTTCCCCAATGCAGACGATATCAAAATTCATTATTTTAAATATCATTTATCAAAATTTTTCAAATAAATTCTACAAAACCATATGTGATCCCTCAATGAGCTTGTTTCGAAGAGGGGTTGCATGATATGGTTTTGTTGGAATTTTTTAAATAATATTTTTTCAGCTGCGGAATTTGCATATTACACCGGAAAATGTACGTTTAGTATCTTTCCACAGATGACACTTTGTAAGATAATTTTCAGATACAGTACGGCCGGTGTAGTCTGGTCACTTTCCATGGGTGAGCATTATTTCCGCATATGCAATAATGTTAGATTCCAAACACTAATTATAGGAATAATCATAAAAAAAACTAATGATTTTTATTACCCGTTAAACTCATGCATGGACATCACTGTCCATGAATGTATTATGACCAGTTCACAGCAAGTGTATTGTATTTCTGCTTTACAGGAGCCAAATCTATGAAACCCCCAAAACATGTTTCATTTTCAAGGTCACGCTAAAAATCAGTCAATATTCGTTTCTCAGTCATAACTCAGAAACGAATCATAGTACAATTGTTAAACTTTTTACAAATGTTAAGTACAGTCAGAAGATGTGTCACGTATAATAGTTTCCGCCACATATGCAAGGTGAAGGTCACAAATGACCTTCATATTTTCAGGGTCACATATCGTGTCTCAAGCATGACTCCAAAACTATTAGGGCTACAATCATCTAACTTCGCTCAATTATAAAGGACAACAGGCGGATGTGTCACATACCAAGGCCAGGTCTGTAAGGTCGAGGTGAATTTTTTTGTTTTTTTTTGGGGGGGGGGGGGGGGTGACATGTGTTACCTTAGTAACATTTTTCTTGTTCTTTCTGTTGCTCTTTTATTGTACATTATCATTTCTTACAGACTGTTTTTAAAGTTAACTTCTTGTTTTAAGTTTTTTTTTCTGAATGAGTGTTCAAGCATAAATCTCCTCTGAGGGAACCCAGGGAAGTGAAGCAATACTTGTTGTACTTGTAAAAATAGGACCCAGTACCAATGCATGGGGTGGGAGTCCTCGAAAATGGGCAACATGAGTATAAACGATTGACTAAACTTGTTTTTATCCCCATTTTGCTTTCACAGTTCGCCATTGTGGTGGAATATATACTATTAAAAAAAGTAGGGGATATCAAAACTGATGTTGATATTTTCGGAAAATGGTATTGGATACGCATGATTGGACAGGTAAATATGTTACCAAGTTTAGTGTGGATCATGAAGGTCAAAGGCCCACGAAAAATTTGTGCAGGTTTTTCGTAACAGCATTGCATTAATGTCTGTGGGGTACGTTTTGAAATTTTCATTTTTATTGGTCAGGCTTTTTAGCTCACCTGGCATAAAAAAGGCCATGTGAGCGTTTCTCATCACTTGGCGTCCGTCGTCTGTAAACTTTTCACATTTTCATCTTCTTCCCTGTCACCACTAAACCGGTGTGAACCAAACTTGGCAGGAATGGTCTATGGGAGGTCCTCTACAATTGATCCTCATTTTGTTTCCATCGGATGAAAAACATGGCTTCCAGAGGCATTCTTTGATTCTGGTTGGTGGATTTTCAAAAATCTTCTCCTCTGAAACTGCCAGGCCAAATGTTTTGAAACTTCACATAAATGATGACCGAGACCCCCTCTATCAACGATTCTCATTTAATGTTGATTGGGTCACAAACATGGCCTCAAATGCAGCTTATAGTTACTGTAGAAACCCTGTGGAAAATCACATTTTCATTATCTTCTCTGGAACTACCGAGCTGACATGAACCAAACCTGGCAGGGATAGGCTATGGGAGGTCCTTTACAAACGCTCCTCATTTTGATCCCATGGGTTTGAAAAGATGCATTCTTTGATTCTGATTGGTGGATTTTGAAAAGTCTTCTCTGAAACCACAGGGCCAAATGTTTTGAAACTTTGCATGGTTGATGACAGGGACACCCTCTACCAATGATGCTCATTTAATGTTGATCAGGTTGCAAACATGGCTTCAGTTGCAGCTTATAGTTACTATAGAAATCCTATGGGAAATCAGATTTTCATCTTCTTCTCTGGAACTACTGAGCTCACCTGAACCAAACCTGGCAGAAATGGTCTATTGGAGGTCCTCTACAAACGATCCTCATTTCGTTGCCGTGGGTTGAAAAATATGGCCGCCAGAGACATTCTTTGATTCTGGTTGGTGGATTTTCAAAAATCTTCTCTTATACTGCAAGGCCAAATGTTTTGATACTTCACATAAATGATAACTGGGATCCCCTCTACCAACGATCCTCATTTAATATTGTTTGGGTTGTAAACATGGCCGTAATTGCAGCTTACAGTTACTATAGAAACCCCATGGAAAATCACATTTTCATCTTCTTCTCTGGAACTACTGACCCGACGTGAACCAAATCTGGCAAGGATAGTCTATGGGAGGTCATCTACAAAGGCTCCTCAGTTTGGTTACCATGCATCGAAAAACATAGCTGCCAGAAGCATTTTTTGATTCTGATTGGTGGATTTTGAAAAATCTTCTCTGAAACCACAGGGCCAAATGTTTTGAAACTTTGCATTGTTGATGACTGTGATACCCTCTACCAACGATCCGCATTTAATGTTGATCGGGTTGCAAACATGGCTGCAATTGCAGATTATAGTTACTACAGAAACCCTATGGGAAAATCACATTTTTCATCTTCTCTGGAACTACTGAACCGAAGAGAACCAAACTTTGCAGGAAGGGTTTATGAGAGGATGGAAAATATGTGGCCACCAGAGGCTATATTCTAATGCTTAACCCAATACCTCTCCTGTCTGCATGAAGATAGGTACTGTCAGCAAAATACTTGTTTTTTGAGAATCTGGTAGGGGTTGGTTCCAGTTTTCTCCACTGAGAACTGGGAAAAAACCCAAAACTATTGTGTATACAGTACAAGTCAAAAATAAATTGTAGCATAACTGCAATAAACTAAGTAAACTGCTGCTGCTGCACTGACAAGATCAGAATCTGACATTTTCTGGAAAGCTATCAGTGAGAGCGTTCCAGAAAATGATGTCAGCTTCTGGTCTTATCAGTGTAGGAAGAGAAAAGATACATAGTTTATTGGATTACCCTACAATTTATTTTGACTACTACTGTAAACAAGTGCAGCTGTAATTATGTTAATACATCTTGCATTTCTTTAACATTTATATGGATGATACTCAGTTGCTCAAAAACCCAGCCTCACAGAGCAAATGGTCTCATCAAATTAGTTCAGTTTGAAAAAAAAAATTACATGTTTAACTGTATTCATTTGTAAGATATGTTGTTAGCTCACCTGACTAAAAGTCAGGATGAGCTATTCTGATCACTTTTTGTGGGTCGTCCAACGTCTGTTGTACGCCGTGAAGGTGGTGTTTGGGTCATTTTCTCCCAAGCCACTGGCTGCAGTTCAATGAAAATTCACATGAGTAGTGGTTATATAGGGGCATTTGGGTTTTTTTTCAAATTGGATTTCTGCTCTTATTGTGGAGTGGGGTGGGGCCAAAATGCATAAAATTTTTAAAAATCTTCTTCTCAATAGTAGAGACTTGATATTTGGTATGCAGCTTCCATTTGAGGTGTAGACTCAAGTTTGTTCAAGAGAAGTTTGATGGGCAATATTTGCCTTTGTTCTGTGAGGGGCAAGAATTTTTGCCCCGCCCGGAATTTCTATTTTCTGAACCGAGAGGCCAATTTGAACCAAATTTAATTTGAGGTATTATTGGGTTATAAGTACATTACTTGATTTATGTCAAGAAATTTTTTCCTGGAGCCCCCGTGGGAACTTCAGGAGTCTAAAATAGAAAAAAACAAAAACGTCCATATCTCCAAAACTGCATGGCACTGAGAATTTTTATTTGGTGTGAGGCTTTCTTGGGACCAACAGAAAGGAATGGTAAAAAAAAAATTGCCATCGATTTTGTCATAAGGCACTTTTTCAGGACTTTGAAAAAATGCTGAGTTGGCATTTTTTAACACTGGGCAATGGGAAAAAATTAAAAAATCGTTCGCATTCAAACCACTGCTCCAAAAGTTTTCATATTTTACATATAACATCTTTGGAACATTGATTCACATATATTTGTTGAAATCAAATCCCTTGGTCCATATTTGGGTTCCCTATGGGAGCCCAAATGTTCAAATTAGTGCAGTATGAGAAGTCTTTAAAAATCTTCTTCAGATCTGCCAATAAGAATCTTTTGATATTTGGTATGCAGCATGCTTGGGTGGGGGGTGGGAGGGATTCAAGTTTGTTCAAGCCAAGTCCCTGGGTTTATATTTAGGGTCCGGGTGGGACTTAGAAATTTTGGACCAAAATCAGGAAATTTTTTTTTTGTTTTTTATGCGTTTTTGTCAATTTTAAGACAATTTTTTTTTTTTTTTTTTTTTTTTACACACTGAAAATTTTGGGTCTGGGTGGGACTTGGAAATTTTGGACCAAAATCCAGAATTTTTTTTGTTTTTTTTATGAGTTTTGGTCAATTTTAAGACAAAATTTGGGGTCCGGGTGGGACTTAAAAATTTTGGACCAAAATCCGGAAACTTTTAGGGTTTTTTTTATGCGTTTTGGTCAATTTTAAGACAAATTTTTTTTTTTTTTTTTCACACAGAAAATTTTGGGTCTGGGTGGGACTTAGAAATCTTAGACCAAAATCCGGAATTTTTTTTTTGTTTTTTTATGCGTTTTGGTCAATTTTAAGACAAAATTTTTTTTTTTTCTTTACCCTGAAAATTTGGGGTCTGGGTGGGACGTAGAAATTTTGGACCAAAATCCAGAATTTTTTTTTTGTTTTTTTTATGCGTTTGGTCAGTTTTAAGACAAATTTTTTTTTTTTACACTGAAAATTTGGAGTCCGGATGGGACTTGGAAATTTCGGACCAAAATCCGGAAATTAATTTTTGTTTTTTTATGCGTTTTGGTCAATTTTAAGAAGAAAAAAAAATTTTGGTTTGAAAATATTTTCTTTGGGACTTCGAAAATTTCCGAACAAAAATAAAAAAAAATCTGTTTTTTATGCGTTGATTTCTCAATTTTGGGATGTAAAAGTGCAGGAACTGAAAATAGAAGGAAAATCCTGTGTCTTGTGTGGGCACAATCGCTTCATCTAGTTGGTATATGCTTTTCTTAGGAGGGGTGTATGCAGCTTATTCAAGTCAAGTCCCTGGTTTGATATTTTGACTACCATGGCAGGTGAGCACCCTCAGGCCCCCTGGGGCCTCTTGTTTTAAAACTTGTTACTTATTGTACACTCCACCATTATTGGTCTAAGAGTACATATACAATAAATAAATAAATAAATAAATAAATAAATAAATAAATAAAATACTCTCAAGTTACTTATCTGAAATAACAGGTGTTTGGAAAAGCATGGGAGTTTTGTTTATTTTATTTTCCCAGTAGCTGTCCAGTAAAAATAAATCTTTTAAGATATGACAAAATTGGAGTAAAAATGTGTTCCCTGTAACCCTTTTCCTATCCACAGCTATTTGAAAGAGAATACTATCTGAAAAATTTGTAATTTTCAAAATATTGAACCTTTTTTTTACTGATTTTTTTGTTGAAACAGAATTCATAAATGTGTGCATTTTCAAGAAATCTTCTTTGAAACTACAAGACCAAATGTTTTGAAAGTTAATATGACTGATGACTGTAACCCCTTCTACCAATGATCCTCATTTAATCTCTATTGGGTTGCAATTATGGCTGCAATTGTGGCTTACAGTCACTATAGAAATCCTATAGGAAATCACATATTCATCTTCTTTGAAAGAACTGTGCTGATGTGAACCAGACTTGGCAGGCATGGTCCATGAGAGGTCCTCTACAACTGTTACTCATTTTATTCCTGTTGGATGAAAAATGTGGCCCCCAGAAGCATTCTTTGATTCTGATTAGTCAATTTTGAAAACTCTTCTCCTCTGAAACCACAGTGCCAAATGTTTTGAAACTTTGCATGGTTGATGACTGGGACACCCCCTACCAATGATCCTCATTTTATGTTGATCGGGCTGCAAACATGGCCACAGTTGCAGTTTATAGTCACTATAGAAAAAACCCTATGGGAAATCCCATTTTCATCTTCTCTCTGGAATTACTGAGCCGACGTGAACCAAAATTTGGCAGGAATGGTCTATAGGAGGCCCTGCTCAAACGATCCTCTCTTTGTCCCCATTGGTTGGAAAATATGGCCACCAGAGACATTCTGTGATTCTGTTTGATGGATTCAAATGTTTTGAAACTTCACTTGAATTTGATTGAGTACTGGTAAAGCTACCTATGATCCTCATGTAATGTTGATGTAATGTTGCAAACATAGTCACAATTGCAGCTCATAGTTACCATGGAAAGCCTATGGGAAATCACGTTTTTTATATGTAGTTCCAGGTGAGCGATTACAGGCTCTTTAGAGCCTCTAGTTCAGAGGTTTCATCATTCTTTTCTTGGTATAAACTCGTTTATCAATAGTTTCTGGTCAAAACGTAACTGTCGAGATATGCGAAGACTGACACGTGACGAACGTTTACATGCCGTTGGCATGTTGGAAGCTGGTAATAGACAGCAATGGCTCAAATTATCAGTGTTACACAATCGGTGATTAGCAGGTTGTGTTCCAGCTACTGTCAGACAGGCAATGTAGATGACAGACGTTGGTCAGGTAGTCCAAGGGTGACAACTGCTAACCAGAATCGTTTCATCCAATCCACAGCATTATTATGTAACTGCCATCAAAGTGCCTCAGAAATTGGACAGCAGCTGCACCGATCGACGGATATGCGAGTCAGTGGTCAGGCTATCCGAAATTGCCTATACAGCTGAAATTCGTATGCTCAACAACCTGGAATAATCCTCGTTTCATATCGCAGCAAGGTGTAATTTCGGTGGAGCATAAACAGAACGAACGATACCATGATGTAACTGTTAGGCTGCATAATTGTTTTGGTGGTGGATCGGTTATGGTGTGGGGAGGCATAACCATGTCAAGCAGAACAGCATTACATGTCATTCAAGGGCATGCCACAGGGCAGTACCACCGTGACAACATGTTAGCAGCTCAGATGGTGCCATTTGCGCGACATCACAGCCCTCGATTCATTTTCCAAGATGACAGTGCAAGAGCACACTACAGAGTTCCTCCAGGAGCAGTCCATCACTACATTGCCTTAGCGAGCACTAAGTCCAGATCTTCACCAATCGAGCATGTCTGAGATGTGCTTGGCAGATACCTACGTCAATGCCAACCGCCCCCTACGAACGTCCCAAGAACTGCACTGCAGGAAGAATGGAATAACATCAGGCAAGCTGATATTAGTGAGGAGCATGCCACGCCAGACGTGTGCTGGTCTCACGAACCGCGGAGGATTTACAAGGTATTGAGGCCTTGGACTAAATGTGGTAAATTCTCTGACTGACCGTCCATGTCTTCTACAGCTCAATGCATGGAATGTGTGCTTGTCAGACTGTACTCAGACACCCAACTATCGCTGAAATCATTCACCAGATGTCACAGTGCAATGCCTGAACTGCCTTCTTGATGAAAATATAAATATATTTCTTCATATATCACACTTTTATCAAATATCTTCCCTCTACTTTTTTGATTGGTATATGACCTTAAACACCAATAAATAAACAAAAAAATAAATGAATAAATTTTGTCAATGGAACAGTCATCCAAGTGTGCGAATTTGATTCTTTGGTCCCTAAAATTCTAGTGGTTTACCACTGATAATCACTTCATGAGACAATCATGTATGATGTTCTATCCAGGGCTCAATTTAACTGGATTCGCATAGCAGTTTTTGAATCAATTTTCAACTATAGCTAATTAATTTCAAAAGAAAAACCATGTAAATAATAGGAAATGCTAATCCAAATTTATCGAAGTTAGAAAACTGCTATTCAATTTTTAAAAATTAAATTGATCCCTGGTTCTATCAATAGTTAAATCTTGATTTTTATTGACAGGCAGAGTTGATGCAGTTCGCTGCTTTTTTTGCAATGCAGGAATGAAAAACTGGAAACGTGGAGACTATCCATGGATAGAACACTGCAAGTACTTTCCCAAATGTGGTTATATGCAGCAATCGAAGGGTCTTCAGTTTGTCAGAGAGGCAGGACAAAATCCACAGGTGAAAACCTTTTATTGGGTTTTTTCAAATTTCATTTTTCACAAACATTGTACTCAAATTGTAGTTAGATAGAATTATTTCTTATAACTTTCATTTACATATGTAGTTCAGTTGTAAATCATTTATTCTTTTGACAGATAGATCTACATTGCAAATGGTTATTCAGTGCTGCGAGCACAAGAACCAACAAAGAATTGCAGTCAGAGTCTGAGCTGCAATCCACTTGAAATTCTTCTTCCACCGTGATAAAAGCAATGCAAGAAGCTGGAATCTGAGATGTCTTTTTCGTTTGATTTTTAGCTTAACTTGGCAAAGTCAAGATAAGCTATTTTCATCATGCTGAAGTCTGTTAGTCTGTTCACATTTTCCTTTAGCACATGTTACACCCCGTAGTTCTTATCTGATAGTCACAAAATTTCATATGCAGGTTTGAGGTCATGTCTAGATGAGAATGTCCGATTTTGGTCGCGATCGGTGAACCTTTATTGCTGCCAGAGCCCAAAACCTGAAAACTGTTAACACAGTCTACAGGTCGTATTTATGAAGGGATTTCATTGTAACTTGGTAGGATGACTCTGTATAATGCCTAGATGAGAACGTCCCCTTCTGGTCATGGTCTGTCAACCGTGACAGCTTCCCAAGCCCGAAACCAAAAGACTTTTAGCACAGTCTACAGGTCATATTTAATATGGAGGGATTTCATTTAATGTTGAACTGATTATCAAAAATTGCTATCAAACGATTACCGATTATGCCGATTCCAATGCCAATTCCGATGGTTGAAATAAGACACAGAAGAAAATCTGTTACCAGTGTTGGTGCCTGTTATACTACAGAATTTTGTTGATAAATCATCAATTACGAAAGCTTAATACCACAAAAGTTCTCAGGGTATCCATATTTAATGCTGGGCAGTATCAACCAAAATAATATTTGCACTTTGGTTGGGGTGTGAGAAACAGATTGTTATTAATGATACAGTCACTATCCGCAAATCCCTAAATTTTCTGCTTTTCACTACACACGTTTTTAATGGGGAAACTTTATTGAAGGGGCCAGATATCAAAGGGATTTTTAATAGTAAGTGTTAAATATAGAATAACTGGAAACTGCCGGCTTTTAACTGCCAGTTGTCATAATCAGCCGATGCCCCATAACCCGCCGGTTCCAATTGCCGATTCTGATTATCGGTTCATCACTAATTTCATTGTAACTTGATAGGATGACTCAGTATAATGATGTGTTGATGAGAACTTCCCCCATTTGGTCACGATCTGTCAACTGGGACGTCTGCCCAAGCCTAAAACCTTTAGCACCTTTTGATCGTGACTGATCAGCTCGGATGGTTACAGGGACCCGAAGCCCAAAAATCTTTAGCACAGTCTACAGGTCATATTTATGAAGGGATTTCTTATAACTTGGTAGGATGACGCCAGATAATGTCTAGATGAAAACGTCCCCGTTTGGACGCAATCATTCAGCTGTGATGGCTGCACAAGCCCAAAACCCGAAAACCTTTAGCACAGTTTATAGGTTGTATTTATGGAGGGATTTCATTGTAACTTGGTAGGTTGATTCCATATAATGTCTAGATGATAACGGCCCCTTTTGATCACAATTGGTCAATTGTGATGGGTACAGGGGCCTGAAGCCCAAAAACCTTTAGCGCAGTCTACAGGTCATATTTATGAAGGGATTTCATTCTAGTTTGGTAGGATGACTCCACATAATGCCTAGATGAGAACATCCCCTATTGGTCGCAATCATTCAGCCGTGATGGCTGCCAAAGCCCAAAACCCGAAAACCTTTAGCTGAGTCTATAGGTCATATTTATGGAGGGATTTCATTATAACTTGGTAGGTTGACTCCATATAATGTCTAGATGATAACGTCCCCTTTTGGTCGTGATTGGTCAACTGTTATAGTTACAGAGATCCGAAGCCCGAAAACCTTTAGCACAGTCTACAGGTCATATTTATGAAGGCATTTCATTGTAACTTCATAGTATGATAATGCCCAGATGAGAATGTCCCCTTTTGGTCGCGATCATTTAACCATGATGGCCTCCTGAGCCCAAAATCCTAAAAATGTTGCCACAGACTACAGGTCATATTTATGAAGGAATTTCATTGTTACTTGGTAGGATGACTTGGTATAATGTCTAGATGAGCACATCCCCTTTTGGTTGCAGTCAGTCAACCGTGATGGCTACACAGGCCCGAAGCCCAAAAACCTATAGCACAGTCTACAGACCATATTTATGAAGGGATTTCATTGTAACTTGATATTTTGACTCGTTCTGCAATAATTTCTCTGTAACTTGCTAACTTTCGTTGACATACATTAACTGTGAGGGCTACATACATTAACTGTGAGGCCCACATTAACCCACCCCTCAGTTCTTTAGTACAGTGCACACCTCATAATGTTTTTATTGAAAACATAGCATACAGGGAGCAGAAATTAATATTTCCCAATTATCACAATTCTTGTCTTATTTCATAATCCTTTCATAAACATTGAACATTATCCTTTTCATCAAACACAACACACTGACAAGTTAAGCTACAGTGTCATTGACACTTCCATTTACCATATCTCCATCAACATGTACCTCCCCATTTATCCAACCTTTCAGCTATAGTGATCACTCACCGTTTGTCGTCCATCGTCGTCCGTGAACATGGTGTTTGCGTCTTCTCCCAAACCGCTGAACCAATTTAATTGATATTTGAGATTAGGGCCCTGCGAAGCTTCGAGTATTCGATTCGATGTCGACATCGCTTTGGTATTCGTATATCGATCTCGAATAGTTTGCCGATTCGTTAGTCAAACGAAGCTTCGAGGAAAATGAATCAGTGTTCGACAATGTCGACATCGGTTGAAATAAGGAGCGAACTCTTCTAGTTTTAATGTTTCTATCAGGAAAATAGTCAAATTCATTGCAAAATTCTGTCGTTTCACTTTCAGTTTCAGATTCCCAGAAAACCACACACCGCAAATTCGCCATTTATAGATTTCCAGGAATTCGTGTGAGAGTTATTCGCGGAATCCATACAACCGAAATATCCAGCTATGGGCCTAAGGCCTGCTCCCAGTCCCGGAATCTTCTAACACAATAATGGGGTCATGTCGCCTGGAGCGCTCCCATTATTATGTTAGAAAACTGTGGGAGGAAAACCTCTGTAGTTTCTTTGCATTGTTCGGAGTTGGTACTTGGAAGTTGGAATGAAGTAAAAGCAATTTGTGTGAATGAGCACTGCGTCACTATTCGAGTTAACTAATGCAGAAACTAACACAGTTTAACGCCTTCGCTGCTTTTGATGTATACTGTGTTATTGAGTTGAGAACGGACAGAAATCTACAAGACCCAAATTCCGATAATACAAAAACAACCAAACATTACAATAATGTATTTAGGCATGCTAATGTACATGAAGTTAGCGGCTGTAGCCGACTTCAACCCATGGGAATTAATGTGCCACTTGTATTACATTTGTGCTTTTCAGTCTCATGTTTCAATTTAGTGGTTTGTCTTGAATGTCTCTGGGCAGTAACACCTTAATTTGTCCATATTTATGTCTTGAATTTATTGTCGGGCCAAGTGAACATCTGGATGGCCATTCAACGAGAAAGAAAATTAAAACAACGCCAAGTTGTCAAGTTATGTCAACGATCTCTTCTTGCAGTGCTTTCCGGACATCTCTGCACAAGATAATGCCAGTTATAGTTATTTCTCGAGTTTATCCCAATTCGATTCGAGATTCGATTCGATGTCGACATCAGTCCCGATTCGATTCGAGATTCGATTCGAACATAAATTTCCCGATTCGCAGGGCCCTATTTGAGATAGTAGTTTGTTATGACATCGCAATTTGATTTTGTTCAAATCAAGTTGCCTCGCCCCTTGGTAGGGCCACACCCAAAAAGTGTGCTGAAATCTTAAAAAACCTTTTTCTCATGAACCAGCAGTAGCAGAGACTTGATATTTGGTGTGTGGCTTCATTTTGAGGTGTAGACTCAGATTTGTTCAAGAGAAGTTTGTGGGGCTGTATTTGCCGTTGTTATGGAAGGGGCAAAAATATTTTCTCCTCCCAAAATTTCTATTTTCCAAACTGAGAGGCAGATTTGGACCAAATTTGATATGAGGGCTTATTGGATCATAAGTACTTAATTTATGTAAAAAAAAATTTTCCCCTCACCCCATGGGAACCGCGGGAGCTAAAAATAAAAAAAAATTAAAATGCCCATATCTCCAGAACTACATGGCAATGAGAATTCTTATTTGGTGTGAAGCTTTCTTAGGACCAACAGAATGGAATGATACAAAAAAAATTGCTGTCGGTTTTATCATGGGGTACTTTTCTGGGACTTTGAAAAAGTGCTGAGTCATCATTTTTTAACACTTATGGGTAATGGGAAAAACATATAAGACTACTTTTCTCCCAAACCACTGCTCCAAAAGCTTTCAAATTTCAAATATAACATCTTTGGAAGATTGTTTCACCGGTTTATTGAAATCAATTCCCTGTGTCCATATTCGGGTTCACTATGGGAGCCCAGATATTTAAATTAGTGCAATATGAGGAATTTTCTTTAAAAGTTTTCTTCTTCAGATCTACCAATAAGAATCTTTTGATATTTGGTATGCAGCATCCTTATAGGCTGTAAGATTCAAGTTTGTTCAAGTCAAGTCCCTGGGTTCATTTTTAGGCTGAAAATTCGGGGTCCTGTTCCAGACTTAGAAACCCAAATCAGGAAATTTGTTTTTTTATGCGTTTCTGTCAATTTTAAGACAAAAATTATTTTTTTTATACACTGAAAATCCAGAATTTTTGTTTTTTATGCATTTCGGTCAATTTTAAGACAAAAAAATCCTTTTTTTTTACACTGAAAATTTGGGGGCTGGGTGACACTTGGAAAACTTTGGACCAAAATCCGGAATTTTTGTTTTTGTTTTTTATGCGTTTCAGTCAATTTTAAGACCAAAAAAATCTTTCTTTTTTTACACTGACAATTTGGGGGCCGGGTGGGACTTAGAAAATTTTGGACCAAAATCCGGAAATTAGTTTTTTGTTTTTTTATGCGTTTTGGTCAATTTTAAAAAGAAAAAAAAAATTTAGGCTGAAAATATTTTGTTTGGGATTCAAATTTCTGAACAAAAATAAAAAAAAATCTCTTTCTTATGCGTTTATCTCAATTTTGGGACGTAAAAGTGCAGGAACTGAAAATAGAAAGAAAATCCTATGTATTGTGTTGGCACAACTGCTTCATCTGGTTGGTATATGCTTTTCTTTGGAGGGGCGTATGCAGCTTATTCAAATCAAGTCCCTGGTTTGATATTTAGACTACCATGTCAGGTGAGCGTCCTCAGGCCCCCTGGGGCCTCTTGTCTGTTTTTTATCCATTTGTCCACACTGCCAGCAGTAAATTTTTCTTTCCAGATCTTGTTAGCACAATTCCTGCCACACACAAATTATGACAGGTGGATCTGGATATTCCCAAAGTCAGGAAACTTTAATGTAAAGGTGGAACTTGTGGGGAAGTGTTGTTATTAAGCTTATCAGCAGAACTGACTGAGTCCTTTACATAACTCTTCTGGTATAAATGACACAAGTAAATGGCACTTGCTAAACAAGATTCCTTGAATAACAAAAAGTTGTTATTTTTGTTCTGAAGAAAATTGTTTATGACAAGTTACTGGAACAAGCTCGACACATTTGTTCCAGTAGGGGTAGGGAGGAGGGGGACCATAAACAATGTTTCTTTGTTCAGAAGACACAAATGGAGAAAAGATAATTAAATGTGAACGGCTATTTTCCTTCACTGGTTAAGAGCTAGATTATTTTTGATGGTCTGAATTTGCTATGCAGATTTTTTTTTGTCACAAATTATTAGAGAGTGTCCATAGGTTCTCTCCAGTAATTTGTAATGAAACAAATTTACATAAACAAAATATTTTTTTCATTTGACGGAATATGAAGCATGAGTAAGGAAAATGGTGGCTTTTGCTCAGTACCCTTTTTTTTCTGAAAGCCCTGACAGTGGCTTTCAGCATTCAACCAGTTAATAGAGCTGGTCATATTTGGTTGTTACTTTAGAGTTATAAAAAGTAGAAGATGAAACACAAATATTGCTTGGGATGTGCAAATGTGTGTGCATGCATAAGCAAAAAAAAAAGCCATCTTACGTTCTATGAGATGATTAAAGTTCAGAAAAGTGCTGTTTTTGAGACTCTGCAATTTCCTCCTCACCTAAATGCAAAGATTAGTAAAATTTATTAGAAATATTGTCTAAGATGTACTAATGTGCATGCACCTTTGAAATCATTTTAGACACTTATGGTCAAGGTCCAAGAAGTTATCTTACTTAACTAATTAGAACAACTTCTTCTTTAAGTTGCAGATTTAGGTTAATGTAACTTGAAAGGAGAAGTGCCCCTGATTGGTGATGGGCCAATATGGGTGTTATCATGAAAACAGATAACCGATACTTCCCACTGCTATATCTGCCCGATACCAGTAAATATAAGGAAATGTTACTAATTGTGAGAGTCATGTAGAGTGGTTAGGATATTTTGTAATATCTTGCTTTCAAACCGAAATGTCTGTCGATACACCAGTATAGTGTTCCATTGGTTTCAATTACATCATGGACATCAGTAATCAAATTTAAAAGGCATGCAGACCTTGCTCTTCCAGGCATTCTTTTTGGGTATCTACAGGGGCCATTTATGGGACCTTTCCCAATGACATTTGGGCCTAATTTTTCTCAATTCTTAATGCCAAATTTCCCATTTTCAGTTAGGACTCAAACAGAAAATTTAATATTGCACAGCTGGTGCCCGGAGCTGTGTAGTCATAAGGCCTCAGAAAAGCAATGATTTTTGTTCAAGTTGAGTGCCTGGGTTAATATAGGGGCTCCATATTGGAACCTGAAATTTAACTTGGTACATACAATATGAGGGAATTTCTTCGAAAATCTTCATCTTCACATTAAACTGCCAGAATACTTTTATATTTGGTACACAACATCTCTAGGGGAGGCAAATTCAGTTCTGTTCACATTGGTTTTCTGGATTAATATTTGGGCTCCCTATGGTAGCCTGAATTTTAACTTATGGCAGTATGAAGAAATTTCTTTAAAAATCTTCGTCAGATCCACTGGTCAGAATGCTTTCATATTTAGCATACAACATCTCTAAGGGGGTCAGATTCAAGTTTGTTCAAATTGGGTCCATAGGTTAATATTTGGGCTCGCTATGGAAGCCCAAATTTTAACTTAGTGGGGAGGGTGCAGTGGCATTGCGGTAACAGGTTCTCATCAGATCACCAATGTTAAGCAACGTTGAGCCTGGGTAATCCTTGGGTAGGTGACCGTCTGAGCGATCAATTCAGACTCCCCAAATTGTGTCTTTGGGCAAGGCACTTAACCCTGATTGTCCACATGGGGCCACGATGATGCTGTGTACTAAGGCCTACTGCACGTCACTCTTGCAAAGATGTTATATGTGAAATTTAAAAAAGAACCGATAGCAATTTGTTTGGACCATTCCATTCTGTTGGTCCAACGAAAGCTTCAAACCAAATAAGAATTTAAGTCCTGTGTAGTTTTGGAGATATGGGCATGTCAACCAATCTAACCCTGCTTGTGCTGCAGTGCGGAGATACGATGTTGGGGAGCTGGCAGCTGCTAGTCGTTGCTGAGTGGTTCTCTCTGGTACTCCGGCCTCCTTAAAACTCACAGTCATAATTAGCCATTGTGCATAAGTATATGACCTTAAACACCAATAAATAAATAAATAAATAAATAAATAAATAAATAAATAAATAAATAAATAAATAAATGAACTAACTCAGTGCAATATGAAAAAATTTCTTTACAATTTTTATTCTTCAGATCCAACAGTCGGAATGCTTTCATATTTGGTATACAACATCTCTAGGGAGGTCTGATTCAACTTTGATCAAATCGAGAGCTTGGGTTAATATTTGGGGTCCCAATGGGAGCCGGAATTGGCCATGTAGCTGAAGAGTTAGAAATTTTGTATTCAGTACCCTCTAGAAGTGTGTAACTAAGATTAATCCACATAGGTTGTATCAAAGGGCTTCAGCGGCTTCATAGGGGAGCTCCACATTTTACATTATGATCAACTGAAGAAAAGGTATGATAATCGGATTATTTTTGTCACTCCTGGGGGTGCTCAAGGTTTGACAATGTATCCTATGGAGATGGATTGCTTAATGTAGACTCATTCTTGTGTTGCTACCCTGGCCTCGTTGCTTTCCACCCCCTTGAGTTTTCTACTCATGTGTGCAGCACATTTGACTTTTCTGCCCATTATGGCCTTTTAAAGTTCACCTGACTGAAAGCAAGGGTGAGCTATTCTGATCACTTTTCGTCTATTGTACCTGGTGAAGGTGATGTTTGGGTCTTTTTCTACCAAACCACTGGCCACATTTTAATGAAATTTCATATGAGTAGTGGTTATATAGAGGCATTTGGGTTTTTCTTCAAATTTGGTTTTTGCTCATATTGAGGAGGGGGTGGGGCCAAAATGCCCCAATTTTTAAAAAAACCTCATGAACCAGCAATAGCAGAGATTTGATATGTGGTATACAGCTTCCTGTTGAGGTGTAGACTCAAGTTGGTTCAAGAGAAGTTCGAGGGGCAATATTTGTCATTACCGGAGGGGCAAGAATTTTTACCCTGCCCAAAATTTCTATTTTCCAAACTGAGAGGCCGATTTGAACTAAATTTGATATGAAGTATTAATGGGTCATAAGTACTTGATTTATGCAAAAGATATTTTTTCAAAATGCCCCTTGAGAACCACAGGAGATAAAAATAGAAAAAAATTGAAACGCCCATATCTCCAAAACTACACAGGACTTAGAATTCTTATTTGGTTTGAAGCTTTCGTAGGACCAACAGAATGGAATGGTCCAAACAAATTGCTATCGGTTCTTTTTTAAATTTCACATATAACATCTTTGCAAGATTATTTCACAGGTTTGTTGAAATCAAACCCCTGTGTCCTTATTTGGTCTCTATGGGAGCCCAAATGTTTAAATTAGAGCAGTATGAGGAATATTATTTAAGAATCTTCTTCTTCAGATCCACCAATCAGAATCTTTTGATATTTGGTATGCAGCATCCTTAGGGAGGTGAGATTCAAATTTGTTCAAGCCAAGTCTCTGTGTTCATATTTGGGCTCCTGGTGAGAACCCGAATTATAACTTAGTTCAATATGAAGAATTTTCTTTAAAAATCTTCTTCAGATCCAGCAGTAGGAATGTTTTGATATTTGGTATACAGTATCCTTAGGGAGGTATGATTAATGTTTGTTCAAGCCAAATCTCTGAGTTGATATTTGGGCTCCCTGTGGGAGTCTGAATTGTAACTTAGTTCAATATGAGGAACATTCTTTAAAAATCTTCTTCTTCACATCCACCAGTAAGAATCCTTTGATATTCGGTACACTCTATCGTTAGGGAGGTGAGATTCAAATTTGTTAAAGCCAAGTCCCTGGGTTCATATTTGGGCTCCCTGTGGGACCCCTAATTATAGCTTAATTCAACATGAGGAATATATTTTTTAAAGATTTTTCTTCAGATCCAGTAGTCAGAATCTTTTGATATTTGGAGTACAGAATCCTCAGGGAGGTGAGATTCAAGTTTGTTCAAACCAAGTCCCTGGGTTCATATTTGGACTCCCTATGTGAGCCCAAATTATAACTTAGTTCAATATGAAGTTATTTAAAAAAAAAAAAATTTCTGATCCACCGGTCAGAATGTTTCGATATTTGGTATATGGTTTTCTTAATGGGGCAGATGTTTGTTCAAATCAGGACCCTCGGTTGATGGTTGTCCATGTCAGGTGAGCACTCTCAAACCCCTTGGGCCTCTTGTTTCAGCTATCGACAGCTGTCGATAGAAATACTGAAATGATTTTTATAAGCTTGTTTGTAAAAACAATCGTATTATGTAAATGGTCCGTCCGTAAACAATTTGTTTTCTATAGTGATTGACCGATTATCAAAACATGCTATGAACTGAATACCGATTATTTCTCAGCTGATTATGCCAATTCTGATGGTTGAAATAGGATACAGTAGAAAAGTTGTTGGTGACTGTTATGCTACAGAATTTTGTTTATAATTCACCAATTACAAAAGCTTAATATCGCATAAATTCTCCGGGCATGCATGTTTAGTACTGCGCAATATTAGCCAAAATAATATTAACATTTTTTCGACGAAAACTGATTTTCTAACGATAAAAGTGGTTCCACTGGAACCAATTGGGGATGTTACCTGAACACATTAGCATAATTTAAATGTTTCAAATTAAATACCCTCGGAGCCTTTCAATGAAAACTGATTTTCTAATGATAAAAAAGGTTCCACTGGAACCACTTGGGGCCAAATCAAAATTCCGAAACCTTCATGCACCTCTAGAAATGTTACCTGAACACATTAGCATAGTTTAAAATATTTTGAATTTAATACTCTAGGAGCCTTCTGATGAAAACTGATTTTCTAACGATAAAAGTGGTTCCTCTGGAACCACCTGGTGCCAAATCAAAATTCCGAAACCTTCATGCACACCTAGTGATGCTACAAGAACACCTTAGCATACTTTAAAATTTTCGAATTAAATGTCCTAGTAGCCTTTCGATGAAAACAGATTTTCTAACGATAAAAGTGGTTTCATTGGAACCACCTGGGTCCAAATAAAAATTATGAAACCTTCATACACATCTAGAGATGCAACCTAAACACCTTAGCATAGTTTAAATGTTTCAAATTAAATACCCTAGGAGCCTTTCAATGAAAACTGATTTTCTAACGATGAAAGTGGTTCCACTGTTACCTATTTTCGAGGCATGACCCTGTTGTGGTCATTCTTGCTATGAATGTTCCATTGTTTGATCAGTGTTTCCTCTCTCCCTTTCCTTTATTCCCCCCTAGCTATTCTCCCATGCTTTCGGCTTATTTTTTGTAATGTTTATTACTAGAATTTATTGGGAGTTTTGGCTAGGTAACAGAATAATTTTTCTGTTTTTCCCCATATTTACGTCTTCACCCTTGGGTGTTTAGGCATTTTGGTCTGCATCTACCATCTGATGTTCTACAGTTTCTTCTCTGGAAGCCTCTGTTTTGCATCAGATAGTGTTTAAATTGGTAACGGATTTTGGGCCATGTTTACCAGTGCCTGGAGTCATGTTTCCGGTTTGTGTAAACTTTTTATGTGTACCCATACTATGTATGGTACAGATAATGCCATCATCCGGGGTGGCCATCCGTTGTTCGTCCATCCTTTGTCTGTCCGTCTGTCTGTCCGTCCCGGCGTCCTTATCCATTTCTTTGTCATTCGATAACTTGAAAAATATTGCTTGGATTGTCAAGTTACTTTATATTTGTGTTCAGGTTACTGATGTGCCGAGCTGTATAGTTTTTGGTGTAAATCTGAGAATTTGATCCTGAGATATTAGCCCTTTATCCTTCAAATTGAAAATTCATCCAATCCCTTTGGCATTCGATAACTTGAAAAATATTTATGTGTACCCATACTATGTATGGTACACATAATGCTGTCATCCAGGGTGGCCATCCGTCTTTCGTCCATCCTTTGTCCGTCCATCTGTCCATCTGTCTGTCTGTCCATCTGTCCGTCCGGCATCCGTATCCATTTCTTTGTCATTCGATAACTTGAAAAATATTGCTTGGATTGTCAAGTTACTTTAAATTTGTGTTCAGGTTACTGATGTGCCAAGCTGTATAGTTTTTGGTGTAAATCTGATAATTTGATCCTGAGATTTTAACCCTTTATCCTTCAAATTGAAAATTCCTCCAATCCCTTTGGCATTTGATAACTTGAAAAATATTGCATGGATTGTCTAGTTACTTTATATTTGTGTTCAGGTTACTAATTTGCCGAGCTGTTTAGTTTTTGGTGTAAATCTGATGATTTGATCCCGAGATATTAACCCTTTATCCTTCAAATTGAAAATTCCTCCCATCCCTTTGGCATGAGATAACTTGAAAAATATTGCTTGGATTGTCAAGTTACTTTATATTTGTGTTCAGGTTACTGATGTGCCGAGCTGTATAGTTTTTTTGTTTGTTTGTCTGTCTGTCCGTCCATCCGTCGGTCTGTCCATCCGGCATCCGTATCCATTTCTTTGTCATTCGATAACTTGAAAAATATTGCTTGGCTTGTCAAGTTACTTTATATTTGTGTTCAGGTTACTGATGTGCCGAGCTGTATAGTTTTTGGTGTAAATCTGATAATTTGATCCTGAGATATTAACCCTTTATCCTTCAAATTGAAAATTCCACTAATCCCTTTGGCATTCGATAACTTGAAAAATATTGCTTGGATTGTCAAGGTACTTTTTATTTGTGTTCAGGTTACTGATGTGCCGAGCTGTATAGTTTTTGGTGTAAATCTGATAATTTGATTCTGAGATATGAACCCTTTATCCTTCAAATTGAAAATTCCTCCAATCCCTTTGGCATTCGATAACTTGAAAAATATTGCTTGGATTGTCTAGTTACTTTATATTGTGTTCAGGTTACTGATTTGCTGAGCTGTATAATTTTTGGTGTAAATCTGATGATTTCATCCCGAGATATTAACCCTTTATCCTTCAAATTGAAAATTCCTCCAATTCCTTTGGCATTCGATAACTTGAAAAATATTGCTTGGATTGTCAAGTTACTTTATATTTGTGTTCAGGTTACTGATGTGCTTAGCTGTATAGTTTTTTTTGTTTGTCCGTCTGTCTGTCCGTCCATCCGTCAGTCTGTCCATCCACCATCCGTATCCATTTCTTTGTCATTCGATAACTTGAAAAATATTGCTTGGCTTGTCAAGTTACTTTATATTTGTGTTCAGGTTACTGATGTGCCGAGCTGTATAGTTTTTGGTGTGAATCTGTAATTTTGATCCGGAGATATTAACCCTTTATCCATCAAATTGGAAATTCCTCCAATCCATTTGACATTCGATAACTTGAAAAATATTGCTTGAATTGTCAAGTTACTTTATATTTGTGTTCAGGTTGCTGATGAGCCGAGCTGTATAGTTTTTGGTGTAAATCTGATAGTTTTATCCTGAGATATTAACCCCTTAACCTTCAAATTGAAAATTCCTCCAATCCCTTTGGCATTCGATAACTTGAAAAATATTGCTTGTATTGTCAGGTTACTGTATATTTGTGTTCAGGTTACTGATGTGCCGAGCTATATAGTTTTTGGTGCAAATCTGATAATTTCATCCTGAGATATTAACCCTTTATCCTTTAAATTGAAAATTTCTCCAATCCCTTTGACATTTGATAACTTGAAAAATATTGCTTGGATTGTCAAGTTACTTTATATTTGTATTCAGGTTACTGATGTGCCTAGCTGTATAGTTTTTGGTGTAAATCTGTTATTTTGATCCTGAGATATTAACCCTTTATCCTTCAAATTGAAAATTCCTCCAATCCCTTTGGCATGAGATAACTTGAAAACTATTGCTTGGATTGTCAATTTACTTTATATTTGTGTTCAGGTTACTGATGTGCCAAGCTGTATAGTTTTTTATGTAAATCTGATAATTTGATCCGGAGATATTAACCCTTTATCCATCAAATTAGACACTCCTCCAATCCATTTCTGTATGTACCCATACCATGTGTGTTGTACATAATGTCGGCATCTGTGGTGGCCCTCCATCATACAGCTTTCTACTAGTTGCGCGTATGGGTACACATCTGATGATTTCATCGGCCTATTTTTGTTTATGTTGACAACAGTTACTTCTGATAGTGATTACTTGTCTTCTGCTTAGTTCAATTCATAGCAAGATACATTAATATTGTCCATAAGTGTTACATTAATTTTTTGAAATGATTTATAAATTTTTGTCCACACTTAGGCTTTTTTGGGATCCATTTGGGCTCATCGTTCCCGTTGGGAACTTGGGCTCTTCTGAAACAATTTTTTTTTTCTTTTTGAATTATTTTTTCGTAATGTTATAATGGATTATTTTATTATGTATCTTTGTTTTCAAGGTTTAGTGCGAGTAGTACTATGACTGTTTGTGATTTTCACAATGAAAGATTATTGTTCAAATTGTGAATGGAGGATATCTTCCTCTGATTCTCATGATCACTGTATTAATTGTAGTCAATGTGCTCGCACAACCTTTGTTCTGTGTGTGTCAATTGGGATGACAAATGTTGGAGACGTGTGTCACGGTATGTTGTTAGCGGGGAGTGGACCATTCTGGTCCTCTCTCCGCAGGGTCACTCTAGTTTTTCAATCTCTTTTTCAGAGGAATAAGAACAGGGTGATGTTTCTGTGATGTCGTCCAAGATTGTGCTTCTGTCGTCACAATCAATGAAGAGTTAGCGGCAAAGTGCTCATGCAGATATGTCAATTGCCTAAGAGTTCCCTAGTAGGATCGACGGCTCTTGGTGTCCACTAGCTCGCCCGGTTTAGCGACCATTAAACCAATGGCTCGGCAGCCGGGTTCGTCCGTTGCGGTCCAGGAAGGAGATTTGCGTGATGCGAGCACTATAAAAATACAACGTGCACACCCAGTGACGACGGATCAGAGGATGGTACAGAGGAAGCCTGTTAGTCCGGTTCCTAGCTCGTCCAGGTTCATCCGGAGCGCGAGCGAGAGAGACCCCCTCTCTCTTACATCAACATCTGCACCGCGATGTTGTTGTATGTACGTTTGTTAGTTGGAGCATACGTCCACTCCTCCTGCTTGAGACTCTCCGTCGCATAGACAGTCGGATGCAGCTGTTCTATTGGCTTCCTCATCCTAACGTCAGCACACAGGACCGCACCTTGGCTAGCCTATGTGACCACAGTTTTCCAGGGGACGTTCACATATTATATAAATGCAGAAATGAACGTCCTTGGAGCTCCTGCTTCGCTGACCAGGGAATATACGTCGTCCAGGTCACTCCATCTGCTAGCCACGGACATGAAGCCTTTCCAGTTTGGACGTTCGCATATTATATAAATTCAGGAATGAACGTCCCTGGAGCTTCCAGCGGCTAATCATGCATGACCGTGGCTCCACAGGCCTCATTGAGGAGCATAACAGGGTGATGTTACCGTGATGTCTTCGAAAAGTGTGCTTCCATCGTCACAGTCAAATGAAGAGCTAGCGGTAAAAGTACTCATGCAGATACGTCAATTGCCTAAGAGGTCCCAAGTAGGATCAATGGCTTTGGCGTCCGCTAGCTTGCCCGGTGTAGCGACTATTCACCGAATGGCTCGGCAGCCGGGTTCGTCCGTTGCGGTCCAGAAAGGAGATTTGGGTGATGCGAGCACTATAAAATACAATGTGCACACCCAGTGACGACGGATACGAGGATGGTACGGAGGAAGCCTATTAGTCCGGTTCAGAGCTCGTCCAGGTCCATCCGGGCTGCAAGCGAGAGAGGTCCCTCTCTCGTACAACAACATCTGGGTCCAGATGTTGTGGTACATAACGTTCCTCAGTCGGAGCATACGTCCACTGCTCGGGACGCTCCGTTATATAGACAGTCCAGAGTGACTGCTCTATCGGCTTCCTCATCCACACGGCAGTACACACGACTGCACCTTGGCTATGTGACCAGTGATATTCAACTAATCTCGCCGAACAGGGATTCCACGGCGACCAGTTCTCTCCATCCGGTAGCCAAGGATAAGAGGCCTTCATACTCCGGACGTTCGCATAAAGATGTATGCACGTGTCAACATCCAAGGAGCTTCCTGCGGCTAAATCCCGTAAGACCGCAGCTCCACAGACCTCCGTTACGGACGTGCTATCGCAGGTAGCCCAATTATCGCAGCATCCCAGCAACCGACAGAAACTCTGTCGGATCAGGAATTATCCGAGGAAGCTGGGTTGGTATGTTCCGCTGCAGGTTCACGCACGGACGACCAAGATTTACAAGTGGCCCAACAGGATGGCGAAAGGGATACGAAGGAGTTGTAATTTTTCTCTTTCGTAACAACATAATTGCCGTAGAGTATATCCGGCATTATCATCTGACGTTGTTCCTCCGGACCAAAATGCTGCGTTGCCGAATAAGAGACTGATAGCGCCACTGGACACAGAATTCTTTAATCAGTTTAGGGGCATAGTCCCTGAGTTTCCGACACAGTTCAGTAATGTCTCACAGACATTTGAACTATTGAATGACGCTATATAACTTGCTAGCAAAATGTCTTGCAGGTTCACGCACGGATGACCAAGATTTACAAGTGGTCCGACAGGATGGCAAAAGAGATATGAAGGAGTTGTAATTTTCCCCTTTCGGAACAACATAATTGCCGTAGAGTATATCCGGCATTATCATCTGATGTTGTTCCTCCGGATCAAAACGCTGCGTTGCCGAATAAGAGACAGATAGCACCACTGGGCACAGAATTCTTTAATCAGTTCAGGGACATTGTCCCTGAGTTTCCGACACAGTCCAGTAATGTCTCACGGACATTTGAACTATTGAATGACGCTATATAACTTGCTACCAAAACGGGCAGCTTCAGTTTCTTACCGGCAAATGCTCTACATCTGCCTTTCATCAATTCATGGAATAAATTCAAAACTGCAGGACAGGGCATTCCGAGAGTTCCTCTGCATCTAGACGACCAGGCCAAAGACCTAGTACTGTCTATACCGTCGTCTATGTCAATTCCAACCACGATGTTGGAAACAACAATATCGTCTAACAGGGCTACCTTAGACGCATGATTGTACGCAGATCACCTTACCAGAGCGTTATCATTACGTCTCGATGGAAAAGAATTCTAAGATGTATCAACCTCCTTAAGAGTTCTTTCGAGGGCCATAGTTTTCTCCACGTGTAACTCCATCCTTTTAGTGGCAACCTGGAGTTGGTTAGACATGACGCGGCCCTGGCTACATCCACGCGCGTGGATAGTAAGGTGAAAAACTCTCTCAGAGTTGCTCCGGTCTCTGGAGAGTTTTCAACGGCAAGCTTTCCACAGTTTATGATCAGATAACTAAGAAAGCTTCAGACTCTCTGTTATTCAAATCCGCTTCCATAAAGTCGTATTCAGCGGAGAAGAGTAGGACAGGCACTTCTGGGACGAATACGTCCAAGGGAAGTTTCTATAGAGGTTCCTTTGCGTCCTCTAGGTCTTACTCTAGAGACCGTCAGGGTAGTGACTCAGATAGGGGCCATAATTCTGGCCGAATCAACTGGTCAAACGCCCCTAGGTCGACGGGGTGAGGTGCGGGCCATGGAGGACATGGTTTCTCCTTCTGCAAGCCTTGCAGGACCAGGAGGTGATGGTGTAACCTCTATCATGTTCCAGTGGGCGGAAGACTGTCGAGTTTTCTCAACCAATTAGGAGTCGATTACGGACGTCCTTGGGTTCAAGGGGTGATTTCGGAAGGACTAAACTGTCCTTCAAAGTAAAACCTCCGCTAAACTTGAAGTCCAAGATGGACTCAGCTTCCGTCAAATCCGCAGAGAAGAGGCTCGCTTCCATCAGAAGTCCAGTCTCTTCTGGAGAAGATAGCGATAGAGATTGTAGAAATCCAGGAACCCCCAGGTTTCTATAACCATCTGTTTCTGGTTCCGAAACCAGATGACTCGTTCTGTCCACTCATAAATCTGAGCTGGATTATCAAGCTGATCGTGGCTCCAAGTTTCTATATGGAGACCATCCGATCGTTCAGAGCGAGTATTCGGGTGAACGACTATGCTACATGCATAGATCTCAAGATGCGTCCTTTCTCATCATGGTACATCAGGCGTTCAGAAAGTATCTTCGCTTTGCCGTCATAGGAGTCATGTATCAGCTCCGAACAATGTGCTTTGGTCTGAATCTAGCGCCTTGGGTTTTCACTTGAATAATGAACTCAGTAATGACTCATTTCTGAGCTCATTCATCTGTGGTAACGTCGGCCTACCTGGACGACATTCTTCAGAGGTACGGCAATGAGTTAACGCTTCAGAATGATGTGCAGAATTTGCTTCTATTGCTCCGACATCTCGGTTTCATAAGTAAACGAGGAGAAGTCGTACCTGGTGTTGTCCAAGTCATTCACCCACCGGGGGATGAGCTTAGAGACGCATAACATTCTCGTTCGTCTGCCGTTAACCAGAGCGAAATTAATCAGTTGTTACGCTCGCTTTTGTCTTCTTTCAGACAAAGTTACAGCGAGAGATTTCATTAGAATGATAGCTTGTGCGGAGCTGTCGCAGATTTTATTCCGATGGGGCGGCTACGCACTCGTCCTCTCCAATTTTCGGACCCAGAATTGGAGGGTGAAGATTCATTTGCTCGATACGGACATCCTCTTGTCAAATCAAGTGATCAAGAGATTCAGCCTTGGGCAGTTATTCAGTGGTTAACTTGGGGAGTTCCACTGCAATTGACGGATCCGAGTTTTTCAGTTTTGACGGATGCTAGTCAAACAGGTTGGGACGCAACATTGAGCCCAACGGATTTGAAGTGCCAGGGTCTTTGGGATCCGCAGTTCCTAATCAAGCACATAAACATCAAGAAATGATGTCAATTTGGCTTGCGATACGTCATTGAATGAACGTTATTCGGAATACTCACGTGCAATTCTTTCCACCAGTTCGACGATATTAGCATATTTTCGGAACCAGGGAGGCACTCATTCCATTCTGTTATTCAAGTTAACGGAATGAATCCTTCTGTTTGTACTAGAACATCAATTCTCCTATTGGTCCATCATATTCCGGGTCGTCTGAACGTATTAGCGGACTCCCTTTCGCGGAGGGGCCGCTTGTTGCCGTCAGAATGGACTTACAACAGCGAGTATTCAATCAGATTTGCTACCAATGAGAGCGGTCAATGATGGATTTATTTGCGATGCATCTCAACAATCAGTTGCAGACGTATGTGTCACCATGTTCCGATCCTCGAGCGTTTGCAGTGGACGCTCTATCGATCTAGGGAGATGGAATGATAGGATATGCGTATCCTCCTGCACCGTTGATTCATCAGAGATTGCTCAAGTTAAATAATCTACTCAGGAGTCTGTTGTGGGATATGCCGTGGAAGCTTTCTCCACATTTCGGTCCATTCTATGGCTAGATGGATTCAATTAACTATCCGTACTGCTTATGATAAATATCTTCAACTCAGCAGTCTGTGCTTTAGATTTCAGCTCATGAAGTAAGAGTTCTTTCTACATCGTGGGCCTATGCTAATAGTGTTGCTATTACAGATCTAATGAGGGCTGCATATTTGTCTTAGCCCTCGACTTTCACGAATTTGTATCTTAGAAATATTGAGTCCATTTCTGGAGATCTGCATTGTTTAGTTCCGTTATTTGTTGTCCACTAAACAGTTTCAACTATACTTATGTAGGCTTTCGGTTCCGGCAGTGACTCTGTCCTGCTGTCCTCTTCGCTCTGGGGTATTTGACCCAGGGCAAGGGGAAGGGGGGTGGGGGCAGGTGTTCCCTTGGATCACCTACTTAATAGTGTAAAGCAAGGAAATACCTCCCTTGGAGTCAGTAATTCCGAGTCGGTACCGGGATGGTTTTAAAGTGTAAAGCTAATGTTTACTCATCAATGTTATATTTTTAAAGTGTAGCTCGTTGTGAAGCATTTGTATATGTTACGTCTCAATCGGGCGTTAATATACAATCCTCAGACACTTTTAATGAGTATAAAGAGTCTCATTTCTCTGGTCTTCCTTTATTTATTTGCTTTCCTTTTAAAATATTAGTATAAACGGTTATACTGGATGTTAATAGAAATCATTGATGTTATTGTGCTCAATTACAGTATGATGTTGTGTCTTTCTTTTTTGATACAAATAAGAAAGATACATGTAAAGCCTATCTCTCCTTTTCTCCTTGAGGGGATAATTCTGTTATATGTAATTGAGCCTATTGGATTTTCCTTTATGTCCTAGGCCCTCCAACCTTTTTACTATTCAGCTAAGTCTGGGTCATTGGTACAGTATAAAAATGTTAAAAAATTTATAGTAATTTATATATTTTTTATACTTACCAATGACCCAGACGGGGATGGCCCTCCCATGAGTTGGGAACTCATACCTCCCCGCTGAGTACATAACGCTTACCAGGCACTGGTTGTAAGAATGACATTTGACACCAATTTCGAGACCTCCTTGACACTGTGCATGCACAGAAGAGTAAAAGTATGGAGGACCATATAGGATATCTATTTTTTGGTTTTTGATGCAAATTTTGGGGATTGGAGGGGGGGGGGGGGGGGGTAGAGTTAGCACCAGCTAAGTCTGGGTCATTGGTAAGTATAAAAAATATATAAATTACTATAAATTTTTTAACTTTTTAACGATAAATGTGGTTCCACTAGAACCACCTGGGGCCAAATCAAAATTCCGAAACCTTCATACATATCTAGAGATGCTACCTGAACACCTTAGCATAGTTTAAATGTTTCAAATTAAATACCATAGGAGCCTTTCGATGAAAACTAATTTTCCAATGATAAAAGTGGTTCCACAGGAACCATTTAGGGCCAAATCAAAATTCCAAAACCTTCGTGCACATCTAGAGATGTTACCTGAACACATTAGCATAGTTTAAATGTTTCGGATTAAATACCTTAGGAGCCTTTCGATGAAAACTAGTATTCTAACGATAAAAGTGGTTCCACTGGAACCACCTGGGGCCAAATCAAAATTCCGAAACCTTCATGTCCATCTAGAGATGTTACCTGAACACGTTAGCATAGTTTAAACGTTTCAAATTAAATACCATGGGAGCCTTTCAATGAAAACTATTTTTCCAATGCATAAAGTGGTTCCACCAGAGCCACTTGGGGCCAAATCAAAATTCCGAAACCTTCATGCTCATCTAGAGATGTTACCTGAACACATTAGCATAGTTTAAAAGTTTCGAATTAAATACCCTTGGAGCCTTTCAACGAAAACAGATATTTTTATATTATAAACCAATGGCCCAAATTAGCTGGTGCAAACTAACTGTTATTAAGGGCCAAACTCAAATTTTGAACCCCCCCCCCCCCCCCCCCATCCCCAAAATTTGCTTGGAAAACCAAAAATTAAAGTCCTATCTGGTCCTCCTTACTTTTACCCTCCGCGCATGCTCAGCCATCAGGAAGTGACCGAAACTGGCGCCAACATCATTCTTTGTTTGGCCCTTCAGTCAATAACAGCGTTTTGACATCTGTGCTTTAGAAATCTACTTTTTGAGGATGCCAGACACAAATCAATGCAAGAATTGGTGGATCCAAGGCTGTTATTGGATGATGGAAGTGAACAATGGTGGTTTTCTGCATTCAGGGCTGTAAATTTTTAATAATTATAAAATTATTTCATATTTCCCAATTTCGGGACATTCACCTGACGTCATCTTTTTTATGCCCCCGACTTAAGTCGGGTGGCTAATAGTGATTGAAGTGTGCATGTGTCCATCAGTCTGTCCATGTGTGTGTCCGTGTGTGTGTGTGTCCGAGCCATTAACTCAAAAACTTTTACGGCCACAGTCATCAAACTTCACACAGTTATAAAGGACCATGGGAGGATATGTCACACATCATAGCCGGGTTCATACCTTCAAGGTCACACTAAAAATCGGTCAATATTCGTGTCTCATCCATAACTCAGAAATGAATCATAGTACAATTATTAAACCTTTTACAAATGTTAACGACAGTCAGAAGGTGTGTCGCGTATAATAGTTTCTGCCGCATCTGTAGTGTGAAGGTCACAATTGACCTTCATATGTTCAGGGTCACAAATCGTGTCTCAAGCACAACTCCAAAACTATTAGGGCTACAGTCATCCAACTTCACACAATTATAAAGGATCATGGGAGGATGTGTCATACACCATAGCCAGGTTCATACCTTCAAGGTCAAGGTCACATTTCAAGGTCACACTAAAAATCGGTCAATATTCGTGTCTCAGCCATAACTCAGAAAAGAATCATAATACAATTGTTAAACTTTTTACAAATGTTATGGGCAGTCAGAAGGTGTGTCATGTATAATAGTTTCTGCCGCATCTGCAATGTGAAGGTCACAATTGACCTTCATTGTTCAGGGTCACAAATCGTGTCTCAAGCATAACTCCAAACCTATTAGGGCTATAGTCATCAAACTTCACACAATTATAAAGGACCATGGGAGGATGTGTCACACACCATAGCCGGGTTCGTACCTTCATGGTCAAGGCCACATTTCAAGGTCACACAAAAAATTGGGCAATTATTTTGTGTCTCAGCCTTAACTCAGAAACAAATCATAGTACAATTGTTAAACTTTTTACAAATGTTAAGGACAGTCAGAAGGTGTGTCGCGTATAATAGTTTCCACCGCATCTGCAAGTTGAAAGTCATAAGGGGGAGGGGGTTGGGGGGGCATGTGTTACCTTAATAACATTCTTCTAGTTACAAATGAATTATCCACTGTTTGTTGAGTATTCCTTCTCTATCCTTCCATGAACCCTTCCTGTTAAACTCCTAAGGTTTTTGGCTAATTTTTATTGAAATTTTTTATTAAATTTCTTGGGAGTTTAACATTTATTACAGAATATTTATTCTGTTATCCCCATGGTTAAGTCTTCACCTTAGGGGTGTTAGGTCATTTAGTCTTGCATCTTCTACCCGATGTATCATTTTTTTTTCATATGAAGATCTAGCTTTGCATCTGGTAGCATCAAATTGGTTATTGACTTTGGGTCTTGTTGTGTGCCTGATGTCTTGTTTCCTGTTTTTCTTTTGACATTGTTTACATTGACAACGTCCTCAATATGTGTAGTATTTCATTTTATTAGCTCAACTTTGGCGAAGCCAAATTTGAGCTTATGCCATGGCCCGTCGTCCGTCTGTCCGTCAACAATTGGATACGGCTCGGGCTAGAGGCCGTATTCATGAACCGATCTTTACGAAACTTCTTGGGTACCTTTTATATGACTGTGGGACGAGAACGAGTGTTTTTGGGTGCGGTCTGAAATTTAAGATGGCTGCCAGCCGCCAGTTTGTACCGACGATGCAGAAATCTGTTTTTTGTACAGAACTTCCATATGAAAGCTCTGATTTGAATAATTTTTTGTATGAATGTTTAGTACCATGGGATACATCACATATAATACGGGTTTTTTTCTCGTGTGTAAATTATGCAAATTAGACTGACTTTGATGTTTTTTGGTGTTACTTTCAGCACTGTAAGTGCAAATGCCAATACGGCTCGGGCTAGAGGCCATATTTATGAACCGATCTTTACGAAACTCCTTGGGTACCTTTGTTATCACCGTGGGACGAGAACAAGTGTTTTTGGGTCCGGTCCGAAATTCAAGATGGCCGATGGCAGCCATTTTGTGCAAAATTTGGTGCAATCAGATTTGCACAGAACTTCCATATGAAAGCGCTGATTTGAATAAATTTTTGTGTGAATGTTTAGTACCATGGGATACATCACATATAATTCGAGTTTTTTTCTCGTGCAGAAATTATGCAAATTAGATGAACTTTGATTTTTTCAGTGCTACTTAAATTAAGTACACATGTCAATACGGCTCGGGCTAGAGTCTGTATTTATGAACCGATCTTCACGAAACGTCTTGGGTGCCTTTGTTATCACCTTGGGACGAGAACGAGTGTTTCTGGGTGCAGTCCAAAATTCAAGATGTCTGCCAGTAGCCATTTTGTACCGAAATTAGGTCTAATCAGTTTTTTGTACACAACTTCTATACGGCTCAGGCTAGAGGCTGTATTTATGAACCGATCTTTACGAAACTTCTTGGGTACCTTTGTTTTCACCGTGGGATGAGAACGAGTGTTTTGGGGTGTGGTCCGAAATTCAAGATGGCCACCAGCAGCCATTTTGTACCAAAATTAGTGCAGTCTTTTGTACAGAACTTCTGTGTGAAAGTTCTGATTTGAATAAATTTTCGTATGAATGTTTAGTAACATGGAATACATCACATATATTACGAGTTTTTTTCTCGTGCAGAAATTATGAGTTGTGACAAAAAACTGATTGGACCTAATTTCGGTACAAAATGGCCACTGGCAGCCATCTTGAATTTTGGACCGCACCCAGTTCTCATCCCAAAAATTCAGACATCTTGAATTTTGGACTGCACCCAGAAACACTCGTTCTCGAGTACACTGTAAGTGCACATGTCAATACGGCTCGGGCTAGAGTCTGTATTTATGAACCGATCTTCACAAAACTTCTTGGGTACCTTTGTTATCACCTTGGGATGAGAACGAGTTTTTCTGGGTGCGGTCCAAAATTCAAGATGGCTGCCAGTGGCCATTTTGTACCGAAATTAGGTCCAATCAGTTTTTTGTCACAACTTCTGCACAGCTCATATTTGTGAACTGATCTTCACGAAACTTCTTGGGTACCTTTGTTTTCACCTTGGGACAGGAATGAGTGTGTTTTGGGGTGCCTTTTTTATCACTGTGCTATGAGAACAAATATTTTGGGGTTCAGTCAGACCCACTCTGGGACTCAAAGATTTTTTTCTAGTTTAGCATCTGACTGTCACCCACCTTTACAATACTCTACCTATACATTTGTTACAGTCAACGGTCAGTATTTATATACAGACCGTTACAATACTTTATATGTACCTTTGTTATCAGGTCATTACCTAGATGTTTGTCATTGCTGTGTCACATACTATACTTGTACATGTCTTTGTCTTGACAAGTTGAGCTACAGTGTCATTGACACTTTCATATTGCTATATAACTGTTGTAAGATTCAATTATTGTTATTCCGGTAGTGTAGCTCAAAAAAATTGGATTTTGTCCACTCTTAGGCTCTATCGGGATGCCCTTAGGCCGTTGGTTCCCTTTGGGAACTTAGGCTTTTCTTCAAAATTTCTTCAAAAAATTCTTTTTTTGGTAATTTAATTTTGATTTCTAATATTCATGTATCTATATATATATATGAGTTGTAGTAGTGCTGTCTTCTTTAGTCAATGCACTCCTGCGGATTTCTGTCCTACTTGTGTACAGTGGGACTACAATATGGAGACTGATGTCGCAGTAAGTTGTTGGCGGTGAGGTTCCTATGTGGGGCCTCTTCCACGATATAATATTTTTCAGTTTCTTTTTTCAGAGGAATTTGAACATGGTGATGATACTGTGACATCCATCCAAGTGTGTTACCGTTGTCGGGCTGAAGAGGAAATAGAGCTAGCAGCAGGGTGCTCACATATAAGCAAGGGATCCTTGCAAGCAGCTATCTTGACCGGTGAAGCGGTTACTCCATCCGGGGAGCCTTATACACCGAGTAAATCCGTTGCGGTCAAGGGAAGTGTGTAGATGTGGGTAGAGCGAGCGCCTTAAAATAAAGGCTCACCCAGCGATGACAGAAATAGGGAGGAATAGGGAGGAAGTTGGCAAGTTTCTTTTAAGGAGGCTTGGCGAGGTCTAATAGGACCGCAAGCGGGAGAGGCCCCTTCTCTCTAACCCAACAACATTTCCCAACAAGGAAATGTCTTTGTCCTGGCCTTGGTCGGTCCTTAACCTTGTTGGTTTGTTGATTTTTTTTGGACAAGTCTGCTGATGCCAGAATGACTTTAGCCAAGTTGCCTCCCAATCGCTTTGAATGACATGCCTGTTGCATGCATGCCAACAGTTTGCCATCTTAGTGCCTCTGACAGTGTCCTCCTTGCCATGTCAACTTTTATTAACAAAAGAAGAGACAAATTTTCTTTTATTTTATACCCAGATATTGCATGTGAATGATAGTGTTTTTTGTGACATTAGTGGGTAGCATGCTTCACGTGGTCGAGGGGGATGTGTTTGGGGTATGCTATTAACCAGAAACATCATGTTTCATGAGATGAAATGTGCTGCACAACATAGCAATCATTAAAATATAATAAACAGTAACAACAACTTCACTGTCATGAAACATTTCAGGGGGTGCTTGATTAAGTTCCAGGTGTGTAGTTTTATATGTCAGAGTTTGTGAAGCCATAGTCCTAACTAGGGTCTCGGGTCATTACGCCTTTTCCCACTTCCCTATCAGGAAAGTGGGAGGAGGGGTAATGAATAGAGGGTCAGGAAAATCCATGAATTTGGCCATTATGGTGGCCTTGAAAAATGCTGGAATGTATTGAGAAATGGCCTTGAATAGCCTTGAATTTTATCAGTCCTTGCATGTAGGAACCCTGACATAACACCAGTGAGTTAATGGCATAATGATATAACAAATGACATTGATTTTCAAGAGCATTATGGTTCATTAGCAGCTCAACAGAAATGATTAATAGCCCAAGGTCTTACAAGCAGCCTGAGATGGCTTTGAGGGCAGCTAATAAGATGGAGGGATGTTAACCATTTCTGGAGGGTCTCAAATAGACTAATAGAAATGTAATGCTGACAAAGTTATGTTATTGCTATTATTATCGTGAACCAAAAGGGGCATAGGACCACCATTTCTGAATTTGTTTTCATTAATGGCCTGTCACCTACTTCTGGTTGCATGACACCATGAACTAGGGCGTTTTACCATATTAAAGGTAATGTTATTAATCTACACGAGGACACCATATAAAGTGGTAATAATATATGTTTATCTTACAGTAAATATGCATCCAGCTCAGACATATATGTGTGGAGTTACAATTTGTTTACATCACTATTTAGTTTTGAGAGGTATTTTTGAGCTGTTTTTGAGAGACCACCTACTTGATAATGCATATGAAATACATTTCAGTATATGGAAAGAAAAAACCCACATACTGAAAAGAAAATATTATCCATTTTGAAATCCTATTATTATACCCCCTGCAAACAATGTATGGGGGGGGGGGGGGGAATATAGGAATCACCCTGTCCGTCCATCCATCCATCCATCTGTCCATCCGTCCGTCCATCCGTCTGTCCATCTGTTCATCTGTCCGTCTGTCCGTCTGTCCATCCTTGTAAGCACAACTCCTCCTAAACCGTTTGAAGAATTTTCATGAAACTTTACACAATGGAAGAACTCCATATGAAGATGTGCATGAAGCAATATAATTCCGTTCTGACATTTCCAAGGGGGGATATTCTAACTTATACCATCTGTCCATCCTTGTAAGCGCAACTCCTCCTAAACCATTTGAAGAATTTTCATGAAACTTTACACAGTTTCATGAAAGATGTGCATGAAGCAATATAATTCCGTTCTGACATTTCCAAGGGGAGATAATCTAACTTATATATTTCAGGCACAGGGGGGTATCACTTTGAGTTTGCTCACAGTACCTGTAGTTATATTTCTGTATCTTAATCATTGGAAGCATTCAAGCTGAAATATTGTAGACCTGCAGTTACACTGCCCTGTGTATGCTAATGGGAAGATCCATACATAACAAATGCGCACATTAACCCTTTGAATCCTGTGGTATCTTCCATGTCAGTTCAATGACAGCAGTTGGAAGAGTCCATATTCATTATTTAGCGGCAGGCCAATTAATATTTTCAACAGGCTGCACGTAATAGATATATCACTATTTTGTGTACTATATGGGTAAATAATTGTACAGTTGTGCAGGTGTCTGGAGATATTTTGGACGAGGCGAAGCAGAGTCCAAATATTGGAGGGCACCTGCACAACTGTACAATTATTTACCAATATGGTACACAAAATAGTGATATATGTGATTTAATCCACAGCCCCTCAATGTTAACAAAAGTCAAAAAAATTATATTTTAGAAAGTTTGACACGAGTAAAACCACATTTTAAAACACTTTTTGCTTGCTCTACCCCCGAAAAACAAAATGGGCATAATCCATTGTTTGCTTGCTAGAATGTCTATTGAAGTTATGACACGCATCAGGAGTTCAGATATTGTGAACAGATCTGTGGCTTCGAAGTGAACTCGCATCATGACGTAATTTTTTCTCTAGCTTATTTAATGTCTCATCTCAAGGGTGGAGCACTTATTCAATCCCTCATCGAAAGTGCGGCAGATAAATTTAATAATCGTTCATTTTTAAAGCGTTTGGAAGAATAATTTTTTTTTTATCTGAAGAAGAGGTTCACTTTCCCTCAGGGGTAGTGGGTGGTGGTGCCTGATTGCCGTCTTAATATTTGAAAAAGCGCATTTTTAGCTCAACTTTGACGAAGTCAAATTTGAGCTATTGTCATGGCCCGTCGTCCGTCGTCCGTCTGTCCGTCTGTCTGTCTGTCCGTACGTCAACAATTGGCTATGGCTCGGGCTAGAGGTCGTATTTATGAACCGATCTTTACGAAACTTCTTGTGTACCTTTGTTATGACCCTGGGACGGGAACGAGTGTTTTTAGGTGTGGTCCAAAATTCAAGATGGCTGCCAGTGGCCATTTTGTACCGATGATGCAAAAATCAGTTTTTTGTACAGAACTTCTGTATGAAAGTTCTGATTTGAATAAAGTTTTGTATAAATGTTTAGTACCATGGGATACATCACATATAATACGGGTTTTTTTCTCGTGCGTAAATTATGCAAATTAGACTGACTTTGATTTATTTAGTGTTACTTTCAGAGCTGTAAGTGCCAAGCTGCTATGGCTCGGGCTAGAGGCCGTATTTATGAACCGATCTTTACGAAACTTCTTGGGTACCTTTGTTATGACCGTGGGACGAGAACGAGTGTTTTTGGGTGCGGTCCAAAATTCAAGATGGCTGCCAGCTACCATTTTGTACCGACGATGCAGAAATCTGTTTTTTGTACAGAACTTCCATATGAAAGCTCTGATTTGAATAATTTTTTGTATGAATGTTTAGTACCATGGGATACATCACATATAATACGGGTTTTTTTCTCGTACGTAAATTGTGCAAATTAGACTAATTTTGATGTTTTTGGGGGTTACTTTCAGCACTGTAAGTGCAAATGCCAATACGGCTCGGGCTAGAAGCCGTATTTATGAACCGATCTTTACGAAACTTCTGGGGTACCTTTGGTATCACCGTGGGATGAGAACGAGTGTTTTTGGGTCCGGTCCGAAATTCAAGATGGCCGATGGCAGCCATTTTGTACAAAATTAGGTGCAATCAGATTTGTGCACAGAACTTCCATATGAAAGCCCTGATTTGAATAATTTTTTTGTGTGAATGTTTAGTACCATGGGATGCATCACATATAATACGGGTTTTTTTCTCGTGCAGAAATTATGCAAATTAGATGAACTTTGATTTTTTCAGTGCGACTTATACACAGTAAGTACACATGTCAATACGGCTCAGACTAGAGTCTGTATTTATGAACTGATCTTCACGAAATGTCTTGGGTACCTTTGTTATCACCTTGGGACGAGAACGAGTGTTTCTGGGTGCGGTCTAAAATTCAAGATGGCTGCCAGTGGCCATTTTGTACCGAAATTAGGTCTAATCAGTTTTTTGTACACAACTTCTATACAGCTCAGACTAGAGGCCATATTTATGAACCAATCTTTACGAAACTTCTTGGGTACCTTTGTTATCACCGTGGGATGAGAGCGAGTGTTTTTGGATGTGGTCCAAAATTCAAGATGGCCACCAGCAGCCATTTTGTACCAAAATTAGTGCAATCAGTTTTTTGTATAGAACTTCTGTATGAAAGTTCTGATTTTAATAAATTTTTGTATGAATGTTTAGTAACATGGAATACATCACATATTGTAAGGGGTTTTTTTTCGTGCAGAAATTATGCAAATTAGATGAACTTTGATTTATTCAGTGCAACTTACACAATGTAAGCACACATGTCAATACGGCTCAGGGTAGAGGCTGTATTTATGAACCGATCTTCACAAAACTTCTTGGGTACCTTTGTTATCTCCTTGGGATAAGAATGAGTGTTTCTGGGTACGGTCCAAAATTCAAGATGGCTGCCAGTGGCCATTTTGTACCGAAATTAGGTCCAATCAGTTTTTTGTCACAAGTTCTATACAGCTCGTATTTATGAACTGATCTTCACAAAACATCTTGAGTACTTTTGTTTTCACCTTGGGACAGGAACGAGTGTGTTTTGGGGTGCCTTTGTTATCACTGTGCTATGAGAACAAATATTTTGGGGTTCAGTCAGACCCACTCTGGGACTCAAAAGATTTTTTCTAGTTCAGCATCTGACTGTCACCCACCTTTACAATACTTTACCTATACATTTGTTACAGGCAACGGTCAGTATTTATGTACAGACCGTTACAATACTTTATATGTACCTTTGTTATCAGGTCATTACCTAGATGTTTGTCATTGCTGTGTCACATACTATACATGTACATGTCTTTGTCTTGACAAGTTGAGCTACAGTGTCATTGACACTTTCATTTTAGGTTATTTATTTATTTACTGGTGTTTAAGGTCACTTTTCTGCAGCTATGGCTAATTGTGACCGCAAAAAAAGGTGTAAAGTCAAGTTTAGCCAATCGTTTACACCCATGCTGCTCATTTTAGGGGATTTCTACTCCGGGCACTGGTGACCAGGTCCTATTTTACCAGTAAAACTGAACTTGTTTACTGCAGCAAACAAGCACTGCTTCACTTCCAAGGTTTCCACAGGAGTCCTTTTTAGGTTACCAGGGCTGTTGGTTATTAAACGCAACAAAAAATTAAAAAGTACATTATAATTTGGACACGATGCACACTCAATTCAGTAGCTCTGTCGAGAAAAGCTTGTCGATAATTCATGTTTCAGAAAGTTTTTCACACCTCCTTCACAGCATCTTTACTTTTGAATGGTTTTGATTACAGTACCGTGACAATCGTACAAATATCTAGTTATTGGGTCTGTTTCAAAACCGTCCCAATATCCAGATATTGGTAGTGTTTTACTGAGCTGTTCTCATCAAAACCGTACTTGGTGTGATTTTATAGGGCTTGTTTTCATGACAGAGAACAAAAGAAATATTAGGTAGCTGTGGATTAAATTGAAAATATTGATTGGGCTATCCTACACATTCACTTAACACCCATCCTACTCAATTAAATTATGATATATGATGTTCCTGGCCTGGAAAAGTGGTCTCTCGCGTTTAAAGGGTTAAGTTTATCTGGTGATCAGGAAAGCTCATGGCAGCTAAGTGCAGTTGGGACCAAAATGACCAGCAATTTATGAGACTAAAAATGAACACTGAAATGAAGTTGCAAGTTAATCAAATTATAGATACTTCAGGTATGAATTGTAAGATAAATTTATCACTATTATGTTTTTGTACATAATGTTGCATCAGTGTTTCGCTCTTGTTTTTACATCTTCAAACCGAAAGGTCCACAGTTAGATCCCCACCAGGGGTAACTGTGTTCCACTAAGTGGTTCTCTCTGGGTACTCTGACTTCCTAAAAATGTGTTCTGAAATGAAGATGCAAGGTAATCAAATTATAGATACTTCAGTTATGAATTGTAAGATAAATCTATCATCACTATTATGTGTTTGTACAAAATGTTGCATCAGTGGTGTCTCGCTGTTGTGTATACATCCAAGTCCATATCTTGACTCACCAATGAGTTGGTAGAACTATCAAAACGAGAGCAAGACACCAATACAACCTTTTGTGCAAAAACATACTGGTGATATTGTTTTTTAGCTGCGACTAGCAGCTCTATAAGTGGCAATGTCGGTCTGTCGGTCTGTCTGTCGGTCTGTCTGTCGGTCAGTCGGTCTGTCTGTGACCAACGAGTTTCAAAACTCAATAACTTTTGAAATACATGATGGAATGACTTTATATTTGGCATGTAAGTGTATCTTATTGATGTCTAGCCACTGTTCAATGCATGTGTTGTTCCAAATATGTTTCTTGGAGTTATGGCCCTTGATGAACTTAGAATGTTGGTCAGTCTGTCTGTGACCAAAGAGTTTCAAAACTCAATAACTTTTGAAATACTTGATGGAATGACTTTATATTTGGCATGTAAGTGTATCTTATCGTTGTCTAGCCACTGTTCAATGCATGTGTTGTTCCAAATATTTTTCTTGGAGATATGGCCCTTGATGAACTTAGAATTTTGTGAAATTGCACCACCTGTCGCAGCTACGGCGTCGATGTCGCGATTTTTATTAGCACCATGAGGGAGCTCCATGGCTCAGTGTTTATGGCATTGGACTTCAAACTAAAAGGTCACAGTTAGATCCCCACCCAGGGTAATTCTGTTGCCCTCAGGGGTTCTCTCTGGGTATGCTGGCTTCTTAAAAATGAGTTCTGAAATGAAGATGCAAGATAATCAAATTATAGATACTTCAGTGATGAATTGTAAGAAAAAGCTATCATCACCATTATGTTTTTGTACAAAATATTGCATCAGTGTCTCGTTCTTGTTTATACATATAAGTCCATATCACTACTCACAAATGAGTCGAGGTAGAACAATAAAAACAAGAGCATGACTCTGATACAACATTTTGTCCAAAAAAATACTGGTGATATTGTTTTTAGCTCAACTTTTGACGTATTCAGATTTTGTTTTTGATGTCATGGCCCGTCGTCCGTCTGGATGTCCATCATCAATTCAATACGGCTTGGGCTAGAGACCATATTTATGAACCGATCTTTACAAAACATCTTGGGTACCTTTGTTATCACTGAGGGATGAGAACAAGTGTTTTGGGGGTGCGGTCCGAAATTCAAAATGGAAGCTGGCAGCTATTTTTTTGTACAGAACTTCTATATAAAGGTTCTGATTTGAATAAATTTTTGAATGAATGTTTGGTGATGGAATACATCACATATAATACAGATTTTTTTCTCATGCAGAAATTATGCAAATTAGATGAACTTTGTTTTATTCAGTGCTACTTAAACACAGTAAGTGCATATTTCAATACGGCTCTGGCTAGGGGCCATATTTATAAACTGATTTTCACAAAACTGCTTGGGTACCTTTGTTGGCACTGTGGGACAAGAACAAGTGTTTTGGGGTTTGGTCCAAAATCCAAGATGGCTACCGTTGGCCATTTTGTGCCAAAATTAGGTGAAATCCGTTTTTTTTTTTGTTCAGAACTTCCATATTTATTGATGACTTTTCCTTTGGAAGGAGTTGATGCGTTTAGTTCAAGTCAACTTTGCCATAGTCAAATTTGAGATTTTGTCATGGCCTGTTGTTGTTCATCTGTCCATCTGGACGTCTGTCTATCCATCAACATGACTCTGTCTTGAAGAAAGTTACTAAAAATAAATTCAGAATTCTTGAATGAACACATGCATCCAAACAGCATAACATCGCGGGAGATTGTACAGTTGAGTATATTATATATGATCAAGTACTAGAAGCCACTATCATACCTCTACTAAAAGTGCTGAAAGCCACCTCAGTGGCTCTACACTATTCATTGACTTGTTTGCTTAACAGTAGAAAAAATATTTGAAATTGTTTTGTTGCAATTTATTGCAAGAGTGCAATAGATTGTTACAAAATAATTATTTAGGAACAAAATCTTGCAAAACTAAGATTCCTGGTAACATGGTATCTGTGGAAAAATATGTAACAAATCACCTTTGAAATGCAATTGCGCACTCCACCACTCCACAATTTAACAATTTTCACAATGCCAACCAATTTTATTTCAACAACTGAATTCCAGAGAAAAATTTAGGACTGTAAATGTGACAGGTCAAATTTGAAAGGAATGTCACTGACATTACATTATTATTCTTTTGTTTGATACTCTGCCAATGTCTTGCCTTGTCTTTAAATGGAAGAGTGCCAAATGTTTTTATTTGCCAAATTTGTTCACATGGGTTTGCCCTATTGCAATTGTGGGAGAGTGCCTAGAGGCACTCTCCCACAAATTGTAAAAAGGCAAATCCATTCAGACAAAATATTTTCACTTAAAAGATAATGAGAAGCACATCCACCAAATATGAAGCCTTCCAGCTGTGGTACCAGCACAGAATAAAGTCCAAATATGGACTTCCAGCACTCTGCCTGTTAAGATCATGACACCTTGACTTTGGTTTTAGTGACAAAACCTTGACTTTGTTACAAGTGCATGTACATGAAAGCCTGTAAATAATTTTATCTAGAGATGACCACCATCTGTGATCTCCGTCTGTATGTTTATTTTATGGAGTGAAAATTTTGAAACTCACCATACACCTTTATCAAAGTATAGAGATGACAAAAATAGGTTCACTTTGAATTTTTTTCACCAGGTGGTGCCAGTGGCACCACTTAAAGACTGTGCTAAAATACTGCATTTCAGCGAAAGGCTCCCTGTGGTTTCAATTCAAAACGTTGAAAGTGTGTTCATATGTTCTCTTCGGGTCCCTAGATGTGCATAAAGGTTTCTGAATTTTGATTCAGCCTGATGTGGTAACTGTAGCACCACTTTTGATACCCGCACAAAACAAAGTTTAGGGGGTATATAGGAGTCAACTAGTCTGTCGGGCAGGCGGTCTGTCGTCAACGTTGGTCTGTTGCACTTGTAAACTTGAGCGAACTACTTCCACAGTTTTAGCCGCATTTTCATGAAACTTCACAAAAATGATCAACAAGATGAGGGGAAATGTGTGACATAATTCTTTTCCAGCTCTTTTTCAAGATGGCTGTCTAGCGGCCATAATGGATTTTGCAAAATACTTGTTACTTACAAAATTTGAATGCCTCTTTCAGTCAACCACACTAGGCGGCATGCCATGGTGGGGGTATAGTGGGCGACAGACCATCTCTAGTTAGAGAATCGGTTTCCGGCAAAAGGCTCCTAGGGGTTTTAATTTGAAATGTTGAAAGTGTGTTCATATGTTCTGGTTGGCTCTCTAGATGTGCATAAAGGTTTTGGAATTTTGATTTGGACCCATGTGGCGACTGGCGCACCACATTTGTTGTTAGAGAATCGGTTTCCGGTGAAAGGCTCCTTGGAGTTTTAATTCGACACATTGAAAGTGTGTTCATATGTTCCAGTAAGGTATTGAGATGTGCATAAAGGTTTTTGAAATTTTGATTCTGCCCGATGTGGTGGCCGTAGCACCACTTGTGTCATTAGAGAATCGGTTTCGGGCGAAAGGCTCCATCGGGTTTTAATTTGAAACATTGAAAGTGTGTTCATATGTTCAGGTAGGGTCGCTAGATATGCATAAAGATTGGAGATTTTTTATCTGGCCCCATGTGGTGCCCATAATGCCATTTTTGTCATTAGAGAATGTGAATTGATTTGTTACCATCATGATGGCAAACTGGAAATACAGGGATGCACCTCAATGTGTGCTTTGCACACAAACAACATTGTTCTAATTTTTAGCTCACCAAAACCGCTGAACCAATTTAAGTAAAATTTGAAATGATTGTTTGGTATGATATTGCATTTTGATTTTGTTCAAATCAAGTTGTCCTGCCCCTCGGTAGTGTGCCTAAATCTTAAAAAATCTTCTTCTCATGAACCAACAGTAGGAGAGACTTGATATTTGGTGTGCAGCTTCCTTTGGAGGTGTAGACTCAGATTTGTTCAAGAGAAGTTTGTGGGGCTATATATGCTGTCGTTACGGGAGGGGTAAGAATTTTCGCCTTGCCCAAAATTTCTATTTTCCAAGCCGAGAGGCTGATTTCAACCAAATTTTATGTGAGGGCTTATTGGGTCATAAGTACCTAATTTATCCCCCCCCCCCCCCCAATTTCCTGTCCCCCCCCCCCTCCCCCCCCCCCCCCCCCCCCCCCCCAGGAACAGTGGAAGAACCTAATTCGGATAAAATACTCTCTATTTTAATCTTTCCCAAGAGATTTGGGAAAGAAATGTGGTGTAAAAACACCACGAAAAAATAAAACTGGGTCGAGCCTCATCGGCGCACACCGAGTAAGGGACGCTCTTCTCTTAGTAAAATTCCACGACCTCCGTTAACCAGTGTGCAAGCAGTAATCAAAACCATTCTTCTTTTGTCTGTGCAACGTGGTTGACGTGTTGCGCCATCTTTGCATTATTATACAGTGATAATTCAGCTCGTCGATAATGGTTTTCCTGTGACTGGATTATGGATCTGAAGATCGTATAATAACAGGACTGTGTTTTATATATTCTCGTTAATATTTTCAACCACATTCTCATTGTATATTGTTTATATATTCCGTTTTCGAGAATGTTTTTTTCGACCTCGTGTCAACGCGGTTCGACATTGAAATTTTTCGGTTGATAAATTTATATTGTTATTGGAGTTAGGTGTCAATGAGGGACTGTTTGGACAGGATTTCTTCACTCTGTTGAGGGCTGAATTTCTGGGTTTTTTTGGTCCCTGTCGGCTGTCTGGGTTCTGTTGTGTACCCACCAGATTTTTTTCTGCCACCCTGTCTCGTACTTGAAGGTGTTCTACATTCTGTATCTGTTGAGTTCACCTTTTTCTTATACTGCTCTCACCTCTGTTATTTCCAGTTCAGTTCCTTTTGCCCTCGCCTTTGGCTGTTCTGCGGTGGGTGTGGAACGCTGCCATTTTGGGCTTCCTGACTCTACCACGTCTGGTGTGAGTTATACCCCCCACCCCGTAAGGGATGTGGGTGGGGAACACTGTCGTTTCGGGGCCTCCCGACTAGACCACGTCTGGTGAGAGTTACTCCCCCTCTGTGGGGGATGTGCAGCTTCTCCCGCACCTGCGGTGGGTGTGAAACGCTGTCGTTTCGGGGCCTCCTGACTCGACCACGTCTGGTGAGAGTTATTCCCCATCCGTGGGAGATGTGCAGTTTTTTTTACCGTGGTGGATTTCTGGTGAAGAGATACCTGGTTCCGGGACTATGCACCCTCTCCAGTCGACATCTGAGGCTGTCACTAGGGTTGTGACTCCTCCTTTGGAGGCCGAGCTAGGTGGCTGTCTCCCCTTTTCCGCCAGTTCCAACAGCTCCCGTCATATCTGCTGCTACTGCTGTTCTGTCTACAACGTCATAGGGCACCGTTTTCAGCCGGCCTTGGCTTATCCCTGCAAGGGTCTGCAGGGATGTCTGTAGTGTGGTTGTGGGGTATCGGCCTCAGCCTTCCCCGACTTCAACTCGGCGAAGTCAGAAATGGCTGCCGACTGAACCCCCTGATGTGTCCTCTCAGCCGTTGAGCACAGCAGTTTTATATCTGAAGTGGTCTGCAGCGGTGTCTGGTAGTGTAGACGTGGGGTATCGGCCTCAGACTTCAACTCGGCAAAGTTGGAAGTGGCTGCCAGCCAAACCCTCTACTGTGGTCTCTGCGCCGTCGAATACCACAGTTTTGTCATTGGCGTTTTCCGTCCACTCATTCTGGTCACATGGCCAGTGTTGTGGGACCAACGCCTTCTGTGCAGCCTGGACCTTCTGCCCCGCAGTGGTCCACAGCAACTCTCCTGAGTTCCCGCTATGTTGATCCTCGGGGTGTGTCGTACCCCTATACACGTCTGCCCTTTGATGTTTCGGCTGCCACCCGTTGCCCTGCTTCGGGTGTATTGGAGGATCGTGACCCTTCGCTGGTTAAGACGGTCATGTGTGAAGCCACTTTGCTGGTTCGTCCCCATGTCGAACTGGCCTGTACGGGCAGTGAGCTTAGGGAGGCCCTCTCCTTACTCACTCAGGTTCTGTCTAAGAGCCTTCCCGTTGCTTCCAGCGAGGCAGCGAGTGGTTTCCTGGCGCCGCCTCCCGGATTGGAAACAGGCAGCTTTCTGATCCCCCTGGTGTGCCTACATCATGGGAGACGTCGGCTGGTTTGCCCCAGATGGGCTATGTGTCTTCGGACTCCAGGGAGGAGTCAGACATCCTTGATGTCGAGAGCCATCAGTCTTCTGACTTGGGGGCAGCTGTTGACTTTGTGTTTGGGTTCCTTCCGGATCTCAAACCATCAAACCAGCCGACAGTGTCAGCCAGGCTGCGATCATCGGTCGTGCGCCTACAGCCTGTGGAGCAACCTGCTTCTGGGCGTCTTTGACCGTGCCATTCAGTACAGGTGGTTGAAGCATTTTCAGCCTTGGACTCTAAGCTGAGTTCCAAGGCTATGAAGGCTCCGTTCTTCACCAGGGTTTACACCTTTTTGCCTCCGGTGTGTTACCGTTACTATGATTTCGCCAATCCGTCAGTCTACCAGACTTTGATGGTTTTGGATCGAGATCGGGACTCCAATTCCCTTGGGCTTTCCAAGCCCAAGTCTGCCGTCATTCCTATGACGACTCTGGAGTCCATGTTGGGCTTATTGAGAGAAATGCTGGGTATGCTTTCTCTCTCCGATCACGTCGTCTCTGCCTTAGCTGCCTATCTGCCCCCAGATAGGTTTGACGATGTACAGGCTCCTTTGTGAAAGTCCAAGGCGCTCATGCATCTTACTCACATGCTCGCCTGTGACACGGCTATTTTGGAACTAGTTCGAAGGGACTCTGTGCTGGACACAGACCGATCCCTTCCTGCGCTGCTGTTCGATCTGCTTCTTTGGCAGGTCCGCTACTGTTCCATGGGTTCCGTGTTGACGGTCCGGGATGACGTCCTACGTCATTCCAAAGATCAGCTGCTGCTTCGTCAGCTTGATCAGCCTTCTAGGGGAGGCAGGGCCGTTCAAAGCCTAACAAGTACCCTTCTGCTTCCTCTGTGAAGCAAAGGGCTGATTCTTCTGCCACCTCTTCTACTTCTTACTCACGGGGTAAGGGTAAGCGTCGGCAGGCTAGAGGGAAGTCTCAAGATTCTTCATTCAGTAGAGGAGGTGGTTTCTCCTCTCGTGGGCCTCGTCGGGGCTCAAACTGAAGGTCCTCATCTCAATTCGTCCAGGTTGGAGGAAGGAGAGCAGAGTTCGCAGACCGTTGGGCCACCATCACATCCGATCCTTGGGTGTTAGATGTTTTTCGGTCCGGGCTGCGAATATCCTTCCAAAGGCACCCCACTCTGTCCAGAGTGCCTCTTCCAACCACAATTCCTTCAGACGTTTTACGTCGGGAGCTTTTGTTCACGGAGATAGACAATCTCCTGGCCAAGGGGGCGAGGGGGCGATCGAGGTCGTCAAGCACATTCAGTCAGTGGGGTTTTATTCCCGCCTGTTCTTGGTGCCCAAGGATGACCGACTCCGGTTATCGATCTGAGTATCCTGAACCAGTCTTATCATTGCTCCCTAGTTCAGCATGGAGACTTTCAGGTTGGTCCGCCGTTCCATTCACCAGGGAGATTTCGCTTCCAGCATCGGCTGCTCGGTCTCTGCGGTTCGGTGACAGATCTCATTCCTCTAGGTTGGCTGCATGTCAGACCTCTCCAACACTTTCTGCTTAGTTGTTGGAGGCTGAATGTCGATTCTCTGGATCTGAAGCTTCAGTTACCAGAATCTCTTATCCTCACCTTCTCCACTGGTCGAATGTTCAGTGGATCACGCAGGGTGTCCCGTTGGACTTACCCACATCCGATCGCGTTCTGACTGCAGTTGCCAGCGATCTCGGATGGAGTGCGACGTTGGATCCTCTAGGTCTTTCCCTTCAAGGGAAGTGGGACCAGGATCGGGCATCTCTACACATCAACCAGAAGGAGCTTCTTGCTCTTCTTCTACGTTTCAGGCAGTGGATCCCTCATCTGTTGAATCATCAGGTCCTTCTGTTGTTCGACAATTCGATAGTGGTTGCTTACATTCGGAACCAGGGTGGCATGCACTCGGTTCCAATGTACGAATTGACTCGGGATCTTCTACTGCTCGCTCAGGATGTCCACGCGGAGGTGGCTGTTCGTCACATTCCTGGTCGCCTGAACGTCCTAGCCGACTCCCTGTCCCGACGGGGCAGGTTCTTTTCCTCCCAGTGGACGCTCCACATGGCGGTGTTCCATCGATCTCTTTGCGACTCGTTGGAACCATCAGGTGGACACTTTCGTGTCCTCGTGTCCAGATGCTCTGGCTTTCGCCATGGACGCTCTGGCCCTCGTTTGGGATGGTCTTGTCGGCTACGCCTTCCTGCCGGTTCCGATTCCACCTCAGGTTCTAGCCCAGATATGAACCTGCAGTCGTCGAATCCTTTCGATCACACCCTTGTCGCCTCGGTGGGTGTGGATCAATCTGCTCCGCTCTCTGTTAGCGGCCGTTCCGGCATGTCTCCCTCTACGTCGCGACTATCTTTGCCAAAGTCGCCCGAGGAGGTTTCAAGTTGACCTGACTTCATTGTGCCTTCGCGCATGTCTTTTATCGGGTCCTGTCTCCTCCGTAGTGGTTTATGGAGACAAGCTGTGGAGTTGCTTTTATTCTTCAAGGAGGCACTCACTCCACTAGTTTAGCCTCAGGGGCCAAGTATAAGGTTCTTCTGTCGATCACTCTGTTGCTTCTGTCACTCCTTCGATCACATCACTTGCAGAGTTTCTGGTATATGTTTGTTTCTGGGGATCTTAAGCAATGGGTACAAGTCCATGCTTCGGAGACCTTTTTCATATGTGGTACCGCATTGTTTCGACACTCATCCTTGCCTCTCCAAGCTTGTTCAGCTCTTTTCCTTGAAAAGGCCTAAAACTTTGCAGTTTACTCCAAGATGGACACTTTCTTGGGTGCTGGTCTGCTTTGGGGGGGGGGGGGGGGGGGGCGTTCGTGCCTTTATCCTGGATGGATATGCATTTTCTCACATGCCAGATCTCTCCTGCATCCATTTCTTGATGGATTTGTCTTGCAATTCGTGCAGCTTCCACTCGTCTAGCTACTGGTGATTGTATTACCAATTGTTTTTTCTGCCACGAGGTGCATGCATTGTCTTCCTCTCGGGGCTTTTACTAACTCCGTCATGTTGTCGGATGTTATACTGGCAGCCTACCGGAGAAATGCTACCTTCTCCATTTATCTGCGACAGTTGCAAGAGCCGACAGAGGACCTTTGTCCTACGGGCCCTCTTTCTTCGGCTCAGGCTGTTGTCTATCCCAGCCATTCAGCTTTTTATGGGGTCAGTTCCAGCTCCGTGCTGTTACTGCCCTTTCTGTCTGTGCGTCGCACTTCACCGTACGTCTCATCTTTCATTGTCTTTTACTAATGTTTGTGATGCTATGGTTTGATAGGCCTAGGGATCTCTTCCTCTGTCCACGGTTCCAGTGCAATTGAGTTATGTGTGGGATGGTTATGTGATTCCCTCCATCCTATTGTCTATTCAGCCTGTGGTAAACAATTGTAAGGTAGGTTGATAAGAAATATAAATTTTATAGTAAATTTCCTTTCTTATTATACCTACCGCAATTGTTTACATAGAGGCCCTCCCGTAGTCTTCTTCGGGTAAGAATCCTTCCTCCCCGCTGATCACATACCTCCTATGTTGGCGGACTCAGAAGAATGGTTTTGATTACTGCTTGCGCACTGGTTAACGGAGGTCATGGAATTGTACTAAGAGAAGAGCTTCCCTTACTGGGTGTGCGCCGATGGCGCTTGACCCAGTTTTGGCTTATTTTTTCGTGGTGTTTTTACACCACTTTTCCTTCCCAAATCTCTTGGGAAAGATTAAAATAGAGAGTATTTTATCCGAGTTAGGTTCTTCCACTGTAGTGCAAGCCTGTAGTAAACAATTGCAGTAGGCATAATAAGAAAGGAAATTTACTATAAAATTTATATATCTCCAAAACTACAGCATTTTTTAACACTGTGGGTAATGGGGAAACATTTAAGACTCTTCTCCCAAACCACTGCTCCAAAAGCTTTCAAATTTCACTTATAACATCTTTGGAACATTGTTTCACATGTGTATTGAAATCAAATCCCTGGATCCCTATTTGGGCTCTCTAGGGAGCCCAAATGTTTAAATTAGTCCAGTATGAGGAATATTCTTTAAAAATCTTCTTCAGATCCACCTATCAGAATCTTTTGATATTTGGTATGCAACATCCTTGGGGGGAGGGGGGGGGGGGGGGAGGGGGGAGATTCAAGTTTGTTCAAGTCAAGTCCCTGGGTTCATATTTGGGCTCATGGTGGGAGCCCAAATTATAACTTAGTTCAAAATGAGGAATTTTCTTTAAAAAACTTCTTCAGATCCAGCAGTCAGAATGATTTGATATTTGGTATGCAGCATCCTTAGGGGGTTGAGATTCAGCTTTGTTAAAGCCAAGTCCCTGGGTTCAAATTATAACTTAGTTCAATAAGAGGAATATTCTTCAAAAAACTTCTTCACATCCAACAGTTAGAATCTTTTGATAAGTTGTTAAAGCCAAGTCCCAGGGTTAATATTTGGGCTACCTGGGGGCGAATTGTACCAAAATTTCTATTTTCTGAACTGAGAGGCCATTTTGAATCAAATTTAATATGAGGGCTTGTTGGGTCATAAGTACCTAATTTACTTGTTGGGTCATAAGTACCTAATTTATGCCCAAAAAATATTTACGTTGCCCCATGGGAAGTGCAGGAGCTAAAAATAGAAATAATTGAAAATGCCCGTATCTCCAAAACTAAATGCCATTGAGAATTTTTATTTTGTGTGAAGCTTCCTAAGGAACAGCAGAAAGGAATGGTCCAAAAAGAATTTTTTGCCATCAGTTTTATCACAGAGTACTTTTCCAGGACATTGAAAAAATGTGGAGTCATCATTTTTTAACAGCGTGAGTAATGGAAAAAACATTAAAGAATCTTATCCCATACCACTGCTCCAAAGTCTTTCATAGATCACATATAACTTCTTTGGAAGATTTATTAGGGCCCCCGCCGTGAGGCGGACGCCCTATAGTGATCGCTCTGTCCGTGTGTCCGTGCATCAGATAAGGTTTCGATATTTGACATGTGGGTATATTATCTCAAGACGATGTGTCGCGTACCAAGGTTGCCATGCTTTGACCTTGAACTTTGACCCCAAGGTCAAATTATTCAGAATTCGAGGTTCTTTTCTGACAAGTTCGTGTCTAGGCTGTAACTTTTTTCCCTTAATAGATAGGGTTTTGATATTTGGTATGTGGGTAGATTATCTCAAGACAATGTGTAGCGTACCACGGTTGCCATGCTTTGACCTTGAACTTTGACCTCAAGGTCAAATTATTCCGAATTCGGGGTTCTTTTCTGACAAGTTCGTGTCCGGGCTGTAACTTTTTTCCCTTAATAGATAGGGTTTTGATATTTGGTAAGTGGATAGATTAGCTCAAGACGACGCGTCGCGTACCAAGGTTGCCATGCTTTGACCTTGAAGTTTGACTTCAAGGTCAAATTATTCAGATTTTTTTTTATCTGACAAGTTTGTGTCTGGGCTGTAACTTTTTTCCCTTAATAGATAGGGTTTTGATATTTGGTATTTGGGTAGATTATCTCAAGATGACGTGTCGCGTACCAAGGTTGCCATGCTTTGACCTTGAAGTTTGACCTCAAGGTCAAATTATTCAGAATTTGGGTTTTTTTCTGACAAGTTTGTGTCCGGGAAGGGATTTTAATCAAATTTTACCTATTGCTTGAAATATTTTAGTATTACGGTTCACATCAGTTTATACCTAACATCGGTTAGTTGTTGCGGGGCCGCAGAGTTGGATTCCATCTCCGTGATATCTAGTTCATATGTTTGTTGAAATCAAATCCCTGGGTTCACATTTTGGCTCTCTATGGGAGCGCAAATGTTCAGATTAGTGCAATATGAGGAATATTCTTTAAAAATCTTCTTCTGATCCACCAATCAGAATCTTTTGATATTTAGTATGCAGCATCCTTGGGGGGGGGGGGGGGGGGGGGGAGATTCATGTTTGTTCAAGGCAATTCCCTGGGTTGATATTTAGGCTACCATGTCAGGTGAGCACCCTCAGGCCCTCTGGGGCCTCTTATTTAGATCACCTGTAATGACTGAAAGTCAGGATGAGCTATAGTGATCACTCACCATCTGCTGTCCGGCATCCGTGAACATGGTGTTTGCACCTGCTCCTCCCAAACCGCTGAACCAATTTTAGTTATATTTGAGGTGATTGCTTGTTCTGACATCACATTTTATTTTTTTTTTTAAATCAACTTGTCCAACCTCATAGGGAGGGAGTGGGGAAAATCCACCAAAATTCTTAAAAAATCTTCTCATGAACCAGTGACTTGATATTTGGTATGGACCTTCCTTTTGAGGTATAGAATCAAATTTGTTCAAACGAAGTTCATGCCTTGGTAATGGGAGGGGCAAGATTTTTGGCCCCACCCAGAATTTCTGTTTCCTAAACCGATGGTCCGATTTGAAACAAATTTGATGTGTGGTATTATTGAGTCATAAGATAAGTACTAGATTCATGCAAAAAATGTTCCTGTGTCCCTGTGGGAAGCCCAGGAGCTAAAAATAAAAAATATTTTTAAATGCCCACATTTCCCAAACCACATGGAACAGAGAACTGTTATTTGGTATGAAGTATCCTTAGGACCAGTAGAAATGAACAGTAAAAAAAGAAATTGCAAATGGTTATGTCAGGGTGTTCTATAGGAGGGTATCGAAAGTCAGCATATTTTCCAAAATTAAAAAAAAAAATTCTTCACAACCACAGATCAGCATCTTTTAAGATTTGATAGACAGCATCCATAGTGGAGGGCGATGGGGGGGGGGGAGGGGGGGGGGGGGGGGGGGGTGAGGAGGGATGTTTGGGGGGTCTGGATACAAGTGTGTTAAAATGATACCCCTGAGCTCATATTTAGGCTCAATACAGGAGCCCGAATTTTTAACTTAGTGTTATATGGGGAATGATCTTCAAAAATCTTCTTCAGATCCACCAGCCAGAATGCTTCTAAGGTGGGGGTGCAGATCACATCCTAATTTGTTCAAATCGAGACCCCGGTTTCATATTTGGGCTTCCTATGTTGCACCAAGGTGCAATATAAGGGAATGGCTTTAAAAGTCTTCTTCTCCAGAAGCATTTCTTAGAATGTTTTGATATTTATTATACAACATCTCTAGGGGGATCAAATTGAAGTTTGTTCAAATTGAGTCCCTGAGTTAATATTTGGGCATTTTATGGAGCCTGAATTTTAACTTCGTGCAATATAAGGGAATTTCTTTAAAAATCACCTTCCCCAGATCCACCAGTCGGAATGTTTTTGTATTTAGTATACAGCATCCTGGTGGTGGAAGGGAATGGCTCAGACTCAAGTTTGTTCAGGTTAAGTTCCTTGGTTGATATTTGGACTCCCAAATTTTGCATTTCTGGAAAATGGGGCATTATTTCTGTGGTAGCATCCTAGTACTAGAAAAAATCATCTGGCATGGACAACAAAGTTATAAATAATTAAATAACTTCTTTCCTCTGTAGTGTTACCTAGCTTTAGGTGCTAATTTAATTTTTCTTTAAACAACTAATGTCCCCTGCTGTGGTAAACAAGCTCTGTTTTACTGGTAAAATGGGACCCAGTCACTAATGCTTGGAGTGCAAGTCCTTTAAAATAGACAACATGGTGTATATATGATTGACTGACCTTGACTTTATCTCCATGGTGTGGTCATGATTAGCCATTGAGCAGAAGTATGTGACCTTAAACACCAATAAATAAATAAATAAATACATAAACAACTATTGTCAGGTGAGTGCAAATAAATAAATACATAAACAACTATTGTCAGGTGAGTGCCTCAGGCCCCATGGAGCCTCTTGTTTTTGTTTTATGTCCGTCATGATGATAGATACCAACTGTTTTGTGCCTATCATCCTCTACATGGTCCCTGACACAAGGATTACAATCCATTAGTATGATTGGTGTACCATTAGTTTGAGAAAGAGTAGTTAATTTTGAGTGTAGAGGAGTTTAATGATCATTGTAACAGGTGAATGTTAACTCTTAACCAGCTGAGTATTTTCAAAATATTTTTCATCAAATCTAGTCATGGCTGCTGTAAAGCATCCATGACTAGATTTGATGAAAAATTAATCTAAATTTAACTCAAGAAATCATGAGAAAATCATAACTCAAGAAATCATGAGTGAAAAAATCTGTTTGACTTACTGGAGGGAAATTTGATTAAATGAACCCAAATTATCCTCATTTCAGTGGCAAGAGAAATTATATCCTGAGCGGGAATAACCGCCAGCAGCATGCAAGGAGTTAATTGTATATACTCAACATTTTAACTGGTAGAGTGCTAAATTATTTTTCAAAGTGAATCTGTTACGTGAGTATTTTTAGCTCATCTTGACAAAGTCAAGCTGAGTTAATCCCATCGCTCTCCAGCCGTTGGCCGTCCGTCATCCGTCAATACCATGTTTTGGTCTTCTCCTCCAAAACCACTAGGCCAATTCAAGTGAAAGTTTGTGTGAGTGATGGTCTCGAAGGGGCATAGCATTTTTGTTCAGCTCATCATGCCCAGCCCCATTGGGAGGGAGTGGGGAAAAATGCTCCAAAATATTTTTTAAATCTTCTTCTCATGAACCAGTGTGTACAATGACTTGATATTTATGGAGCTTTCTTTTGAGGTGTATAATCAAGTTTGTTCAAATGAAGTTCGTGCATCAATATTTGGCTTTGTAATGGGAGGAGTAAGATTTTTGGCCTCGCCCAAAATTTCTATTTTCTGAACCCATGGTCTGGTTTTAACCAAATTTGATATGTGGTATTATTGGGTCATAAGGACTTGACTCATGCAAAAAAAAAAAATTCCTGCATTCCCATGGGAACCCTGGGAGCTAAAAATAAAAATATTTTCAAACGCTCATATTTCCCAAACCACACGGAACAGAGAGCTGTTATTTGGTATGAAGTATCCTTAGGACCATAGAATTGAATGGTAAAAAAAAACTATTTGCAAAAATTTATAAAAAACTTTTTTACAAAACTAATCATCAGAATCTTTTGATTTTCGGTATACAGCATTCATAGGGGGGGGGTGGGGGGGGGGGGTGGGGGGGGTGTCAGATACATGTTAGTTAAAATAAAGCCCATTCGTTCATATTTGGGCTCAATACTGGAGCACAAATTTCTAACATAATTATGGGGAATATTCTTTAAAAATCTTCTTCTTCAGAACCACCAGTCAGAATCTTTTAATGTTTGGTATACGTCATTGTTATGGGGGTTAGATTTAAGATTATTCAAACCAAGTCTCTAGGTTAATATTTGGGGTTCCTAAGGAAGCCCAAATTTTAACTTTGTTCAGTATGGGGGATAATGATAATTTTAAAACATCTTCAGATCCACCAGTCAGAATGCTTTCATACTTGGTATTCAACATCTCTTCTCGGGGAGGGGGGGTGGGGGTGGGGGTGGGGGGCAGATTCAAGTTTATTCAAATCAGATCCCTAGGTATATATTTGGGCTCCCTATGGTGGGATTTGGCCATGTTGTAGAAGAATTAAACATTTTGTATTCAGTACCCTCTCATGGTGTGTAACTAAAATTAATCCACAGAGGTTGTATCAAGGGGCTTCATAGGGGAGCTCTACATTTTACATTATGATCAACTGAAGAAAAGGCATGATGCCCGGATTATTTTGTCACTCCTGCGGGGCTCAAGAATTGACAGTGTATCCTATGGAAATGGATTGCTTAATGTAGACACATTCTTGGACTCTGTTTATATTGTGTTCTGTTCAAGATGAGAGCTTTAGGCCCCGTGAGGCCTCTTGTTTTTCAAGGATTCCATACTACAAGCAAATTGAGATTTTGTTCATAAATAATCTGTTTTGTTACAATTTATTGGAGAGTGCCAAGGAGCCAAAACAATTTTAACATTTTTAGCTCAACTTGATGAAGTCAAGCTGAGCTATTGCCGACACTTCTCATCTGTCAGCGTGTGTACATACGTACGTACGTCTGTCCATTTGCCTGTCTGCCTGCCCATCTGTATGTCCACAATTTCCTTTGGCACACCACACAGGTTGCATTTATGATCAGATTGCTTTGAAACTTGGTGTGCTTGTTTGGGGTGACCTCTAAATGGGAGCTATCAATTTTCTTCCATTTCTATCAAAAAACTTTGCCGCTTTCAACGACCTTTGAACTTAGTTTCATAAGGTATCATTCTTTCCCTTTGGCACTCACTACAGGGCACATTTATGATTGGATTGCTTTGAAACTTGGTATGTTTGTTTGGGATGATCTCTAGATGGTAGATATCGATTTTCTTCCATTTCAGTCAAAAAACTTTGCCGCTTTCAACGACCTTTGAACTTAGTTTCATAAGGTATCATTCTTTCCCTTTGGCACACCCTACAGGGCACATTTATGATCGGATTGCTTAGAAACTTGGTATCTTTGTTTTGGATGACCTCTAGATGGTAGATATCGATTTTCTTCCATTTCAGTCAAAATATGTTGCCGTTGGCAATGACCTTTGATAAACTTAGTGCAGTAATGCATCAGTATTTCCCATTGGCACACACTGCAGGACACATTTATGATCAGACTGCTTTGAAACTTGGTATGCTTGTTTGAGGTGACCTCTAGATGAGAGCTATTGATTTTCATTGATTTTCGGCAAAATTTTGCCATTGGCAGTGACCTTTGTACTTAGATTAGTCAGGCATATCATCCCCTGAGTTTCAATGTGTTCTATGTGCCAGTAGGCACATAGAACACATTGGAACTCAGGGGATGATATATTCCTTTGGCATGCCCAACAGGGAAACATTTATGATTGATCACTTTGAAACATGGTATGCTTGCTTGGGGTGACCTCTAGATGGGAGCTATTGATTTTTAGCTTAACTTGACAAAGTCAATATAAGCTTTTGCCATCACGTGTGCGGAAGTCTGTTAGTCTGTTAGTCTGTTAGTCTGTGAGTCTGTTAGTCTGTGATGTCTGTTCACATTTTCCTTTAGCATGGGCTACACCCCGCAGTCCTTGTCTGATCATCACGAAATCTCATATGCAGGTTTGAGGTCATGTCTAGATGAGAACGTCCCCTTTTGGTCGCGATCAGGCAACCGGTATGGCTGCCCGAGCTCAAAACCCGAAAACCATTAGCACAGTCTACAGGTCGTATTTATGAAGGGATTTCATTGTAACTTGGTAGGATGCCTCTGTATAATGCCTAGATGAAAATGTCCCCTTTTGGGCATGATCTATCAACTGTGATGGCTGCCCAAGCCCGAAACCCAAAAACCTTTAGCACAGTCTGCAGGTCATGTTTAATGTGGAGGGATTTCATTGTAACTTTGTAGGATGACTCCTTATGATGTCTAGATGAGAATTTCTCCATTTGGGCATGATCTGCCAGCCGTGACGACTGCCCGAGCCCAAAACCGGAAAACCTTTAGCACAGTCTACAGGTCATATTTATTGAGGAATTTCATTGTAACTTGGTGGGTTGACTTCATACAATTTCTAGATGAGAAAGTCCCCTTTTGGACGTGATTGGGCAACTGTGATGGCTACAGGGGCCCGCAGCCCGAAAACTTTTAGCACAGTCTAGAGGTCATATTTATGAAGGGATTTTATTGTAACTTGTTAGGTTGACTCCATATAATGCCTAGATGATGACATCCCCTTTTGGTCGTGATTGGTCAACTGTGACGGCTTCAGGGGCCCGAAACCCAAAAACCTTGAGCACAGTCTACAGGTCATATTTATGAAGGGATTTCATTGTAACTTTGTAGGATCACTCCAGATGATGCCCAGATGAGAATGTCCCCTTTTGGTTGCGATCATTCAACCATGATGGCTGCCAGAGCCCAAAGCCCGAAACCTTTAGCACAGTGTACAGGTCATATTTATTAAGGGATTTCATTGTTACTTGGTTACATATAATGTCTAGATGAGAACGTCCCCTTTGGATGCAATTGGGAAACTGACGGCTACAGGGGCCCGAAGCCTGAAAACCTTTAGCCCAGTCTACAGGCCATATTTATGAAGGGATTTCAATGTAACTTGATAGGATGACTTGTTTTGGAATAATTTCACTGTAACTTGGTAACTTTTGTTAACATACGTTAACTGTGAGGGCCACATACATTAACTGTGAGGTCATATTAACCCACCCCTCAGCTCTTTAGTACAGTGTACACCTCATATTATTTTTATCATAAACATAGTATACAGGGAACAGAAATGAACATATTCCCAATTATCACAATTCTTGTCTTATTTCATAATCCTTTCATAAACATTGAACATTATCCTTTTCATCAAACACAACACGCAAGTTAAGCTACAGTGTCATTGACACATTCATTTCCATTTCTGTCCAAAAACATTGCCGTTGGAAATGACCTTTTATGAACTTAGGTCAGTTATGCATCAATATTTCCCTTTGGCACACCCTGCAAGGCACATTTATTTATTTAGGTTTCCTATATATATTTTGACAGGAGTGAGGGGAAGACATTCTTGGTAGTCTACAGTTGAAACTAGGAGTCCTGTTAGAAAATGCTTGTTAGTTTATGAGCTCATTACTGCAGATGAGTGATGCAGTCTGAAATACAGGAGCTTTTGCATTGTGTGCAATGCAAAATGTAACACGCTATTAGTGAGGTTGGTAGTGAAATCATGAACTGAACCAATCAAACAATGAAAATAATGAGACTACAATATGTGGAGGGTGGATTACTACTAAATCGCTGTGAGATAGGATTTTTAGCTCAACTTGACAAAAGTCAAGCTGAGCTATTGCCATCACTTCTCATCCATCTGCGTACGTATGTTAGTACGTTAGTACGTACGTACACAATTTCCCTTGGCACACCTCACAGGTTGCATTTATGATCAGATTGCTTTGGAACTTGGTATGCTTGTTTGGGGTGACCTCTAGATGGGAGGTATCAATTTTCTTCAATATCCATCAAAAAATGTTGTCGTGGCCAACATTCTAAAAACTTTGTTTAGTCAGAAGACCTCAATATTTCCCTTTGGCACACCCTACCGGGCACATTTATGATTGGATTGCTTTGAAACCTGGCATGCTTGTTTAGGGTTAGATGGGAGCTATCGCCGCGTCCAACGCTCTTAGAACTTAGTTTAGTCAGACCACAATATTTCCATTTTGCACACCTAAACAGGGCACATTTATGATTGGATTACTTTGAAACCTGGTATGTTTGTTTAGGGTGACCTCTAGATGGGAGCGATTGATTTTGTTCAATTTCCGTCAAAAAATGTTGCCATGGCCAACGTTATTAGAACTTAGTTTAGTCAGACCACAATACCTCTCTTTGGCACACCCTACAGGGCACATTTATGATTGGATTGCTTTGAAACCTGGTATGCTTGTTTGGGGTGACCTCTAGATTTGAGCTATCGATTTTTTTCCACTTCCGTCAAAAAATGTTGCCGTGGCCAACATTCTTAGAACTTAGTTTAGTCAGACCTCAATATTTCCCTTTGGCACACCCTACAGGGTACATTTATGATTGGATTGCTTTGAAACCTGGCATGCTTGTTTTGGGTGACATCTAAGTGGGAGCTGTCGATTTTCTTCCATTTCCGTCAAAAAATGTTGCCACGGCCAACGTTCTTAGAACTTAGTTTAGTCAGACCTCAATTCCCTTTGGCACACCCTACAGGGCACATTTATGATCAGATTGCTTTGAAACCTGGCATGCTTGTTTGGGCTGACCTCTAGATGGGAGCTATCGATTTTCTTCCATTTCCGTCCGTCAAAATATGTTGCCGCTGGCAACAATCTTTGAACTTAGTTAAGTCCGGCATCAATATATTCCTTTGGCATGCCATAAAGGGCACATTTATGATCAGATTGGTTTGAAACTTTGTATGCTTGTTTGGGGATACCTCTAGATTGGAGCTATCGATTTTCGTCAAAAAATGTTGCCACTGGCAATGACCTTCGATGAACTTTGTAAAAACTTAGTGCAGTTAAGCATCAGTATTTCCCTTTGACACACCCTGCAGGGCACATTTATGATTGGATCGCTTGCAAACTCTGTGTGCTTGTGTGGGGTGACATCTATATGGGAGCTGTCGATTTTCTTCCATTTCTGTCAAAAAATGTTGCAGCTGACCTTTGAACTTAGTTTAGTCCGACCTCAATATTTCCCTTTAACACACCCTTTAGAGCACATTTATGATCAGATCACTTTGAAACTTGGTATGTGTGTTCGAGGTGACCTCTATATGTGAGCTATTGCTCTTTTTTTTTATTAGGGCCCCGTCATCAGGCGGACGCCCTATAGTGATTGCTCTGTCCATGCATCCGTCTGTGGTGCGTGCGTGCATCCGTCCATCCATAACAAAAGTTGTCCGGGCTGTAATCTTTCTCTCTTAATAGATAGGGTTTTGATATTTGGTATGTGGGTACATTATCTCAAGACGATGTGTCGTGTACCAAGGTTGCCATGCTTTGACCTTGAAGTTTGACCTCAAGGTCAAATTATTCAAAATTTTGACAAGTTCGTGTCCGGGCTGTAACTTTTTTCCCTTAATAGGTAGGGTTTTGATATTTGGTATGTAGGTACTAAAGTTGCCATGCTTTGACCTTGAACTTTCACCTCAAGGTCCAATTATTCCAAATTCTGGGTTCTTTTCTGACAAGTTCGTGTCCAGGTTGTAACTTTTTTTCCTTAATAGATAGGGTTTTGATATTTCTAATTATAGAAAATGATATATTACTAAATTCAGATTTTGATTGTATTCTTTATTGGGATTTCCCAAAGGAAAATATGAGCTTCAAACATCTCAGTCATGTGTTAACTTCCCTTTTCTCCATCTCCTTCATGTTCAAACAAACTTTAACTCTCTGCACTCTGGTGTCAAAATTGTACACCTACATACAGTAGTTGCTTCCCTTTATGTAGTCAATGGTTCAACAATTAGTGTGGTGCTTGAAAGAGCATTCAGAGCTCTGTGAAGCAATCCGCTAGTAATTGAAGTACTGACTACAAAGGGAGAGATAATTTATATTGAAAATTGAAGATTTCGACATTTGTGTGCAGGGGGTTCATTTTCCTTTATATTTTATATAAAACAACAAAATTTAAAGAAATTGTCATGTCATTTCTTGACATGATTATATTTATTGAAACAGGGAAGGGATTTTAATCAGATTTTACCTATTGTATTACGGTTCACATCAGTTTATACGTAACATCGGTTAATTGCTGCGTGGCCCGCAGAGATGGATCCATCTCCGTGATATCTAGTTTCCATAAAAAATTATTGTTATTATCGCCAGCCTTTGAACCTACTGCATTTGTGCATCAACTTATCCCTTTTGCATTCTCTGCAGGGTATATTTATGAATTTCCATAAAAAAACCCCCAAAAAACCATTGCCACAAGCAATGACTTCTACTTAGTGCATTTGTGCATTAATATCTTCCTTTGGCATGCCTCCGAGGGCACATTCATTATCAGGTTGTTTTGAAACTTTGTAAGCTTATGCAGGGTGACAAAGATAGGAGCTATTGATTTTCTTTTCATTTCCATCAAAAACTGTTGCTGTTAGCAACAATCTTTGAATTTATTGCATTTGTGCATCAACATTTTTTGACATGGCCTGCAGGTCACATTTATCATAGGATTGTTTTTGAACTTGGTGTGCTTATTAGGCAAGACCTTTAGATAAGAGCTATTGATTAGCATTCATTTCTCTGAAAAAAGTTGCCATTTACAATAACCTCTGAACATACTGCATTTGTTTATCAACGTTCTTCCTTTAGCCAGTCTTACAGTTTACTTTTAAAAATGCATGGATTACTCTGACATTGTTGACCCACAATGCTGTTTTTTGAAATTTCATAAAATAACATTGGCACCAATGATCTTCAATTTTGCCATTTCATTTATAACTTACCAAGTTCAAGTTTGTCAAGTTGAGCTACAGTGTCATTGACACTTTCATCTGCTTACTTATCGATCTGTCGCACGTGTTTGCCATTTACATCTGAGTTTTGTTTTTGTTTTTATTTCAGGCAGATCAAATTCTACAAATAAGACGGAATTTCTAAATTAATGGATTCTGTGTCATAGAGGCATGTAATAAACACAGAATGCCACAATGTGTGAATCCATTTGTCAACATGGTAATCATGCCACCACAGAAGGACAGAACTTTAGGCTGCATCTCTTGTTCTATCCTTCCCTGCTGGCACTCCTGCCTTAATAACAAATGCATTCACACATCGTGATGCTCTTGTTCACCTTGAATAACTATAAAAATTGCATACTTTTCTAAAAAATGCATAGTTTATGATCCCTCAAGGGAATCATTGAGGTTGATGAACTCATTCCAGTGTGAGGTCAGAAGATAAGTTTTGGTGGGAAAAAATTTAATAAATAAAATTTGAATGGCTATTTTTGTGCATAATGCTGTCCAGATATTGTTGTTATGTTAGATAAATGGTTAAAGCTGTTATAATCAGTGCAAGACACTTCACCCCCATTGCCCATGCATCATGGTGACATTGCATACTCCTATCTTCAACCACTTCTAACCCTGCTTGTGTGGCGTTAGTATTTTGGGGAACTGACAGTAGCTCGGTGGTTCTCTCCAGGTACTCCGGCTTCCTCCACCCGTAAAACTGTTGTGGTTATGAGTAGCCATTATGCAGAAATTTTTAACCTTAAACACCAATAAATAAATAATCAGGGGTGCAAATCTTTTATTTCTTCAAAGTTACTTGAAAGTGGTCTTTAAGGCTGCTTTATGTACATTTTTGGAGCTCAGATCCCACCAAAAGCATTATTTCTAGAGGATATTAAGTATAAGAGGATGGAACATGAAGCTTGTTTTTGAAACCTTCCTCCCCATGCAAACACATAACCACACCCATGTGTAATAATTGCATAGATTATGACTTTAGTTACTCCGAATAAGATGAAGCAAAACTATTTTCTTATATTTTCTCAAACCTCTAACGAAGGGTAAATTTTAACCCTTTACTTAACACTGTATTTTTAAAAAAAATCTATTGAATTTCACACTTTTCAAAAACAAATTTCACAATTTTTCAATAAAAGCATGCACATATGGACAGCATTAGAACCAGCTCAACGAGCTGGTTCTAATGATATCCATATTTGTATGGTTTTATTGAGAAATTTCCGAGATCATTTAGGCTGTAGTGGACTTATTCTGCTTAATTTTATGGACATTTTGTTTGTTATCTTAGGTAAAGGGTTAAGAAATAGTTGGAATTATATCAAATTAACACTTAAAATTTAATTTATTGTGCATTGTATCAGTTAATTGTTAATTCTCCAACCGAGTTTTGTGTTCAGGTATTATAACTATGATGGAAATGTGATTTGGTTCTCAACTACTCTGCAGTGGATTGTTGAATAGTTGATTGCTTACGAGGGGCTGAAGTTTCAATAAAATTTCTTTCACAAAAATAAATTTGGTTGCAATGGATCATACAATAATATAATAAAAGATTATGTTAATATTTTATAATATAAGTTTAAACATAATGTGTACTTACAGAAACTAATCGATTTATATTATGGAAGCCATGAACAGGATTTGCCAGATGAACCATCAAATGAAGGTGCGTGTTGTATTTGTTGTAATAAGTTGTTATTAACTGAGAGCGTGCTAAATTATTTTTGGTCAACAAAATTTGTTCACATGTTTTTGCCTTGTTACAATTTATGGGAGAGTGCCCAGTGGCACTCTCCCATAAATTCTAACTTGGCAAATCCATACAGACTAAATAATTTCACTTCAAAGATGAGATGAAGCACATCTACAGATTATGAAGCCTTTCACTTATGGTACCTGCACTTAAGATTAAAGCCCAAATTTGGGCTTCCAGCACTCTACCAGTTAAAGCTGTGCATTAGAAATTCATTATCATACGCTGGAGGTAAACTTAATTGTGGGTAAAATATCAGATTTATTAGAAATGAGAAAAGTACAGCACACATGGAGGGGGAGGAGATTCTCATATTCCCAGCAGTGGGCATCCACATGAGTGAATTCCTTGCTACCGTACTGTGATGACAAAATAGGACTGAGACTTTTGACTGGATTGCAATCTGATCAAAATTCTATGTCCACTTTCCTCCTTACAATACTGTAGAATCTCACCTGTGGAAATTGAAACAGATCATTAAATCCCAGATGCTATTTTCTTTCATTTTCTTGATTTGGTGTTGATTTCACATTGTTTTTAGCTCATCTTGACAAAGTCAAGCTGAGCTAATCTCATCGCTTGCCGTCCGTCGTCCGTCGTCTGTCGTCCGTCGTCCGTCAACACCATGTTTTGGTCTTCTCCTCCAAAGCCACTGGGCCAATTCAAGTGAAAGTTTGTGTGAGTGATGGTTCTAAAGGGGCATTTCATTTTTGTTCAACTCAGCATGCCCAGCCCCCTAGGGAGGGAGTGGGGGAAAATGCTCCAAAATATTTTTAAAATCTTCTTCTCAAGAACCAGTGTGTACAATGACTTGATATTTGCTATGGAGCTTCCATATGAGGTGTAGAATCAAGTTTGTTCAAACGAAGTTCGTGAAGTAATATTTGGCTTTGTAATATAGGAGGGGTAAGATTTTTGGCCCCGCCCAAAATTTCTATTTTCTGAACCGATGGTCCGGTATGAACCAAATTTGGTTTGTGGTAGTATTGGGTCATAAGTACTTGACCCATGCCAAAAAAAAAAATTCCCGCATCCCCATGGGAACCCTGGGAGCTAAAAATAGAAATATTTTCAAACGCCCATATTTCCCAAACCCCACGGAACAGAGAGCTTTTATTTGGTATGAAGTATCCTTATGACCAGTAGAATTGAATGGTAAAAAACAATTGCCATCGGTTATGTTAGGGTGTTCTGTAATGGGCATCGAAAAAAATGCTGAGTCCGCATATTTGCAAAAATTTTTTCAAATCTTTTCTCCAAAACCAATCATCAGAATCTTTTGATATTTGGTATACAGCATTCATAGGGGGTAGGGGGGGAGGGGGGTGGGGGGGGGGGGGTCAGATAAAAATTTGTTGAAATAAAGCTCATTGGTTCATATTTGGGCTCTGCAGGAGCCCGAAGTTTTAACATAGGGTAATATGGGGAATATTCTTTAAAAATCTTCTTCTTCAGAACCACCAGTCAGAATCTTTTAATATTTGGTATACATCATTGTTATGAGGGTCTGATTCTAGATTGTTCAAACCAAGTCCCTAGGTTAATATTTGGGCTTCCTACGGAAGCCCAAATTTTATCTTTGTTCAATATGGAGGGTAATTTAAAAAAATCTTCTTCTTCAGATCCATCAGTCAGAATGCTTTGATATTTGGTATGCAATATCTCTGTGGGGGTCAGATTCAAGTTTGTTCAAATCAGATCCCTAGGTATATATTTGGGCTCACTATGGTAGCCCAAATTTTTACTTAGTGCAATATGAGAAAATTTCTTTAAAAATCTTCTTCTTCAGATCCACCAGTCAGAATGCTTTTATATTTGGTATACAACATCTCTAGGGGGGGTCAGATTCCAGGTTGTTCAATTCGAGTGCCTAGGTTAATATTTGGGCTCCATATGGGAACATGAAATTTAACTTAGTACAAGATGAGGGAATTTCTTCAAAAATCTTCTTCTTCAGATTCACTTGTCAGAATGCTTTCACATTTGGTATACAACATCTCTAGGGGGGTCAGATTCAAGTTTGTTCAAATCGGATCCATAGGTCAATATTTGGGCTCGCTATGGTAGCCCAAATTTGAACTTAGTGCAATTTGAAGAAATTTCTTTACAATTTCTCTTCTTCAGATCCAACGGTCAGAATGCTTTCATATTCGGTACACAACATCTCTAGGGAAGTCAGATTTAACTGTGTTCAAATCAAGAGCCTGGGTTAATATTTGGGCTCTCTATGGGAGCCGGAATTGGCCATTTTGCTGAAGAATTAAAAATTTTGTATTCAGTACCCTCTAGAGGTACTAAGATTAATCCACATAGGTTGTATCGAGGGGCTTCATAGGGGAGCTCTACATTTTACTTTACTTATGATCAACTGAAGAAAAGGCATGATTCCTAGATTATTTTTGTCACTCCTGAGGGACTCAAGGATTGACAGTGTAGCCTATGGAGATGGCTTGCTTGACTCATTCTTGGACTCTGTTTAAATTGTGTTTTGTACAAGATGAGCGCTTCAGGCCCCGTGGGGCCTCTTGTTTTTTTATGAAATGTCAACCCACTGGTGTAAATGTGTTGTGACATGGAGCAATACTATAAAACTTTTACTTTTTGTCTTTTCTTGAATTGTATTTTCAAGTCTTGACTTTAAATGGGCCGAAATGAACAATTAGCATTTTCAAAGATGTGGTAATTTGCCAGAGGGCAAATTGCCATTTCTTATCAACCTTCCTTACAATTGTTTACTACAGACTTGCACAATAGTGGAAGTCCCTAACTCAGAAAATATACTCTCTATTTTGATCTTTCCCAAGCAATTTGGGAAAGAAAAGTTGTGCAAAAGCACCAAGAAAAATTGAGCCAAAACTGGGTTGAGTGCTACCGGTGCACACCCAGTAGGGGATGCTCTTCTCCTAGAACAGATCTACGGCTTCTGGTACCAATGTGCCAATGTGTAACCATTGACTCATTCTTTTTTATTCCGCCATCTTGGGAAGATGTGCATTCATTTGTATTGAGAAACAGTGATAATTCAACTCATTGGTAATGGTTACCTGTGACTAGAATTATGGATCTGATGATCGTATAATAACAGGACTGTGTTTTATATATTCTCGTTATTAAATTCAACACATTCTCATTATATTTTTTTTATATTTTCCGCGTTTGCGCACGACTTTAGCATGCCGTGTGGTTTGGACATAATTTTGGTTGATAAATTTATGTTATCCTTTTGGATATTATTATTGGAGTTAGGTGTCAGTGGGGTGCTGTGTGTAGTTAGGGGAATATTCAGCAGTCAGTTCTCTGGTTGAACACTCCACATATGCTTGTTAGCTACTCAAGTAGCAAAATAACTGGCCAGAAGGTCATGAAAGGGTGTTGCAGTACTGTGGGTGTTGCAGACAAAGTCAAGATAAGCTATTGCCATCACGCGTGCAGAAGTCTGTTAGTCTGTGAATCTGAGTCTGTTCACATTTTCCTTTAGCACAGGCTACACCCCGTAGGTCTTGTCTGATTGTCACAAAATTTCATATGCAGGTTTGGGGTCACTTCCTGATTCGAATGTCCCCTTTTGATCGAGATCGGTCAACCGGTATAGCTGCCCGAGCCCAAAACCCCAAAACCATTAGCACAGTCTACAGGTCGAATTTGTGAAGGGATTACATTGTAACTTGGTAGGATACCTCTGTATAATGCCTAGATGAGAACATCCCCTTTTGATCATGATCTGTCAACCGTGATGGCTGCCAAAGCCCGAAACCAAAAAACTTTTAGCACAGTCTGCAGGTCATATTTAATATGGAGGGATTTCATTGTAACTTGGTAGGTTGACTTCATATAATGTCTAGATGAGAACATCCCCTTTTGGACGTGATTGGGCAACTGTGAAGGCTACAGGGGCCCGAGGGAGCGCGGTGGCTCAGTAGGTAGAGGTGCAGGCTGCAAGCCGGTTCGAATCCCACCTGCGGCAACCACGTTGTGTCCTTGGGCAAGACACTTCATCTCCATTGCCCGCATGGGGGCACGATGGCGCCGTGTACTAAGGCGTACTGCACGTCTATGGTACGCATGTCTTCAACCAATCTAACCCTGCCTGTGCTGCATTGCGGAGTTACGATGTTGGGGAGCTGGCAGCTGCTCGTCGTTGCTCGGTGGTTCTCTCCGGGTACTCCGGCTTCCTCCACCCGTAAAACTGTCACGGTCATGATTAGCCATTGTGCATAAATATATGACCTTAAACATCAATAAATAAATAAATAATACAGGGGCCCGAAGCCTGAAAACCTTTAGCACAGTCTACAGGTCTTATTTATGAAGGGATTTCATTGTAACTTGGTAGGATGACTCCAAATAATGTCTAGATGAGAACGTCCCCTTTTGATCATGATCATTCAGCCTTGAAGGCTGCCCGAGCCCAAAAACTTGTTAGGTTGACTAAAAAAAATGCCTAGATGATGACATCCCCTTTTGGTCGTGATTGATCAGCTGTGATGGCTACAGGTGCCCGAAGCCCAAAAACATTGAGCACAGTCTACAGATCATATTTATGAAGAGATTTCATTGTAACTTAGTAGGATCACTCCAGATGATGCCCAGATGAGAATGTCCCCTTTTGGTTGTGATTATTCAACCATGATGGCTGCTCGAGCCCAAAGCTTGAAAACCTTTAGCACAGTCTACAGGTCATACATATGAAGAGATTTCATTGTAACTTGGTAGGTTGACTTCATATAATATCTAGATGAGAACGTCCCCTTTTGGACATGATTGGGCAACTGTCACGGCTACAGGGGCCCGGAGCCCGAAAACCTTTAGCACTGTCTACAGGTCATATTTATGAAGGGATTTCATTGTAGCTTGGTAGGATGACTCCAAATAATGTCTAGATGAGAACGTCCCCTTTTGGTTGCGATCATTCTGCCTTGATGGCTGCTTGAGCCCAAAAACCTTTAGTATAGTCTGTAGCTCGTATTTATGGAAGAATTTCATTGTAACTTGTTAGGTTGACTCCATGTAATGCCTAGATGATGACATCCCCTTTTGGTCATGATTGGTCAACTGGCTGCAGGGGCCTGAAGCCCGAAAACCTTGAGCACAGTCTGCAGGTCATATTTATGAAGGGATTTCATTGTAACTTCATAGGATCACTCCAGATGAGAATGTCCTCTTTTGGTTGCGATCATTCAACCATGATGTCTGCCCGATCCCAAAGCTGAAAACCTTTAGCACAGTCTACAGGTCAGATTTATGAAGGGATTTCATTGTAACTTGGTAGGTTGACTTCATATAATGTCTAGATGAGAACGTCCCCTTTTGGACACAATTGGGCAACTGTCATGGCTACAGGGGCCTGGAGCCCGAAAACCTTTAGCACTGTCCACAGGTCTTATTTATGAAGGGATTTCATTGTAGCTTGGTAGGATGACTCCAAATAATGTCTAGATGAGAATGTCCCCTTTTGATCGCGATCATTCAGCCTTGATGGCTGCCCAAGCCAAAAACCTTTAGCATAGTCTATAGGTCGTATTTATGGAATGATTTCATTGTAACTTGTTAGGTTGACTCCATATAATGCCTAGATGATGACATCACCTTTTGGCCGTGATTGGTCATCTGTGACGGCCTCAGGGGCCCAAAGCCCGAAAATCTTGAGCACAGTCTGCAGATCATATATATGAAGGGATTTCACTATAACTTCACAGGATCACTCCAGATTATGCCCAAGTGACAATGCCCCCTTTTGGTCACGATCATTCAACCATGATGGCTTCCCGAGCCCAAAACCCCCAAAAACTTTAGTACAGACTACAGGTCGTATTTGTGAAGGGATTTCATTGTAACTTAGTAGAATGACTCAGTATAATGTCGAGATGAGGACGACCCCTTTTAGTTGCAATCGGTCTACTGTCATGGCTACACAGGCCTGAAGCCCGAAAACCTTTAGCACAGTCTACAGGCCCTATTTATGAAGGGATTTCAATGTAACTTGATAGGATGACTTGTTTTGGAATAATTTCACTGTAACTTGGTAACTTTTGTTAACATACATTAATTGTGAGGGCCACATATATTAACTGTGAGAGCCACATTAACCCACCCCTCAATTCTTTAGTACAGTCTACACCTCATATTATTTTTATTAAAAACATAGCATACAGGGAACAGAAATTAATGTATTCCCAATTATCACAATTCTTGTCTTATTTCATAATCCTTTCATAAACATTGAACATTATCCTTTTCATCAAACACAACACACAAGTTAAGCTACAGTGTCATTGACACTTTCATTTGTCTCAAAAACATAGGTTATGACCTTTCATTGGAACGAGCTCGATGAAAAAATAATGAAAATTAATTGCCGATTTTTAGCTCACTGAAAGGAGCTCAACTTATCACTTGCCGTCTGTCGTCTGCCGTCATTGTCCGTCATTGTGAACATTTTTCAAACGACTTCTCCTCTGAAACCACTGGTCCGATTTTCCGATTTTCATGAAACCTCATGTGGATGTTCATTACTATATGGCAATTCGTGTTTGTTCAAATGAAATGGCCACGTTCCTTGGGCGCTCTGTATGGGTCATAACTCTGATAGTATCATATGAATTATAGAAAAATTATTAAAAAATCTTCTTCTCCAGAACCAGTGGGCAGAATCATTTGATATTTGGTATACAGCATTATGGGGTGTATCTGATTCAAGTTTGTTCAAATCGGCCCCCCTGAATTCATATTTGGGCTCATTATAGAAGCCCAAATTCGAACTTAGTGCATTTCAGGCAAATTTCTTAAAAAATCTTCTTCTCCAGATCCAGCAGGCGGAATCTTTTGATATATGGTATGCAACATTGTGGGGTGGGTCTGATTCAAGTTTGTTCAAATTGGACCCTGGGTTCATATTTGGGCTCAGTATATGAGCCCAAATTTGAACTTGGTACATTTCAGGCAAATTTCTTCAAAATCTTCTTCTCAAGATCTAGCAGGCAGAATCTTTTGATATTGGGTATGCAGCATGCTTAGGGGGTGAGATTCAAGTTTGTTCAAGCCATGTCCCTGGGTTCATATTTGGGCTCACGGTGGTAGCCCGAATTATAACTTAGTTCAAAATGAGGAATTTTCTTTAAAAATCTTCTTCTTCAGATCCAACAGTCAGAATGTTTTGATATTTGGTATGCAGCATCCTTAGGGGGTGAGATTTAAGTTTGTTCAAACCATGTCCCTAGGTCCATATTTGGGCTCATTGTGAGAGCCTGAATGACAACTTAGTTCAAAATGAGGAATTTTCTTTAAAAATCTTCTTCAGATCCAGCAATTGGAATGTTTTGATATTTGGTATGCAGCATCCTTATGGGGATGAGATTCAAGTGTGTTCAAGCCATATCCCTAGGTCCATATTTGGGCTCACTGTGGGAGCTTGAATTGTAACTTAGTTCAAAATGAGGAATTTTCTTAAAAAATCTTCTTCTTCAGATCCAGCAGTCGGAATGTTTTGATATTTGGTGTGTAGCATGGGGGGTGGGGGGGGGGAGATTCAAATTTGTTAAAGCCAAGTCTCTGGGTCCGTATTTGGGCTCCCTGTGGGAGCCCGAATTATAACTTAGTCAATATGAGGAATTTTTCTTTAAAAATCTTCTTCTTCAGATTCAGCAGTCAGAATGTTTTGATATTTGGTATACAGCATCCCTAGGGGGTGAGATTCAAGTTTGTTCAAGCCAAGTCCCTGGGTTCATATTTGGGCTCACTGTGGGAGCCCGAATGATAAATTAGTTCAAAATGGGGAATTTTCTTTAAAACTCTTCTTCTTCAGATCCAGCAGATGAATACTTTTGATATTTGGTATGCAGCATCCTCATGGGGGTAAGATCCAAGTTTGTTCAAGCCATGTCCCTAGTTCCATAAAATTTGTCTCTCATGACTTCATTCTTTTGTTGTGTTGATGAACCATGTCTAACTGAATGTGACCCCAAATACTTCTTTGAACCACTTTGTTCGAATCACTTTGCCCAGTGAGCGATTAAGGCCCCTTGGGGCCTCTTGTTTAGAGTAGCACTGGCCATTGCGCTAGGTAAAGGGTTAAATAATATAATTATCGTTAATAATGAAAAGTAATAAACAGAGTAATCGCTTGACTGGACTGGTTATGTGGAATAATTCATTCAAGGCGAGGGACTACCTGTGTGAAATTTTCTCTGGAATTCCAGAGAATTCTGGGAAATAACATGGTCTTTTTCATGTCCGGAAACCCTGGAAATCCAGGGAATTCCAGAGGGAATATTAAGCCAAGAAAATCAGGAAAACCAGGATTCTGTGGCATTGGCCACCCCGGAATTCCAAGGAATTCCAGAGAATTCCAGGTTTCGAAGAAACCTGCCTGAGCAAAAACGTTTCATTGTTAGCAAAATTCCTGATTTTTCCGAATTTCCCGGACTTCAGTTTTTATTTTGTCAGAACAGAATTCCTTATTTTTCCGTGTTTCCTGGGATTCAGTATTTGTTACAGTAGCTTGTTGCACTGAGATTACTACAAACATGGATCTGTCATGGTACATGCAGTTTCATAAAAAATACAGACAGCCACACAATATTTTAGAAATGCATTCAAGATTCAATATTTAGTTTAAACAATATTTATTTCCGAGTTCAATAACCTCAGTAATAGAAAACAATTACAGATGAGATATATATAGAGCAAAAACGGAAAATGGATTCAGCAGCAAGCATATGCTTATGTGAGCTGTCTCCGTTGTATTTGCTCACATTATTTATATATCAGCAAGGTGAGAACAATTGTTTTACCTAAAGAATAGCTGGGATACTCCTGTGTTCGGGAATGATAAGTAGTGAAAGAGATTTAAAAAAAAAAAAAAATGGGAGAAGACAAAAAATATTAAGACAGGACCTGTTGATGGCAGAACTGCGGGTGGTGGTTAAGAGTTGGATAAGCCATGAGTGGACTAACAGCACCAGTATGTTATTCACGCTCTTATGTTTTTCTTCATCAGGAAAGAGAAGATAGTTACGAAGGGTGACAGTAAGTTTCCAACGCATTGTGATGGATTCACAAACTGCTTGAGATACACCGGCACCCTTCATATCAAAGTGCAGTAGTCCTCACAAAACTTTGGGTGTTAGAAATTGGGTGAGATAAGGTAGCTAGGACTCAAGAAGTCTATTACAAACTTGTTGTCGTAAGAGGGGACACCAGTAATATATAATTAAGTATTTAATTAGTGTTTAGCCTAGCTGGGGCACTAGTTTGAGACACCGAAGACTGAGAGTCGGGGGGGGGGGAGGGGGAGGGGGGGGGGGGTTCCCATTAAACCAAGTACCTGCTCGACAGATTTTGAACTGGGAAGGGGGAAGTGTCACAATAATTCAGAGAATAATAACATCCCTCTACTTGCCATATATCTAGGTGGCTGGGTGGTTGTGACGAACACCTACCAGTCTAAGTAATAATTAAGTATTAAGTCAAACTGGGTGTACTAGTTTGAGAAGTTATTCACCAAAAGCAAAGGGGTGAAATTCCCATTAAATCAAGTAAGTGCCCTCTAGAAAGTTTTTAGGACTGCGAAGAGGAGGGGGTACAATATTTCAAACCATGCAGATTAACAGCCCTCTGCCTGCCCTGTAAGATTCAATATTTTAAAGGGAATCATCAAACACTGTTGGGAAAACAAGCTGGAATCAGGAATTATAAATCCAACTAATGAAACCACCCATGAGATGTGTGTTGAGGTGAGAAACAAAGGTTTTGATGAAACAAATTGTTGAACAGTTAACATTTCCCCAACCTTTAAACATTAGGCTCTGAAGATTATTGTTTATAATTCAGAAGTGTCTTATCAAGCTGAAAGATTGAATACTCACACGTATAAGTTTATTTCCTTTGAGAATAGTTCTTCACCAAAAATACAACACGGCAGAGATGTGAAACTTTTCCCTTCAGTTTTAAATTATCCAGTGGGGAAATGACATTAATATACATTATATATTTCTACTGCAACGGAGTAAAAATTTGAGACTTTTCTGGGAAACCAGGAATTTAAAACACAGTCATCAGATGTTTTTTATGAGAAATCCTGATTTTTCTGGGAAATCAGAGATTTAAAATCAGGAAAAATACAGGAATTCTCTGGAAAAATGGGTTGACAAATAATTACCTTCTTTTTCTTCATTTTTCCAAGCTTTGTCTTGATTATTCTCCCAGAATTTCCTGGAATTCCTAAAAATCCAGAATAAAATTCACACAGGTATATTGTAAAACACAAGTGCACACAAGTGTTTTACAATATAGTCCCTCGCCTCAAATGAATTATTTCACGTAACCAGTCCAGTCAAGCGATTACTCTCTATATAATGTCGGTGAAAAATGAAAATATTGATGATGAGCACACAAATTGAATATTTAAGTTATTCTTGACAAAAAAACAAAGGCTGAAAGTGGATACTATGTAACTGGTGTTTGTGACATTTAATGATGTGAATGCAGTTACCTATGACTAAAGTCCCAGTATTTAACAGCTTTCACATAATCAAACATCATTGATTATGTTGGTAGACTTGACACCATCTTTAGGGGTGCAGATTGCGTTGTGACTGTTTTTGCTGACATTTCAGTAATCCAGCAGTATAGAGATCAGTGGAGATACTATATACTATGTTAACAACATAAACCCTCAAGGGTGGAAGGCAGTTTTCTTATTTATTATGGTAAATCTTCTTTTGTGTGCTTTAAGGTTTTGCTGAATAGTACTCCATAAGTATTTTTTTTTCAGTATCACTTTATAATTTTGAACAGAGTTTGCACAAGAAGAGTTTCTTTCAACCACCTCAACAGCAATGCTGTGAATGGCACCAGCTTAGCAAGGACACAGAAGTGGGAGGGGCACACCCTGACCTGAGGTTTAGGGGATCAGAAGTGGACTAGCTGAAAAGACTTGACTTCCGAGAACTGTAACTGAGAAATTTGTTTCTAACTTATTTTACATGTTCTAATGCCAGTGAGGGGAGGCTTATCAGTTACAATGACAGTTTGTTAATAATCACCAAACCGAGAAGCTATACAATCAGCAGGGTGATTTTTAAAGCTTTATATCATCTGAACAAGATACCATCTGCAGTGCTCTAGGATTGGAGATTGCACCATCTTTCTCTCAAGGGGTGATATCTGTATAATGTCACTACTATTGAGTGTCACATTACAGTTTCATGTAAACTCTTGGTCTTAACTCATACCCAAAGTCGGGTGCCCTTTTTGATACCCCTTCCAGGCCTGGCAATCTAGAAAATCAAGGAGTGCAAACCAGTTGCCCTCCTCAGATTACTTGGGAGTGCAATTGCACCTGAAATTTTCAATCCCAAAACTTGCATGCTATTTTGGTTATATTCACTTCAAAGTATTAATATTGTGACTGAAAAATTGCACTATATTCAGCTACATAGTGGAAAAATTGGCACACACATCTCATTCAAAATGTTGCATTCAATCCTTATGTGACTGTCTTCTGCACTCAAAATTTATTGAAATGCGACACAGAATGGGTCATGAATTATTGTGAATCAATGCAACATTGACATATCGTCTCCTGAGTTCCAATGTGTTCTCTGTGCCAGTGGGCATTCCAGAAAATCCAGGGGTGCAAAAAATTGCCCTCCACAATTTTTTCTAGGCATGCAGTAGGTGTGCGTAAAGAATACCAGGCCTGCCCTCCCCTTGCCCTTGGATGCTTCTGGCATCCTTGCATCCGACTGTGTGTGGCAAAATTGAAAAATCTCTCTTGTATTTGTGTCAAGGATCAGTTATAATTTAATCCAACAGCCTTCTAGGGCTGTATAATTAAATTATTATGGACTCTCCTCGCCATATAAATTCTCAAAAACTGAAAACTTTGCTTTATGCAAAAATTTATACATTCTGGGTTGAAAGAGTTAAAATATTTTTGCACCTTTTGTCAGATAACAAAATTTGCCAGTCGACATGCACAGAGCAAAATGATGAGCAAAGTGATTGAAGGATCAAGATTAATTTAATCATAATGCCCTAAAGGGCTCTAGTATAATATTATCAATGAGACTCATATATATGAAATAGATTTTAGTTTTCTGTCAATAATATTCCATAGGGAAATACCATCCTTTTGCCCTGATGTGAAAGGAATACAGTACAGCCTACAATGAAGTGGAAACCTGGTCGTGCTAATAATGTGCTATTTGGGTGATATTTATGTCACATTTGTATCTGAATATTGCAAAATTTTTATAGGAATAATGAATCAGTTGGTTGTGATTTGGCTGGTCAAATGTGCAAAGATGACGAAATAAAAAAGACAATATAATGTATTAACTTCCAAACCAATTTTTGTTATATTGTTTACAGTATATTTAGATTATTTACCACACCTACACTACAAAATTAAAAACAATACCTGATTAATTATTAACAGTAATCATGTCAGTTAAAAAAGCACAAAGAATTAGTGAAGTCATATCAGTGCTAAACAGTAAACAAATATAAATGCTCAAATAATTGTTAACAACGATCATTTCAATGCAGTTACAAAACAAACAAGTACACAAAGAAACAAGTACACAAAGACATGTTTTAATAAGCAGGAAGGTAAAAACAATCCTGAAATTCAACACAGTATTTTTCGGTCAGTTTGTAGTTCTGAGTGGAAATATTCTTGCTTATGCGTATATAATTCTGGATAATTTTCGAATATTACAATGGATTATGAAGGATATTTTTCACTGTGGAATTTAATTCAAACAAACAAACATGAGTGCTTCATATTTTGTTAACATTTATGATAGATATTTTAAAATGTGTCCAAAATAAATCACAGATGGAGTCGTTTAACCTGTGATTTGGAAATATGATCTTCAAATCCAAACTGTGCTCCCAGTCTGATCAGATGCAGTTTAATAGCCGGGCTCGGAAATTTCTGTTTTAAAATAAATTTGAATCCGCTCATTTTACACATTTAAGTAGGCCATTTCATTGCTTTCACGAATATGTCTATTTCATTTTACATCACCCCCAATTCATGTGTGATATCATCCTTATCAAACATGAAAGGAAGACCCCCCCCCCCCCACCCCCCTCTCTTTGACTTCAAAGATTGAGAGCTTTATATTTATAAAAGTTTAAACTGCAGTTATGTAAACATACCCTCAAAGACACTTGTGAAGCTGGGTGTGCTGAGGGAAATCCGAGCTTTAATTGCATCAACATCAATGAATACATCGACTACGTCAAATCGTTCAACATAAAAAGCTTTGCATGACTCAAATCGCCCATATTATTATAAGTATCCACTCCTCTTCTTTTCATCCAAACAATTACAAACGATAGTTATGAAAATATCACGCCACACACGCATTTGTCTTGTACTATTTGCCACAACATGTTGAAAATATTGTGTTAATGCTATAGAAATATCTCCAAAATAAGGCTCTAATATGGCGTCATTAACAAAAGAATATCGCCTAATCGTATACTTTGTTATAGGCTATACTATAGGTATTTTGGGTGCGAATTATGTCTCATGTAGTTGATCGTTAGTTTTGACTTCAGTCCGTTATGTTGTGTTTTACAGTGCTTAACCCTTCACCAAACATGGTAAGCAGACAACGCCTGTAAACAAAATTCTCGAATAACTAAATTCTCGAATTCTACATCAAAAGCAAAGCTTATGATCTCATTGGAACAAGCTCGAAAAGCTCTTTCCAATGAGGGATCATAAGCTATCTTTCTAGGAAAATGAATGAAAAAATAATGAAAACTGAATGATGATTTTTAGCTCATCTTGACAAAGTCAAGCTGAGCTAATCTCATCACTCTGTCCGTCGTCCGTCAACACCATGTTTTGGTCTTCTCCTCCAAAGCCACTGGGCCAATTCAAGTGAAAGTTTGTGTGAGTGATGGTCCCAAAGGAGCATTTCATTTTTGTTCAACTCAACATGCCCAGCCTCCTAGGGAGGGAGTGGGGGAAAATGCTCCAAAATATTTTTAAAATCTTCTTCTCAAGAACCAGTGTGTACATTGACTTGATATTTGCTATGGAGCTTCCATATGAGGTGTATAATCAAGTTTGTTCAAACGAAGTTCATGAAGTAATATTTGGCTTTGTAATAGGAGGGGTAAGATTTTTGGCCCTGCCCAAAATTTCTATTTTATGAACCTATGGTCCGGTATGAACCAAATTTGGTGTGTGGTATTATTGGGTCATAAGTACTTGACCCATGCCAAAAAAAAAAATTCCCGCATCCCCATGGGAACCCTGGAAGCTAAAAATAGAAATATTTTCAATCGCCCATATTTCCCAAACCACACGGAACAGAGAGCTGTTATTTGGTATGAAGTATCCTTAGGGCCAGTAGGATTAAATGGTAAAAAAAGAATTGCCATCGGTTATGTTAGGATGTTCTGTAATGGGCATAGAAAAAATGCCGAGTCAGCATATTTGCAAAAATTAAAAAAAATCTTTTCTCCAGAACCAATCATCAGAATCTTTTGATATTTGGTATACAGCATTAATAGGGGGGTCAGATAAAAGTTTGTTGAAATAAAGCTCATTGGTTCATATTTGGGCTCTCTGCAGGAGCCCAAAGTTTTAACATAGGGTAATATGGGGAATATTCTTTAAAAATCTTCTTCAGAACCACCAGTCAGAATCTTTTAATGTTTGGTATACATCATTGTTATGAGGGTCAGATTCAAGATTGTTCAAATCAAGTCCCTAGGTTAATATTTGGGCTTCCTACGGATCTTTGTTCAGTTCAATATGGAGGGTAATTTAAAAAAAATCTTCTTCAGATCCACCAGTCAGAATGCTTTGATATTTGGTATGCAACATCTCTAAGGGGGTCAGATTCAAATTTGTTCAAATCAGATCCCTAGGTACATATTTGGGCTCACTATGGTAGCCCAAATTTTTACTTAGTGCAATATGAGGAAATGTCTTTAAAAATCTTCTTCTTCAGATCCACCAGTCAGAATGCTTTTATATTTGGTATACGACATCGCTAGGGGGGTCAGATTCCAGGTTGTTCAGTTCGAGTGCCTAGGTTAATATTTGGGCTCCATATGGGAACATGAAATTTAACTTAGTACATTATGAGGGAATTTCTTCAAAAATCTTCTTCTTCAGATCCACTCGTCAGAATGCTTTCATATTTGGTATACAACATCTCTAGGAGGGTCAGATTCAAGTTTGTTCAAATCGGATCCATAGGTTAATATTTGGGCTCGCTATGGTAGCCCAAATTTGAACTTCGTGCAATTTGAAGAAATTTCTTTACAATTTCTCTTCTTCAGATCCAACAGTCAGAATGCTTTCATATTCGGTACACAACATCTCTAGGGAAGTCAGATTTAATTGTGTTCAAATCAAGAGCCTGGGTTAATATTTAGGCTCTCTATGGGAGCTGGAATTGGCCATTTTGCTGGAGAATTAAAAATTTTGTATTCAGTACCCTCAAGAGGTGTGTAACTAAGATTAATCCACATAGGTTGTATCAAGGGGCTTCATAGAGGAGCTCTACATTTTACTTTATGATCAACTGAAGAAAAGACATGATGCCCAGATTATATTTGTCACTCCTGAGGGACTTGAGGATTGACAGTGTAGCCTATGGAGATGGGTTGCTTAATGTAGACTCATTCTTGGACTCAGTTTAAGTTGTGTTTTGTTCAAGATGAGCGCTTCAGACACCGTGGGGCCTCTTGTTTGTAAATAGTGCTGGCCAGTTTTGGCCGTTGCGTTTGGTAATGGGTTAAGGAACAGTGTGTGTGTTTAACTGGCTGAGTGGTAGAAGCCACCATCATGGCTCTATAGTGGTTTTACACTATGCTTTAGCTTGTTGTTTGCTTAGCAGTAGAAAAAAATGTTTATATAAAATTGTTTTGTTACCATTTATTGGAGAGTGCCTGTCGGCAATAATAAAACAAAATAAAACAATTATGTATGATTAACAAATTAAGGCACTCCTTGCTGGTAGCAGAGTATTTTGGAGGAAAAATACCCAGGTTATAAATCACCTTTGAAAAATAGTGTAGCACTTTACCATTTAACACAATATTGTGAATTAATATATTTATACAAAAATGGTATTGTTGTTGATGAATTTGATATATTTCTCATAATGATTTAACATCTTTCAAATCTTATAACATTAATGATCTTTCAAATCTTATAACATTAACGAAAGGTGGATTGGAGAATAAGAGTAATAACATAATAGTCCGACAGTCAAAGGCTGACTTTAGAGGTAACCTTGCTATTGTTGAAAGTAATGCATATTTTGCTTTATTCCAGGTTAACATTTGTTTCTGAACTTGATTTGGAATGATGCTACTCTGTAAACTTTTGTCATTTTGAGTTATTTGCCATATTTCAAATTGGCAGCAGAATTTTGTCTGAACTGAGAAAAATTATTTGCATGTCATTTTATCGACTTTTTTACAGTAATTTCTAGTGCTGCCTCCAAGTCTTACTTAGTCATTTAATCGTTTTCAAAAATGGCCGCTAATGCAAAATTCTTACCATAATGGAAAAAATCAATTTAAATATCATGAAATGTGATTTTTTGAGTAATTGTTTTAGTTGAACCTCATTTTTAACTATAACATAGAAATACTCATTCTTAACTATAACATAGAAATAGCTGATATTTTGAATCATCTCACCTTTCCATTGGGACACCTACATGATGAGGAAAATTCAACAAATTCTGGTGTCACAGCAATTTCTCGTGACCAGTACCGGGACAAACAATGAAAAACTATAAGACAACTTAAGGTTCAACTCAAAACTAAGTTTTCAGTGAGAAAACTGAAGTTGTAAAAATGGTCAGTTTTGACCCCCCCCCCCCCCTTCCCTTGTCCCTTTCCCCACTGACAATGTTTGCCATTGTGATGCATAAAGGTAAACAGTGGGGTAGTTTTTACACATTTCTAAAGATAAAACTAGCTGTCTGCTACAAGTCTACTTAACTTCTTACATGTTACTGGCGAATATTCCTGACCAGGACTGGAAATCACTTGCAAAAATAAGAAAAAATTGAGGATGCCTGACCAAATTTTTACCTACAAATTGTACCAACATTTTGACAAGTGATTTCGTGGAGTCCAACTTTGATTAATTTTTTTATTTATCAAATCTAGCCAAGGCTGTTTCAGAGCATTTAGAATTTTAACTTAGTGGAATAAGAGAAATAATTTTTGAAAATCTTCAGCTCCACCAGTCAAAATCTTTTGATATTTGGTGTAGAGCATCCTTATGGAAGTCAAATTCAAATTAGTCCAAATCAAGTCCCTGGGTTTATATTTGGAAACCTGAAATTTAACTTGGGGCAATATGAGGAATATTCTTTAAAAATCTTTGTCTGACGAACACCATTTGATAGTTGATATACACCATTCTAAGGGGAGTCAAATTAAAGTTTATTAAAGTCAAGTCCCTGGGTTAATGTTTGGGATCCCCATTGGAACCCAAATTTTAAATGAATCCAATATGAGGAATAATCTTTAAAAATATGCTTCTTCAGGTACACTAGTCAGAATATTTTGATATTTGGTATTCAGCATCCTAAAAGGAGTCAGATTCAGTTTGTTCAAATCAAAACCCTGAATTGATATTTGTATTCCCTATGAGAGCCAAAACGTTAACTTGGGAATATTCTTTAATATCTTCTCCAGAACCACACCACCAGTCAGAAGTTTTTGATATTTGGTATACAACATCCTTCGGGGTGGGGAGGGTGGGGGCAATTTCTAGTTTTTTCAAACGAAATCCATGGGTTAATATTTGGGCTCAGATACAATTTGTTCAAATCAAGACCCTGGATTGATATACCCATTCCCTATGGGAGCCTAAATATTAACTTAGTGCTATATTGGAAATATTTGTTAAAAATCATATTTTCCAGAACCACCATTCGGAATCTGTTTGGTATTCACAACACCTGGGGGCTCAAATTCCTATGTGTTCAAAGCAGTTCCTGGATTCATATTTTGGATACCTATGGGAGACCAAATGGTAACTTAGAGTGATTTTGACAAATAATTTTTAAAAACTCCTTCTTAAGACCCACCATTCAGAATCAATGGTATTTGGTATACAGTATCCTTGAGGTGGAGGGGTTGTGGTAAGGGGGAGTCATATTCAGGTTTGTTCAAGTTAAGTCCCTTGGTTGATATTTGGGCTCCCTTGTTTTTCATTACTGGAAATCTGGGCATTGTTTCTTTAGAAGAATCTTAGTACTAGAAAAAAATCATATGACATGGACAAAAGAGTGATAAATAATTACACAACATCATTCCTCCGATGTGTTAACTAATAGATGCCAATTAAATCCCTTTTTTTAAACAACTTTGTTGGGTGAGTGCCTCAGGCCCCATGGGTCCTTTGCTATAAGTTTTAGTTGAGAATAAGGTTCAACCAAAAACAGTTGATGAAAAAAACCCTCTTAATGGAGTCCAAATTGATTTTTAGCTTAACTGGACAAAGTTAAGATAAACTATCGCCATAACACATGCAGAAGTCTGAGTCTGTTCACATTTTCCTTTAGCACAGGCTACACCCCGTAGTTCTTGTTTGATCATCACAAAATTTTATATGCAGGTTTGGGGTCATGTCTAGATGAGAATGTTGCCCTTTTGGTCGCGATCGGTCAACCGTGATGGCTGCTCGTGCCCAAAACTTTTAGCACAGTCTACGGATTGTATTTATGAAGGGGTTTCATTGTAACTTGGTAGGATACCTCTGTATAATATCTAGATGAGAATGTCATGATCTGTCAGCCATGAGGGCTGCCCAAGCCTGAAACCCCAAAACTTTTAGCACAGTCTGCAGGTCATATTTAATATGGAGGGATTTCATTGTAACTAGGTATGATGTCTGGATGAGAACTTCCCCATTTGGTCACGATCTGTCAGCCGTGATGACAGCCTGAGCCCAAAACCCAAAAACCTTTAGCTCAGTCTACAGGTCGTATTTCTGGAGGGATTTCATTGTAACTTAATAATATAATAACACTTTGGCCAGCCGCTGATTTGTCGCGGTTCTTGGACGAGAAGGCCATGGTTACCCCTGTACTCCCAACTTCCTCCCTATTCCCACGCTTCTATCCTCCCAACACTCGGAGACGAACTGCTTGATGATACCCCTTGTCCCATTCTTCCTAATCTCTCCGATTAGCATATTAACCCTCTCCTTTGAGTCTCCCCCTAACCACATGTCCTTCATTCTCCCATCCCACTTCCCCATTATACTCCCAGTGAATCTCATTCTTTTAGACTGATACTTTGGGCATTCTAGAAGAAAGTGTTCCAGGGCCTCCACCATGTCCAAGTTACACATCTGGCACTCCCTTTCACCATCTTTCCCAATTTTTCCCCTCAGCTCCAGGGATCGCGACCTCAGCTTGAACAACAGTGACCCCCCCAAAGGTGCCATCAAGGTACTCTTCAAAATCTGGCTTCTCTTTATCACGCAGGCCACCCAAAGACCTCTTTGATTTGACCCCCTCTCGCCAATTACGGTTACAATCCTCCATGACCCTTTCTCTGACGATTTTTTTACCCTGGTTTGCCCCAACGTCCAGGTCCGAGATCTCCAATGAGTAGTTCTCTACTAGCTCCCTCACTTGGTCCATCCACCCCATTTTGATATTTGAGTTGAAAATTCTCAGGAACATTACTTTACACCATCGGCTGTCGGGGAGATTTACCAAATAATTAAGACCGAGCTTCAACAGGTCTATCCTGTACTTGATCTTCATCCACCCAAGCTCACCCCTGATTGCTTCTAGCGCTGCAGCATTACTCGACCCCGTTATCCATTGGCCTGCATCGTTCTGCAGGATTTCCAAACTCTTTACGGCCGTCTGGTTTAGGGGTACCACTTCCGTACAATATGTTATACTTGGCAGCCCAACCATTTCCCAAATGGTTTTCCCCATGAAAACCTTATTGAAACTGTTTCTCCTTATAAGATTCATTTTGTTAAGGATTCGCTTCCCCTTCAGAATCAATTCATTTGTGTGGTTCCGGTAGATGCCTCTTCCTATAATGTTTATATTTACCCCCAAATACTCGTAATCACCTGTCTCTCCCACACTGAGAAGTTTGCTGCTCCCTTCCGGAATGCAGAACTCACCCACTCTCCACCTTCGAGTGGGGTCCACTTTGCGGCCCACAGATATAACTTTGCTCTTGCTTTCATTAAGTTCGAGTCTCCATTTGCTCCCATATTTCCCAACAATTCCCAGCATTTTCGTTAGCCCCTCTTCGCTTTCTGACACCAGAAACATATCGTCTGCAAAAAATAGCCCTGGGATCTTCAAGTCCCCAACTGCTACCCCCTCTTCGCTACGCAGGAGTTCATCTCCTAAACCTTTGATGTACAATGCAAACAGGATCGGCAAAAGGATACACCCCTGTTTTAGGCCTATCTCCATAGGCACACGTTTCATTGTAATGTTTCCCAGGCTAAGTTCACTCTGTACATCTTTATATAATGCTTTCATAATTCCAACAAACTCGCCTCCTAAGCCCATAGCCTCCAGCTTGCGCCACATACCTTCCCTCCATACTCTTTCGTATTCGTTTTTGATATCCAAAAAAGCCATAAACATCTTTTTCTTTTTTGCTTTCGTGCTTTCTATCATTTGGGATAGTGTGAAAAGATGGTCAGTAACTCTCCTTCCCTTCCTGAAGCCATTCTGGATTTCTCCCAAAAAACCCTTCTCCTCAATCACCTCCTCTAGTCTCCCATACAGGACTTTACAGAAAACCTTTCCAATGTTGCTACTGACAGAGATCCCTCGATAGTTATCCAAAACGTCTTTTTCCCTCTTTTTGTGAATAAATGTCACTTTACTTTCTCTCCACTCCTTTGGGACCTCTTGATTTTTTATGGCTAGATTGAATAGGGCAGTTAGGCTTTCCACGAGTTCCTCTCCCCCTTTTTTGATAAACTCATTAGGAATTTCATCCACTCCTCCCGCTTTTCCATCCCTTAATTTTGATATCACCTTTCGCACCTCCTCCGTTTTAATTTCGCTGCACACGAACCTCGACCTGATTTGGACACTCTGGTGGGCTCCCCATGCCCCATGCCCCATCGCTTATCGTTTACCTTTTCCCAGTGCTTGACTAGTTCTGATGCGACTTGATCTTGCTCGTCTGTAACTCTGCCATCTACTTTAATACTCTGTGGGTTACTTCCTTTGTTACGTTTATTCACCCATTTCCAAAATACGTTCGAACTCGACCCCCCTGTCGTTCTTATCGTCCTAATAAGACTGCTATTTCGTACTCTCCGATTATCGTCTTTAATCTTATTTACTTTATTTCGTGCTTGGTGGTATTCTTCCTTAGCAACTGTGGCCTCATTGCTTTCCGCCCCCTTAAGTTTTCTACTTCTCCTGTATGCAGCACATTTAGCTTTTCTTCCCTTTATGGCCCTTTTCAGTTCTTCGTTCACTCTGTACCCAAGTTCCCGTGTTAGCACCCTGACCTTTCCTACACTTTCCTTTCCGGCCTCCACCAGGCTCGCAACTATGACGTCGGCCATCTTCTGGACACTGCCCCTCTTGGGTATGGTTGCAAGCTTTGGTTTCAGTTTTTCATTGAACTTCACCCAGTCAGCATCTTTTTTGAGTTCCCAAATCTCCTTAGAGCTTCCTTTGCTTTTTACTAGAGTTTTGGCCCTGATCGTCATTGTAATCAAGTTGTGATCACTATCCACCTCCATTTTACCCTCATCATCCACTTCTACCCCTATCACCTCCCTCCATAAATTAATATCTGTGAGGATGTAGTCGATTATTGATTTTCTGTCGTTCCTCTCCCAGGTCCATTTCCCCTTACACCTCGCGTCCCTGTTCAGAATCTTCAGACCGAGCTCGTTTGTGAAGTTCAACTGCTTCCTTCCATTCCTGTTGACTTTATTGTCCCCACCCTCTATGCCTTTTTCATCATTACCTATGTTGCCATTAAAGTCACCCATCAGAATTGTACCGAGTCCCTTGTTTTGTAATTCGGTGATATTGGACCTTAGTGTTGAGTATATCGAATCATTCCATTCGGGTTTGCTTCCCTCCACCGCACAATACACAACCCCAAGGGCAATACTTTTGTTTTTCAGACTGATCCTTACCCATCCAATTTCTTTCAATATCTCAGCCGGGGTGCTGATGTTTTCCAGGTCTGTGATCAGCGATGGTTTTAAATCCTCTTTAATGTACTCCCCCTTTTTTCTGGCCTTCCATTCGCCCTACACCTATCCATACGTACCCCCTTACTTGGTCTACCCGTTCCTCGTGTCTTACCCACGTTTCGCTTAAGCCCATGACGTCAAACTCCTCTGCCTCAATCAATGTAGCAATTTCACTTACTTTGCGGTGGAGACCCTGGATGTTGCTATAACCCACATTCAGGGTGTCAAGGTTCATTGGCTTCCGCCTACTGGTCCCATTATTATCTAGTCCCTGTATGTTTGTATATCCTACTTTGTGTACCTGTGCTTTCCTTGGAAGCTATTCCTATTGATTTGGATTTTTGGTCCCTTTTCCTTATCCCCCTTGTCCCATTTTTTACACCTATGGTTCATGACACATATTCTGTGATTATTCCCCCCTTCACTGACCCCTCCTCCCCTACCTATACCAAAAAAGGCTCCACCACCTGCAACATATTTCTTCCTAAAACCTCTGTACCCCTTGGGCTAAGATGGAGACCATCCCTTCCATATAGGTCATTTCTGCCCCAAAACGATCCCCAATTGTCTACAAAGGGTATCCCAAGTTCCTTACAATACTCCCCCAATTCCTCGTTGGTCCCAATGATCCGCGAATTATGCTCGCCCCCACCACCTAGTACTGGGAGAAGCCTCGAAACCACTACCTGTGCATTCTTGGCATTCAGTTGAGTTATTAAGTCCTTGTAAGTCTCAATAAGCTGAACTGATTTTCTCTCCCTGATGTTGTTGGTCCCCACGTGTACAACAACCACTGGGTCTGGGCCTGACCCGTTTACTAATCCACCCACTCTGTCTCTTGGTAGGTTGACTTCATATAATGTTTAGATGATAACATCCTCTCTTGGTCGCGATTGGTCAACTGTGATGGCTACAGGGGCCGGAAGCCCGAAAAACTTTTGGCACTTAGTAGGATGATGCCAGATAATGCCCATATGAGAATGTCCCCATTTGGTTGCGATGATTCATCCATGATGGCTGCCTGAGCCCAAAACCCCCAAAACTTTAGCACAGACTACAAGTTGAATTTATGAAGGAATTTCATTGTAACTTGGTAGGATGACTCTGTATAATGTCTAGATGAGGACATCCCCTTTTGGTTGCGATGGTCAACCGTGATGGCTACACATGTCCGAAGCCTGAAAACCTTCATCACAGGCTACAGGCTGTATCTTTGAAGGGATTTCATTGTAACTTGATAGGATGACTCGCTTTGGAATAATTTCACTGTAACTTGGTAACTTTTGTTGACATACATTAACTGTGAGGGCCACATACATTAACTGCGAAGGCCACATTAACCCAACCCTCAATTCTTTAGTACAGTCTACACCTCATATTGTTTTTATTGAAAACATAGCATACAGGGAACAGAAATTAACATATAACCCTTTCACAAACATTGAACATTCTCCTTTTCATCAAACACAACACACAGACAAGTTAAGCTACAATGTCATTGTCACTTTCATTTTTTATACGTCCATCTTGAAAAAATGGGAGTATTATGTTATGGCGTTGTCTGTCTGTCCGTCTGTCAACAATTTTTGTGTCACCTACTCCTCCAAAAGTTTAGATGCTACATTGTTCAAACTTTGCTCACATGTTGATCAGTAATTGCTGTTGTGCATGTGACAAGTGCAGGTAACTCCATTTTGTATTTCCAGAGTTATGCCCCCTTTTAGTACTTAAAACATTACAGTGTTGTGTCACCTATTCCATCAATATTTTACATGCTATATTGTTTAAACTTTGCACATATGGTGATCACCAATTGCTGTTGTGCATGTGACAAGAGCTGGTACCTCCATTTTGTATTTCCAGAGTTATGCCCCTTTTTGTACTTGAACATTACAGTTTTGTGTTGCCTTCTCCTTCAACATTTTACATGCTGTATTGTTCAAACTTTGCACACATGTTGACCACAAATTGGCGTCGTGCGTGTGACAAGATCAAGTAACTCTCTTTTGTATTTCCAGAGTTATACCCCCTTTCAGTACTTAAAACATTACAGTTTTGTGTCGCCTACTCCTTCAACATTTTACATGATATATTGTTCAAACTTTGCACACATGGTGATCACCAATTGCCACTGTGCATGTGACAAGGGCAGATAACTATTTTGTATTTCCAGAGTTATGCCCCATTTAGTTCTTAAAACATTACCATATTGAGCCACCTTCTCCTTCAATATTTTGCATGCTATCTTCAAACTTTGCACACCTGTTGATCACCAATTTCAGTTGTGTATGTGACAAGAGCAGGTAACTCTTTTTTGTATTTCCTGAGTTATGCCCCTTTTTAATACTTGAAGCATTACACTATTGTGTCGCCTACTCCTTCAACATTTTACATGCTACATTGTTCAAACTTTGCACACATGTTGATCAGTAATTGCCATTGTGCATGTTACAAGAGCAGGTAACTCTGTTTTGTATTTCCAGAGTTATGTCCCCTTTTAGTTCTTAAAACATTGCAGTATTGTGTTGCCTACTCCTTCAACATTTTACATGCAATATTTTTCAAACTTTGCACTCTTGGTGATCACCAGTTAGACCTTAAATACCAATAAATAAATAATAAATAAATAGATCACCAGTTGCCGTTGCCATTGTGCATGTGACAAGTGATGGTAACTCCATGTTGTATTACCAGTGTTATGCCCCCTTTTAGTACTTGTAACATTACAGTGTTGTGTCACCTATTCCATCAATATTTTACATGCTATATTGTTTAAACTTTGCGCATATGGTGATCACCAATTGCTGTTGTGCATGTGACAAGAGCTGGTACCTCCATTTTGTATTTCCAGAGTTATGCCCCTTTTTGTACTTGAACATTACAGTATTGTGTTGCCTTCTCCTTCAACATTTTACATGCTGTATTGTTCAAACTTTGCACACATGTTGACCACAAATTGGCGTCGTGCATGTGACAAGATCAAGTAACTCTCTTTTGTATTTCCAGAGTTATGCCCCCTTTTAGTACTTGAAACATTACTGTTTTGTGTCGCCTACTCCTTCAACATTTTACATGATATATTGTTCAAACTTTGCACACATGGTGATCACCAATTGCCATTGTGCATGTGACAAGGGCAGATAACTATTTTGTATTTCCAGAGTTATGCCCCATTTAGTTCTTAAAACATTACCATATTGAGCCACCTTCTCCTTCAATATTTTGCATGCTGTCTTCAAACTTTGCACACCTGTTGATCACCAATTTCAGTTGTGTATGTGACAAGAGCAGGTAACTCTTTTTTGTATTTCCTGAGTTATGCCCCTTTTTAATACTTGAGGTTCCGCTCCACAGTTTTCCAGGCATTTCCAAATGTGACATGCCATACACTCTCTTCAAATGCAAATATCCTGTAACTTAGTTATCTAACCCATTACATATATTACATTTCCCAAATCCACAAAAAACATATAACACTATCTGACTAAGTAGAAATAAACAATCTGAATGTGGGTGGAATTATTTATTGTCAAAGGCAAGACTTCAACCGGAAAAATTGCCTGAAAAAATACCGAAACCAGTCATTTTCAGCCACCTAGCAGCCTCAAAAGCAGAATTTTCCCACCAACCCCACCTACCCACCCCTGGAGCAGAGCATCAGTTGTTTCTAAAATGCAAAAAAAAAATTATATGTTTCCGTCTCATTTTTTAGTTACCTGTCTGGTAACAAACCCGTGTAAAAATTACATTTAAAAAAATATCCAATTTTTCGAAGCCACTGTTTCCCATAATTCATCTGGTAATTTACCCCTTTGTATCAGACTCCAACTTTGGGACCAAAACTTCAAATTCTCTTGTCCAACAAAAAGCCTAATGTAATCATATATCTGATACTAAAAATATATCTCTATTTTACATGGCCTTAGTTTCAACATACGCCCTTTGTTTAGAATTTCACCCCTGTGCAATAGTGCGAAACTGTGGAGCGGAACCTTAAAGAGAAAACAAGAGTGATCTCCCCCTGGATTTCACTCAGGCAAAATAATCTGGAGTCTATCCTGAGTTGAATGAACAAAAACCACAAGTCTCTATTTTCAACCAGTAAAAAGATACAGCATGTCCTTTCTGATTGCCGCATAGCTTTTTCAGCCGTTTTACCCGATTTTCACAACCACACCACACCACACCACCTCAACACCCCCACCCCCTCCCCATTTCTCTGAGCCACTTCAGAAAGTATTTTTGTTATTACCACCAGCCACATTGACTACCCATGTCCTGCCAATAGCACTGTTAAATACAATCAAAATGTAAAACAATAAGCACTAATAACCATAGCTTTTGGGGGGGGGGGGGGGGGGGGGGTGTTGCTCCCTAGATATGAAAGCGTGAACAGCTTGACGGACGGATGACACACAGACATGACACCAATGACCAAAATGAAAAAGTAGACACCATAACTGCAAATCTGGTCAACAGTAACAACCAGGCTGTCCATAACTGCACAAATTTGTCATAAATACAAGGCTCGGTGTTTAGGAAAGGCAGTCCTCTACCTTAATGTTTTTGAAATCTTGACGAAAATTCAAAACAAGTGCGAAATTAGGCTACATCAATAAATTTCTCAAAATTTCCACTTATTTCCTTCCAGTTGTGTTGAGATATCACTTGCTGAATGTTAACTACTACTAACAATAACTCACAAACCAGAAATAATGAAATGTTTTTTGAAAAATGGTGTATTTATAACTCAAACACAAATAAGGAACTTCCTGGTTCAAGAATTGACACCGTCGGCAGAATGCTCTTTAAGGTTCCGCTCCACAGTTTTCCAGGCATTTCCAAATGTGACATGCCATACACTCTCTTCAAATGCAAATATCCTGTAACTTAGTTATCTAACCCATTACATATATTACATTTCCCAAATCCACAAAAAACATATAACACTATCTGACTAAGTAGAAATAAACAATCTGAATGTGGGTGGAATTATTTATTGTCAAAGGCAAGACTTCAACCGGAAAAATTGCCTGAAAAAATACCGAAACCAGTCATTTTCAGCCACCTAGCAGCCTCAAAAGCAGAATTTTCCCACCAACCCCACCTACCCACCCCTGGAGCAGAGCATCAGTTGTTTCTAAAATGCAAAAAAAAAATTATATGTTTCCGTCTCATTTTTTAGTTACCTGTCTGGTAACAAACCCGTGTAAAAATTACATTTAAAAAAATAGCCAATTTTTCGAAGCCACTGTTTCCCATAATTCATCTGGTAATTTACCCCTTTGTATCAGACTCCAACTTTGGGACCAAAACTTCAAATTCTCTTGTCCAACAAAAAGCCTAATGTAATCATATATCTGATACTAAAAATATATCTCTATTTTACATGGCCTTAGTTTCAACATACGCCCTTTGTTTAGAATTTCACCCCTGTGCAATAGTGCGAAACTGTGGAGCGGAACCTGAAGCATTACACTATTGTGTCGCCTACTCCTTCAACATTTTACATGCTACATTGTTCAAACTTTGCACACATGTTGATCAGTAATTGCCATTGTGCATGTTACAAGAGCAGGTAACTCTGTTTTGTATTTCCAGAGTTATGCCCCCTTTTAGTTCTTAAAACATTGCAGTATTGTGTTGCCTACTCCTTCACATTTTACGAGCAATATTTTTCAAACTTTGCACTCTTGGTGATCACCAGTTAGACCTTAAATACCAATAAATAAATAATAAATAAATAGATCACCAGTTGCCGTTGCCATTGTGCATGTGACAAGTGATGGTAACTCCATGTTGTATTACCAGTGTTATGCCCCCTTTTAGTACTTGTAACATTACAGTATTGTGTCGCCTACACCTTCAATATTTCATATGCTATATTGTTTAAACTTTGCACACATGGTGATCGCCACGGGCATATGTTGCCCGCTAGGCGGTGCTCTTGTTTACATTGCAGTAATTTTGCAATTTTGATGGCCATTTTTGAAAACATTTACATAACTTAAAATTGTGGGGCTTTGGCATTTTGTAAATGTAGTATTTATAGAAAGGAAAAATGATAACCCAGAAAAAAATTAACAAAATGACGTGAAACAGCTTGCTCAAAATTTCATCACGATTTTGTAAAAAAAGGTAAATAAGGCAAATAACTCGAAATGGCTAAGGTATACAGAGTGACATCATACAGAATCAGATTCAGCCCAAAAAGTTACCCTAGAATCACGAAAAATATGCTTTACTCAAGCAACTGCAAAGTTTCCCCCTCTGGCTGACAGACTATAATTTATGTTGTATATATACTTGTATTGTTATTGACATCTTTCTTGTAACATTAATAACATAATTTGTGTTTACACTTACATTGTTAATGACACCTTTCCATTGTTATTTTTTCCTCACAATTTTCAAGTCTTATTGAACAACGTAGAGAAAACTCTGAGATTGTTTTTCCCTGAACCCTGGGAAATGGGGCAGTGCCTGTTTTTTATTACCTGCGTCGCCAGTGGCAGAGCAGGTCTAGTAACCGCTCGACTCTGTCCGTCAGTCCATCACGTCCATCAGTCCGTCCGAAACACTTTTTCAGTCAAGCTTTTCTTGGCTTCTATGAAAGGGAATGATTTTATATTTGGTCTGCTGCTTCATAATGATGAGTTGTATCGTGTAAGCAATTTTCAGATCTGTCATGCAGCCACTTCCTGTTTGCCGATACTTTGAAATTTTACTGTACCCACTGAATATTGAAATTTTTCGTCAAACTTTTCTCGGCTTCTATGCAAGGGATTGATTTTATATTTCGTCTGGAGCCTGATAATGATCAGTTGTATCGTGTATGCAATTTTTAGATCTGCCGTGCAGTCACTTCCTGTTTGCCGATTCAATTGCATGCAGTGACGCAGGTCCAGACCTGGTATTGGTCTTGGCTTGTTAATAATAGGACATTAAAGATAGAAACAGAATTATGTGAACAATTGACAAAACATGACTTTATACCAATGTTGAGGCTGTAACCTTGTCATACTTGCAAAGGGTGTTTGGGTGGGGGTGGGGAATACAGGGAGGGAATACCCTTGGTGGCTCGATTCCCCAAGCAGTTTTCTCCCTAAATCTCATTTTTTACTGAGGTTAATATTATGACCCATACAAAATGGTATTTTCCAAGAAATTAACTGTTAGCAAGTTTCGACTTGTCTTTGCCTTGTTAAAATTTATGGGAGAGTGCACTCTCCCATAAATTGTAACAAGGAAAATCTTTAAAGACTAAATAATTTCAATTCAAAGCCAATATGAAGTTCATCAACTGAATTCAAGGTTGGGTTACCTGCAGTTCAAAATAAAGCCCAAATATGGTCTTCCAGCACTCAACCAGTTAATACTGAAAGCAGTGGTCACTTAGAATTCTGAAGATTGTCTGTCAATATTATACTTTTATCATGTATGCAAGTGTAATCAAATCCAAGCAGAATTTATCCTAGTCCAAAACATATGCCAGTGTCACATTTGCACTTGTGATCTTCATTACTCTGTTCAGAAGCACACTTCAACATTTTAGTTTATGAAAAGTATCTAAGTTGTGATCCAATCTCTCAAGCATAGCATTCTTGCTTTTCACATGTAGAAACAACTCTTCTTGGATTTGTCATTCATTAACATGTATACAGTGGCTTAGACAGAGGACGGAGAGGGTGGGCAAACTCCCCAGAGGTCCCCTAAAAATCCTGAAATCTACAATCCAAGTGGGGAATCAACTAATGAAATTACAGATGATATACTGAGCTTGGTGAAAATTGACATTCTTTTTGGCCTCAAAATGGCTCCAAATGGCTGCATACTTTTCCCCAACTCAAGACTTTGATCTGTGACATAAAAATGTAGAGCTTCTTCCCAAAGATCCCTGTATCTCCCTCCCTGCTAATATAGGTACCGAGCTGAGCACCTGCATGCATATTCTCATAACCTCCACTCATTGGCAGAAGTTGCAGAAGTATTTATTTATTTATTTATTTATATATTTATTTATTTATTTATTTATTTATTTATTTATTTATTTATTTATTTATTTATTTATTTATTTATTTATTGGTGTTTAAGGTCACATATTTCTGCGAGGTGGCTAATCATGACCACAGAAGTATTCAAACATAAAACATAAAACAGCAATTTAGCCACACATGGGCAATATTTGGGCATTCAAATGGCGGGCTTCTGATATTTAATTTCAAATGAGCTCCACTGTTTATATCAGTTCTTTTCCTTCTGGAAAGTGGAGGCCGACATGTATGTACAAAAAGTAAGTAATCCACTCCAAATGATGTTTCATTTTCACCCTCGATAGCTAAACTTGAGACTATCATAAAGTGAAACATGCCCCCATACCACATGACCAGCTCTGTGGCACTTCCATGTTACTTCTACCAATTGAATACCATCCAAGATGGCAGGTTTTTGGAAGGTTTTTGAGGTTGTTTTGGGTAACTATCATCAATCATTGTCGGGTCATTTTTGGTAATTAGATATAATCTCATACAATCAAACAGTTGTCCCTAGAACACATCCCCACTACATCAGAAATCACTTGACTACACAGAAACCATATGTTTCCTTAGAAATCAAACATGGTAACCTCTGTCAAAAATAATGGACAATGGAAACACATTACTCTAACAAAATTCAGTGGATATGCATTCACACCACCCATCACCATAATGTCATCACAACATGGCCACCCACACGGAGGAACATGAGAATTACTTGACAGTAAGTTCACACCCAACATGCATTGTGGTATGACAACTCATCCCATATCCAGAAGTCTAGTTCAGAAGAAAAGTGTCAAAATTAACATGCTATATTACTGCTCATCAACACCCGTCCCATTGCTATCTACTGTGGGTGCCCTTTAGTGATCAGCCTGTCTGTCCTTTCATCCATCTGTTAGTCTATTCATCTGTCCATCCATCTGTCTATCCCATGTTTCCTGCACTTCAGGTATTGCTAGAAATATTGAAATCAATTTTTTTATGTTGCTTCCTGGAGGGTACTTACAGATGAAGTTTCAATTCCATTCTGCTCAGTTGTTTTATTAGAGTTATTGCCCTTGAACTTCGGATTTTGACAATTAAAACCGGTTTCTGCACTTTTTTCAGGTATCGATAGAAATATTGAAATGATTTTTAGCTCAACTTGACAGAGTCAAGCTGAGCTATTGCCATCACTTATCGTTGCTGTCGTCCACAATTTCCTTTGGCACACCTCACAGGTCGCATTTATGATCAGATCGCTTTGAAACTTGGTATGCTTGTGATGGAAGCTATCGATATTCTTCCATTTCCATCAAAAAATGTTGCCGCTGGCAACTTAGCTAAATTAGACCTCAATATTTCCCTTTGTCACACCCTACAGGGCACATTTATGATCAAATTGTTTTGAAATCTGGCAATCTGGCATGCTTGTTTGGAGTGACCTCCAGATGGGAGCTATCGATTTTCTTCCATTTCCGTCAAAAAATGTTGCCGCTGGCAATGACTTTTGAACTTAGTTTAGTCGGGCATCAACATATTCCTTTGGCATGCCCTGCAGGGCACATTTATGATCAGAATGGTTTGAAACTTGGTATATTTGTTTGGGGTTATCTCTAGATGGGAGAGGGTAATTACGATCAGTCTGCCTATGAATAGATTCTGTCAATCATTGACTGCAATGGAACTATTCCCCCACCTCCCCCCCCCCCTCCCCACCTGACGATAACCGTTGGCAAGAGGTCAAGTTGGAGGAGATTATGGGAGGGGGTCATCCCCTCACATAATCTCCTCCCACTTGACCTCTGGCCAAGGCTTGGCCCATGCCAAATTTTCTGTCTTTTGAGTTGCCAGACAACATTCTCATCCATGATTTGCATTATGGGCGACCCCCTAAAAATGGACGACCTAACAGTAAGTCCATAGATTTCTATACTATACTAAACTCCACACAAGCATGGTTAGTATGTTATGCCATGCTGCCGCTTAATATTGCTCATTCCCCCACCCTCTCCCCATATTTGAGAATCCAACCTCCGCCCCTCCATTCAATAAGATTCATTGGTATAATGAGGCCTATATCTGCCATAAACTTAATTAACTATAGGCGAACAGATACCCCCCCCCCCCCCCCCTCTCTTTTTAGCTCATCGAACCCCCCCCCCTCTCTTTTTTAGCTCATCTTGACAAAGTCAAGCTGAGCTAATCTCATCGCTGTCCGTCCATCATCTGTTCGTCCGTCGACACCATGTTTTGGCCTTCTACTCCAAAGCCACTGGGCCAATTCAAGTGAATGTTTGTGTGAGTGATGGTCCCAAAGGGTTATTGTATTTTTGTTCAACAGAACATGCCCAGCCCCATAGGGAGGGAGTGGGGGGAAAATGCTCCAAAATATTTTTAAAATCTCTCCTCAAGAACCAGTGTGTACAATGACTTGATATTTGCTATTGAGCTTCCTTTTGAAATTAGAATTAAGTTTGTTCAAACGAAGTTTGTGAAACAATATTTGACTTTGTAATGGGAGGGGAAAGATTTTTGGCCCCACCCAAAATTTCTATTTTCTGAACCGATGGTCCGGTATGAACCAAATTTGGTATGTGGAATTATTGGGTCATAAGTACTTTACCCATGCAAAAATAAATATGCCCGCACCCCCATGGGAACCCTGGGAGCTAAAAATAGAAATATTTTCAAACGCCCATACTTCCCAAACCATATGGAACGGAGAGCTGTTCTTTGGTATGAAGTATCCTTAGAACCAGTAGAATTGAATGGTAAAAAAAAATCGCCATTGGTTATGTTAGGGTGTTCTGTAATGGACATAGAAAAAATGCTGCGTCAGCATATTTACAAAAATTTAACAAAATCTTTTCTCCAGAACCAATCATCAGAATCTTTTGATATTTGGTATACGGCATTCATGGGAGAGTCAAATACAAGTTTGTTGAATTAAAGCTCATTGGTTCATATTTGGGCTCACTACAGGAGCCCGAAGTTTTAACATAGGGTAATATGGGGAATATTCTTTAAAAATCCTCTTCTTCAGAACCACCAGTCAGAATCTTTTAATGTTTGGTATACATCATTGTTATGAGGGTCAGATTCAAGATTGTTCAAACCAAGTCCCTAGGTTAATATTTGGGCTTCCTACAGAAGCCCAAATTTTAACTTTGTTCAATGTTGGGGGGGGGGGGGGGGGGGGGAGGGGGGTAATTAAAAAAATCTCTTTCTTCAGATCAGAATACTTTCATTTTTGGTATGCAGCATCTTCTTCAGATCCATCAGTTGGAATGCTTTCATATTTGGTATACAACATCTCTAGGGGGAGGGATCAGATTCCAGTTTGTTCAATTTGAGTGCCTGGGTTAATATTTGGGCTCCGTATGGGAACCTGAAATTTAACTTAGTACAATATGAGGGAATTTCTTCAAAAATCTTCTTCTTCAGATACACTAGTCAGAATGCCTTCATATTTGGTATACAACATCTCTAGGGGGGGGGGGGGGGGGGGGGGGTCAGATTTAAATTTGTTCATATTGGATCCACAGACTTGTTTTTTAGCTTAACTTGACATAGTCAAGATAAGCTATTGCCATCACGCGTGCGTAAGTCTGTGAGTCTGTGACGTCTGTTCACATTTTCCTTTAGCACGGGCTACACCCCGCAGTTCTTGTCTGATCGTCACGAAATTTCATATGCAGGTTTGGGGTCATGTCTAGATGAGAATGTCCCCTTTTGGTCGCGATCGGGCAACCGGCATGGCTGCCCGAGCCCAAAACCCGAAAACCATTAGCACAGTATACAGGTCGTATTTATGAAGGGATTTCATTGTAACTTGGTAGGATGCCTCTGTATAGTGCCTAGATGAGAACGTCCCCTTTTGGGCATGATCTATCAACCGTGATGGCTGCCCAAGCCCGAAACCCAAAAACTTTTGGCACAGTCTGCAGGTCATGTTTAATGTGGAGGGATTTCATTGTAACTTGGTAGGATGACTCCTTATGATGTCTAGATGAGAATTTCCCCATTTGGGCATGATCTGCCAACCGTGACGACTGCCCGAGCCCAAAACCGGAAAACCTTTAGCACAGTCCACAGGTCATATTTATTGAGGAATTTCATTGTAACTTGGTGGGGTGACTTCATACAATGTCTAGATGAGAAAGTCCCCCTTTGGACGTGATTGGGCAACTGTGACGGCTACGGGAGCCCGAAAGCCTTTAGCACAGTCTAGAGGTAATATTTATGAAGGGATTTCATTGTAACCTGGCAGGATGACTCCAAATAATGTCTAGATGAGAACGTCCCATTTTGATCGCGGTCATGCAGCCTTGATGGGTGCCCGAGCCCAAAAACCTTTAGCATAGGCAAAAGGTCATATTTATGGAAGGATTTCATTGTAACCTGTTAGGTTGACTCCATATAATGCCTAGATGATGGCATCCCCTTTCGGTCGTGATTGGTCAGTTGTGATGGCTACAAGTGCCCGAAGCCCGAAAACCTTGAGCACAGTCTACAGGTCATATTTATGAAGGGATTTCATTGTAACTTCTTAGGATCACTCCAGATGATGCTCAGATGAGATTGTCCCCTATGGTTGCGATCATTCACCCATGATGGCTGCCCGAGCCCGAAGCCCGAAAACCTTTAGCACAGTCTACAGGTCATATTTATGAAGGGATTTCATTGTAACTTGGTAGGTTGACTTCATATAATGTCTAGATGAGAACGCACGATTATTCACCCATGATGGCTGCCCGAGCCCGAAAACCTTAAGCACAGTCTACAGGTCATATTTATGAAGGGATTTCATTGTAACCTGGTAGGTTAACTTCATATAATGTCTAGATGAGAACGTCCCCTTTTGGACATGATTGGGCAACTGTGACAGCTAAAGGTGCCCGAAGCCCAAAAACCTTTACACAGTCTGCAGGTCATATTTATGAGGGGATTTCATTGTAACTTGGTAGGATGACTCCAAATAATGTCTGGATGAGAACGTCCCCTTTTGATCGCGATCATTCAGTCTTGATGGGTGCCCGAGCCCAAAAACCTTTAGCATAGATAAAATGTCATATTTATGGAAGGATTTCATTGTAACCTATTAGGTTGACTCCATTTAATGCCTAGATGATGACATCCCCTTTTGGTCGTGATTGGTCAACTGTGATGGCTACAAGTGCCCGAAGCCCGAAAACCTTGAGCACAGTCTACAGATCATATTTATGAAGGGATTTCATTGTAACTTTGTAGGATCACTCCAGATGATACCCAGATGAGATTGTCCCCTTTGGTTGCGATCATTCAACCAGAAGGGCTGCCCGAGCCCGAAGCCCGAAAACCTTAAGCACAGTCTACAAGTCATATTTATGAAGGGATTTCATAGTCACTTGGTAGGTTGACTTCATATAATGTCTAGATGAGAACATCCCCTTTTGGACATGATTGGGCAACTTTGATGGCTAAAGGTGCCTGAAGCCCGAAAACCTTTAGCACTGTCTACAGGTCATATTTATGAAGGGATTTCATTGTAACTTGGTAGGTTGACTCCAAATAATGTCTAGATGAGAACGTCCCATTTTGGCCGTGATCATTCAGCCTTGATGGGTGCCCGAGCCCAAAAACCTTTAGCGTAGGCGAAAGGTTATATTTATAGAAGGATTTCATTGTAACATTGTTAGGTTGACTCCATATAATGCCTAGATGATGACGTCCCCTTTTGGTCGTGATTGGTCAACTGTGATGGCTACAGGTGCCCGAAGCCCGAAAACCTTGAACACAGTCTACAGGTCATATTTATGAAGGGATTTCATTGTAACTTCGCAGGATCACTCCAGATGATGCCCAGATGAGATTGTCCCCTTTGGTTGCGATCATTCAACCATGATGGCTGCCCGAGCCCAGAGCCCGAAAACCTTTAGCACAGTCTAAGGTCATATTTATGAAGGGATTTCATTGTAACTTGGTAGGTTGACTTCATATAATGTCTAGATGAGAACGTCCCCTTCCGGACACGATTGGGCAACTGTGACGGCTTCAGGGGCCCAAAGCCTGAAAACATTTAGAACAGTCTACAGGTCATAATTATGAAGGGATTTTATTGTAGCTTGGTAGGATGACTCCAGATAGTGTCCAGATGAGAAGGTCCCCTTTTGGTCACGATCATTCAGCCTTGATGGCTGCCTGAGCCCAAAAACCTTCAGCATGTCTGTAGGTCGTATTTATGGAAGGATTTCATTGTAACTTGTTAGGTTGACTCCATATAATGCCTAGATGATGACATCCCCTTTTGCTCGTGGTTGGTCAACTGTGATGTCAACAGGTGCCTGAAGCCCGAAAATCTTGAGCACAGTCTACAGGTCATATTTATAAAGGGATTTCATTGTAACTTCATAGGATCACTCCAGATGATGTCCAGATGAGAATGTTCCCTTTTGGTTGCGATCATTCAACTATGATGGCTGCCCAAGCCTAAAGCCCGAAAACCTTTAGCACAGTCTTCAGATCATATTTATGAAGGGATTTCATTGTAACTTGGTAGGTTGACTTCATGTAATGTCTAGATGAGAACAGCCCCTTTTGGACACCATTAGGCAACTGTGTTGGCTACAGGGGCCCAAAGCCCGAAAATCTTTAGCACAGTCTACAGGTGATATTTATGAAGGGATTTCATTGTACCTTGGTAGGATGACTCTAAATAATGTCTAGATGAGAACGTCCCCTTTTGGTCGCGATCATTCAGCTTTGATGGCTGCCCGAACCCAAAACCCCAAAACCTTTAGCATAGTCTAAATATTGGTCATATTTATGGAAGGACTTCACTGTAACCCGTAAGTTTGACTCCATATAATGCCTAGATGATGACATCCCCTTTTGGTCATGATTGGTCAACTGTGATGGCTTCGGGGGCCCGAAGCCCAAAAACCTTGAGCACAGTCTACAGGTCATATTTATGAAGGGATTTCATTGTAACTTTGTAGGATCACTCCAGATGATGCCCAGATGAGATTGTCCCCTTTTGGTTGCGATCATTCAACCATGATGGCTGCCAGAGCCCAAAGCCCAAAAACCTTTAGCACAGTCTACAGGTCGTATTTATGGAGGGATTTCATTGTAACTTGGTAGATTGACTTCATATAATGTCTAGATGAGAATGTCCCCTTTGCATGCAATTGGGAAACTGACGGCTACAGGGGCCCAAAGCCCGAAAACCTTTAGCACAGTCTACAGTGCATATTTATGAAGGGATTTTAATGTAACTTGATAGAATGACTCATTTTGGAATAATTTCACTGTAATTTGGTAACTTTTGTTGATATACGTTAACTGTGAGGGCCACGTATATTAACTGTGAGGTCATATTAACCCACCCCTCAGATCTTTAGAACAGTGTACACCTCATATTATTTTTATCATAAACATAGCATACAGGGAACAGAAATGAACATATTCCCAATTATCACAATTCTTGTCTTATTTCATAATCCTTTCATAAACATTGAACATTATCCTTTTCATCAAACACAACACACAAGTTGAGCTACAGTGTCATTGACACTTTCATTATTCCATTTCCTTGGGGGTGCGGTGGCATTGCGGTAACTGGTTCTCGTCAGATCACCAAAGTTAAGCAACATCGAGCCCAGTTAATCCTCGGATAGGTGATCGATCGTCTGAGCAATCAATTCAGACTCCTGCATTGTGTCTTTGGGCAAGGCACTTAACCTCAATTGCACACATGATGACGTGTACTAAGGCGTACTGCACGTCGATGGTACGCATGTCTTCGACCAATCTAACCTGCCTGTGCTGCAGTGTAGAGTTACGATGTTGGGGAGCTGGCAGTTGCTCGTCATTGCTAAGTGGTTCTCTCCGGGTACTCAGGCTTCCTCCACCTGTAAAACTGTCACGGTCATGATTAGCCATTGTGCATAAGTATATGACCTTAAACACCAATAAATAAATAAATATGACATAGATCAGATCACTTTGAAACTTGGTATGTGTGTTCAGGGTGACTTCTAGATGTGAGCTATTGCTTTTTTTCATTTCCATACAAAATTATTGTCGTTATCACCAGCCTTTGACCTTACTGCATTTGTGCAGCAACTTATCCCTTTTGCACTCTCTGCAGGGTATATTTATGAATTTCCATAAAACCCCCCAAAACATTGACACAAGCAGTGACCTTCAAACTTAGTGCATTTGTGCATTAACATCTTCCTTTGGCATGCCTCAGAGGGCACATTCATTATCGGGTTGTTTTGAAACTTTGTATGCTGATGCAGGGTGACAAAGATAGGAGCTATTGATTTTCTTTTCATTTCCATCAAAAACTATTGCTGTTAGCAACAATCTTTGAATTTATTGCATTTGTGCATCAACATTCTTTGACATGGCCTACAGGCCACATTTATTATAGGATTGTTTTAGAACTTGGTGTGCTCATTAGGCATGACCTTTAGATAAGAGCTATTGATTAGCATTCATTTCTGTGAAAAAAAGTTGCCATTTACAATAACCTCCGAACTTACTGCATTTATGTATCAACATTCTTTCTTTAGCCAGTCTTACAGTTTACGTTTAAAATGCATGCATTACTCTGATGTTGTGCACACACAATGCTGTTATGTTGAAATTTCCCCAAATAACATTGGTACTAATGATCTTTTATTTTGCCATTTCACTTATAACTTACCAAGTTCAAGTTTGTCAAATTGAGCTACAGTGTCATTGACACTTTGATTTGTATGTAGCTTCCTGGTTGGTACTTACAGATCACGTTTTAATTCCATTCTGCTTGGTTGATTTATTACAAAGTTACTGCACTTGAATTTAACAGTTCACACAGGTTTTCAACACTTTTTCAGCTATGGTTGGAAATAATAAAATGGGTTTTTAGCTTAACTTGACAAAGTCAAGATAAGCTATTGTCATCACGTGTGCGGAAGTCTGTGAGTCTTTTTACATTTTCCTTTAGCACAGGCTACATCCCGTAGTTCTTGTCAGATCATCATGAAATTCACATGCAGGTTTGAGGTCATGTCTAGATGAGAATGTCCCCTTTTGGTCATGATCGGTCAACCGTTATGGCTGCCTGAGCCCAAAACCTGAAAACCTTTAGCGGAGTATGCAGGTTGTATTTAATAAGGGATTTCATTGTAACTTGGTAGGATGACTCTGTTTTATGTCTGGATGAGAACGTCCCCTTTTGGTGATGATCTGTCAACCGTGACAGCTGCCCAAGCCTGAAACCCAAAAACTTTTAGCACAGTCTACAGGTCATATTTAATATGGAGGGATTTCATTGTAACTTGATATGATGACTTCGTATAATGATGTCTAGATGAGAACTTTCCCATTTGGTCATGATCTGGCAACTGTAATGCCTACCCGAGCCCAAAGCCCTAAAACATTTAGCACAGGCTACAGATCGTATTTATGGAGGGATTACATTGTAACTTAGTAGGGTGACTCCATATAATGTCTAGATGAGAACATCTCCTTTTGGTTAGGATTGGTCAGCTGTGACGGCTACAGGGGCCTGAAGCCCGAAAACTTTTAGCACAGTCTACAGGTCATATTTATGAAGGGATTTCATTGTATCTTGGTAGGATGACTCCAGATAATGTCTAGATGAGAATATCCCCTTTTGGTTGCGATCATTTAACTGTGACGGCTCCAAGAGCCCAAAACCTTTAGCACAAACTACGGGTCATCTTTATGAAGGGATTTCATTGTAACTTGGTAGTATGACTCAGTATAATGTCTAGATGAGGACGTCCCCTTTTGGTTGCGACTGGTCAACCATGATGGCTACACAGACCCAAAGCCCGAAAACCATAAGCACAGTCTACAAGCCGTATTTATGAAGGGATTTCTTTGTAACATGATAGGATGACTCGTTTTGGAATAATTTCACTGTAATTTGGTAACTTTGGTTGACATACATTAACTGCGAGGACCACATTAACCCACCCCTCAATTCTTTAGTACAGTTTACACCTCAAATTATTTTTATTGAAAACATAACATACAGGGAACGGAAATTAACATATTCTCAATTATCACAATTCTTGTCTTTTTCATAATCCTTTCATAAACATTGAACATTACCCTTTTCATCAAATACATCACACAAAGTAAAGTTAATTTACAGTGCCATTGATATCATCATTTATATGTAGCTTCCTGATGTGTAGTTACAGATCAAGTTTCAATTCCATTTCACTCAGTTGGTTTATTACAGAGTTACAGCCCTTGAACTTAGGAATTTGACAGTTAAAACAGGTTTTACACTCTTTTTTTACACTCTTTTTTTCAGCTGTGGATAGAAATATTGAAATGAATTGTTTTTTTAGCTTCCTGATGGGTAGTTATAGATCAACTTTCAATTCCATTTCACTCAGTTGGTTTATCACAGAGGTATTGCCCTTGAACTTGGAAATTCAGTTATAACAGGTTTTCCCACACTTTTTTCAGCTGTATATGGAAATATGGAAATGGTGTTTGTATGTAGCTTCCTGATGAGCACTTCAGATCAAGTTTCAGTTCCATTGTACTCATATTGTTTATTACAGAGTTATTGACCTTGAATTTGGAAATTTGATAGTTATAACAGGTTTCCCACACTTTTTAGCTCACCTGAGCACATCTCAAGGGGAGCTTTACTAGTCACTTTCTGTCCGTCGTCCGTCCGGCATTAACTTTACATTATCGACTTCTAACAAACTACTGGACCAAATTCAACAAAATTTGCTGTGCATGTTCCCCATCATATGTCAATTCAAGTTTTTTCAAATCAAGTTGACCCGCCCCTTGGTGGGGCCATGCCTAAAAAGTGTGCTTAAATCTTAAAAAATCTTCTTCTCATGAACCAGCAATAGCAGAGACTTGATATTTGTTGTGTAGCTTCCTTTTGACGTGTAGACTAAGATTTGTTCAAGAGCAGTTCGAGGAGCTATATTTGCCTTCGTTATGGGAGGGGCACGAATTTTCGCACCGCCCAAAATTTCTATTTTCCAAATCGAGAGGCAGATTTGAACCAAATTTGATATGAGGGCTTATTGGGTCATAAGTACTTAATTTTTACCCGTTGCCCCATGGGAACTGCCGGAGCTAAAAATAGAAAAAAATTAAAAAGCCTGTATCTCCAAAACTACACAGCACTGAGAATTCTTATGTGGTGTGAAGCTTCCTTAGGACCAACAGAATGGAATGGTAAAAAAAAATTGCTATCGGTTTTATCATGGGGTACTTTTTGGGGACTTTGAAAAAGTGCTGTGTCAGCATTTTTTAACACTGTGGGTAATGGGAAAAACATTTAAGACTACTTTTCTCCCAAACCACTGGTCCAAAAGCTTTCAAATTTCACATATAACATCTTTGGAAGATTGTTTCACATGTGTATCAAAATCAATTTCCTGGTCCCATATTTGGGCTCTCTATGGGAGCCCAAATGTTTAAATTAGTGCAGTATGGGGAATATTCTTTAAAAATCTTCTTAGATCTATCAGTAAGATTCTTTTGATATTTGATATGCAGCATCCTTGGGGGGGTGACATTCAAGTTTGTTCAAGCCAAGTCCCTGGGTTCAAATTTGGGCTCACTGTGGGAGCCCGAAGTATAACTTAGTTCAAAATAAGGAATTTTCTTAAAAAAATCTTCTTCTTCAGATCCAGCACTCAGAATGTTCTGATATTTGGTACATAGCATCCTTAGGGGGTGAGATTCAAGTTTGTTCAAGCCATGTCCCTAGGTCCATATATGGGCTCACTGTGGGAGCTTGAATTGTAACTTAGTTCAAAATGAGGAATTTTCTTAAAAAATCTTCTTCTTCAGATCCAGCAGTCAGAATGTTTTGATATTTGGTGTGCAGCATCCTTGGGGGTGAGATTCAAGTTTGTTCAAGCCATGTCCCTGGGTTCATATTTAGGCTGAAAATTTGGGGTCCCGTTCTGGATTTAGAAATTTTGGACCAAAATCCGGAAATTTTTGTTTTGTTTTTTATGCGTTTCAGTCAATTTTAAGACAAAAAAAATTATTTTTTTTTTTACACTGAAAATTTGGGGGCCGGGTAGGACTTTTGGATGAAAATCCAGAAATTAGTATTTCTGTTTTTTATGCGTTTTGGTCAATTTTAAGAAAAAAAAAATTTAGGCTGAAAATATTTTGTTTTGGACTTCGAAAATTTCCGAACAAAAATAAAAAAAAATCTTTTTTTTTTGCGTTTATCTCAATTTTAGGGCGTAAAAGTGCAGGAACTGAAAATAGAAGGAAAATCCTGTGTATTGTGTAGGCACAACTGCTTCATCTATTTGGTATATGCTTTTGTTTTGCACCAAAATCCGAAAATTAGTTTTTTTTGTTCTTTTTATGCATTTTGGTCAATTTTAAGAAGAAAAAAAAAATTTACGCTGAAAATATTTTGGTTGGGACTTCAAAAATTTCCGAACAAAAATAAAAAAAAATCTGTTTTTTATGCGTTTATCTCAATTTTTGGGCATAAAAGTGCAGGAACTGAAAATAGAAGGAAAATCCTGTGTATTGTGTGGGCACAACTGCTTCATCTAGTTGGTATATGCTTTTCTTAGGAGAGGCGTATGCAGTTTATTGAAGTCAAGTCCCTGGTTTGATATTTAGACTACCATGTCAGGTGAGCGCTCTCAGGCCCCCTGGGGCCTCTTGTTTATTTAAAATTGTTTGGTTACAATTTATTTATGAACTAAATCTTGCTAAAATAAGCTACTTTTCTGGCAGCTCGGTCTCTTTGAAAAATAACATTTGAAAAATAATTTAGCACTCAACCAGTTAAGCTTTGCATGAAGGATAGATATATTTGCATAATTTATCAGAATTTACTGAAGCATAGTTCCTCATTGGCCAGAACATTAGACTTTAACCTGAAAGGTTGAGGGTTCGATTCTGACCCATGCTATCTCCTCTCAGTCTTCGGTCAAAGAACCTAAACCTGATTGCCTACATCGGGGTATGATAGCTCATGTATTAAGGCACAATGCACATCTATGGTGCCCTTGCTTTCAACCGTTTCTAACTCTCCTTGTTCCAAGTTAGTCAGTTGGAGAGTCTGACATTTGCTCATTGCTGCTCAGTGGGTCCCTCCGGGTACTCTAGCTTCCCTCACCTGTAAAATTGTCCAACATGACTTTACTCTTTTTCTGAAAGTGTCATTAAACACCAGAAACAAACAAACAATCAACAATTTGTAGGTGGAGTTCTGAATCAATTTTCTTGGATTTAGATTTTCAACAATTGTTCTGTTGTATTTTTCTGGAAAATGACTGCAGTCACTTGCAGGTACATTGCATCTGAGTGAATCCATCTTAACACAGTACATATATACACAATGACACGCGTGTGTGAATGGGTTAATAGATATGACACAAGTGCCAGAGTGGAAGTTTAAAACAAGATGCGGTAGGCCTTGAGTATTATCCTTCCCCTATGGCACAAGTGTCATATTGATTAACCCATTCACAAGCACATGTCATTCTGTGTTTATTACATGCCTTCATGCCTATAAAAAACAATTATGAGAGGGGACACTCAGCAATTCATTTGACAACTATCAACAAAAAGAACCAAATTTGCAAGGAGAACCTGTGTTATGAAATTGTCCCCTGAGTTCCAATGTATTCTATGTGCCTACTGGCACATAGAACACATTGGAACTGAGAGGATGATTTTTGGCTATCGCTAGTGATTCAAATTGTAATTGGGGTACACGATTTGTAGAAAATATCATTGAAGTTTCGCTTCAAATTAAAATAGTCTTGTCAACGATTTTCGTTCTGCACATGTATGTGGAACAGATTTTCATTTTCCACACAGTTTCGTGTTACTGTAGATAGGGATTTCATAGAACAGGCATGTAATAAATTTTTTATAAGTGAATTTGAAGCATATCCAAGGATTGTAAAAGTCTTCAACATGGGGAAGTTCTACACCATAATTGGGCATCAAGCCTTGAAATAATTGGAAGAGGTTTTAGATTAATTGGTTAACTCTTTAACGGAATTATCAAATCCACAAGTGCTGTGCACCAAAAGTGCTATTCAGATTTTATTATTCTTTCACTTTTTATCTACCTCCCCCCCCCCTGTGATTATCACCCTCTCTTTCCAATGAGGGGGTCATAAGTTATGTTTATGAGGCAAAAAGTTCAAATTTTTAATTATTCCATAAAGTTTTTTGCGATCATCTCCTGCCAGTTGGTTTGGTAGAAACATTAATCCTTAATCTAATGAATCAGCCTTATCTGACCAAGTAATTTTCAAATTAAGCAGTTGAAAAAATGTATTTTTCAAAAGATTTCAACCCCCCCCCCCCCCTCCACCCCCTCCCCCCCCCCCCCCCCCCCCCCCCCCCCCCCCCTCATTGACAAGCTTGTTGAACTCAATCCAATGAGGGGATCACACGATATGGTTTTGTTGACAATTTTTTTTAAACTGAAAAATAATAATTAATATAATAATTTTTGATATCCTGTGTGTTGGCTAAAGGGTTAATGGGAGAAACTCCAGGAATAGTGTGGAATGTTTTGGCAAATCTTTGCACTAAAACAGCTGACATTCAGTTTATCAAAATTGTTAGGTTTTGTCTGGGATGTTAATACAGTACAACCTTGTTAACTGAATAGCCTCTTTTCCAGTAAAAAATATTTAGTTAACAGGAATTTGTTCATTTTCTGTATTGCAGTGATAAACACAGCATTTATTCTGTGATATCATTCAAAAAAGAGAATTAAAGCCCAAAAAAGTTAAAAATCTGTTTCTCAGGCCCTGCCAAATAGTCCATGTGGCTGCACATGCTCTCTTTTCATAACCAATGCAAACTTAAAAAAACAAAAATTAAATGGTTTATGTCTGATATTTTACCCAAGTTAATAAAATTGATAAATTTGTCCCTTGAGTGCAACAAGGCTTTGCAATGCTTAGCCTTCTTACACTCAGGGGACGAAATACACCACCACCCATGCTATTCTGTAGGTTATGAGGTCTGAAACATAAAACAAACCAAGAACATAAACTTTTGATGGCAAAAAAATTAAAAATAAAAAACCAACAACCTGCCCACATGCAATTTTACCATAAAATGGCCTTAGAAACCGAAGATCTACTTTGTGGAGCCTAAATGCTTATGTACTGATGCCCAATAGGTCTTTGCCCATAGGGAATTCATTAGTTGTCAGAGTTCTTTGACTGATCATAACATTTTTAATTCTATTAACAAAAGTTTACTCCATAACCCATGTGCATTCAAAAAGGTCAAATTTTTATTAAAGGTATGATAAATGGTTTCATATTTGGAAATAATACACAACTGGATTAATATGTCATCAAATCCACTAACAGAGGTTGGGTGACTGAGCAAAGAAAAAAATGTGCTATCTTGTTTGGAGCTGGTCTTTTTTCACAAACTGCCATTGACAAAATTTTAACAATTAACCTTGTAGTCACTCATTCACTCATTGTACATTTGTCTTGCAGAGGATGGTGCCCCAAGTATGAAAAGACTGTTGAAAACACCAGCTGCAGAGAGTTTGAAAGATTTGAAGTATAGTGAAACTTCTTTGGTGTCAGCAATAGAAAAATATATGAATGAAACTGGTAAGTGTTTTATTTTTCAAATTGCGTAGGATGAAATTACGGATGTTTGTGCCAAACTGAATATGATGCACTCCATTTGGAGACTGGAGACATATGCACACACTTCTGCACTCCTGGCTCTGCAGTTTATTCATGTTATTTATTCATTGCCTGTGTAGACAGCAAGGACTACATAGAAACCCACACCAATGTACATAATTTTAACACTTTAATTGCTTCTGGGAGATGTCGAAGACTGTTATTACTATAAAAAGTATAATTGTGGCACTTTTAGCCCAATTCTTCTCTGTAAATTAAATGAACTTTTTGGCCAATGATTTCTTGAGTTACGATATCTTGATTTTTTACCCAATCTTGTCATAGCTGCTTCACAGCAGCCATGACTAGATTTGATTAAAAAATAGTTGAAACACTCACAGCAGGTTAAGGCCTTAACACACTGTATGTGATCTAAGGATTGTGGAGAATGTGCAAAATAACAAAAATTGCCGTCTTGATTTGAATTTTTAATATAGATTGAATTGGTTGGTTCTCTTCTTGGAGCCTTACTGTCAAAGAAAGGTGTGTTGCCTGGTATCTATATAGCGTTAGCGCAGAATTTTTTTATAGTGGTGGTTGGGGGGGGGGGGGGGGGGGGGGGGGGGGGGTCAAACCATTTTTATGCCGTAGACATGTCATGAAGATAGAACCTTGAGGTGGGCAAAGGTATGACATGGCTTTTGCCCTGTGGTTGCTGGATGGCTAGAAGATTCTTTCAAAAAATGACTCTAGGTGGGATCCAGTCTAGGGTCTGCCCTAAAGAAATTTTTGATAAATAAGCCCCAAATGGCACTATTTGGAAACATTTTGTGGCTTGAAAGAACATCCATTTTCATCAGACATTTTATGTCATCTGTAATTTCATTGGTTGATGCCCCATGCAGATTGTAGAATTCAGGACGATAGTAGCCGTGGCAATTTTAGGGTGGCCCTGGCTCCTGCCACTTCAACAAAGTCAGCAAGAATCAACAAGAAATTAAACTGATTCCAATTTTCGAAGTGAAACATACACTACACACATTGATATTTTGTTGTTGACTTTTTCGTGATGTGGGCATGTGACATATTTTTATCCCCCGTGCAAGGGAGGAATGTAGCAAAGTCCTCCATCCATCCGTCTGTCTGCACCACCTGATCAGTTTTTTGTGCCTAGTTGTTGGTACATAGAACCATTGTGTGTCTAGTCTGATTTATACGATGGGCCACATAAATTTGAACTAGCAAATGCTGTTTATGTGTCTGAAAAAGTGGGTTATGTGGCTAGAATGTATTTTTATGTTGCTAAAATGGTTTATGTGTCTAAAAATTTACAAAAAGTAGGTATTGTATTTGTAGGGATTTTATGTTAAGGTAAGGGTTAGGGTTAGGTGCAGAAAGCTGCAAGGGTTAGGTTTAGGGTTTTCCATCACCCTGAAATTAGACTTAAAAAAAAGAGTTTTAGTGGTTGTCCATGCTTTTTAAATTCCTCAAATATTTTAGCTACATAAACTCTGATTTTGGAGGTGTCCATCTGTCCGAACTGCGTTTATGGCATCACTGGAACAATAGTTAGTGGATTTCAATTCAGTTCTTTTCGGTATATTTCTCTATAGCAACAATGTCTATGTCAAGTTTGATGACCACCAACATCCGATGGAAATATGGAGTTATAGCCCTTTGTTTAAAAAATATAATGTAATGCTTGTTTTTGTTACAACTTTAACAATAGTAACTGGATTTCAATTTTTAGCCTGACTGTTTACAGTGAGGGCTATAGTAATGACTTTTTTCCGTCCGTCTGTCTGTCTGTTAACATTTAGAGTTTTGGTTAAAGTTTGTGGTTAAAGTTTTTTCTGAAGATTCAAGTGTTTTTTGTTTTTTTTTTCTTTTCCTGTTTAGTTGACATTTGGAGTTTTGGTTAAAGTTTGTGGTTAAAGTTTTTTATTCAACCTTCAAGTACAGACTATCAGGGGTCAGCCGAGTGGTCGACTAGGGCGAAGAAGTCGCCTTGTCATTCCTCAAGTCGCCTTGGCTTACATTGGGGGCGAAATTCAAGTCGCCCTCCAAAACTTCCTTGGGAGACATGGCAGTTTACTGTATTTTCTTATGTTTTATTTTCAAAAATAAAACAACGCTTCCGCATTCACAAAAATGTAAACACGATGGCTGCTGTTAAAATCCGTCATACGTTTCTGAAAATAGCCTAAACTAGCCCAATTTTATATTTCTGAAAATAGTTGTAATGGCGTAGTTGTTCGAATAATACGCCCAAACTGATAGCAACCAGCACAAAATGCTATTTAAAACCAAAAGTGTCAGCAAAAACAACGAATCACACAAGACACACATCAAGTTTATTAGAATTTATTAAAGTTAGGTAGCTACCGTTTCAAAACCATAAAAAATGTGCAGGGGACAATTCATCCATATAAAAACGTTGAAATTGCTTTCGGTTATGCTCTGTTCCATTGAAAAATTGGTTGCATTGAAATTCGCCCTGCAGTTTTTGCATTGAAACTGAAAGTTTTTCTTTGAAAACTTTTGTTGGAAGGAGGTTAAATGTAATAAGGCTACGCTAGAAATCACACATATTAGGATGGATAAGAATGGTAGGCCTTAAAGCACCAATCGCACGTCAATGTAAGATGGATTGCAAAAATTGTCATTTTTCTGAACCAAGTATTATCACCCAGCGCAGCAGGTAAGGGAGACAACTGAAATATTTTGTCATTTACCTTAGAAATAAATTAGCTCAAATTGTTAATGACGCTTAATTTACGAAGGATGTCAAAAACTTTTTTAACAACACTTTTCAATTCAATTACGACATTCAGAAACCATGAATGACCCAGCTTCTTATGTGAACTTGAAATTTATTTTAAATACTTTAAATATTTTTTTTAAAAGAATATACCTTCTATCACAGAGAAGAACACTCTCAGCATGGGTCATGCTAAATTTCAAATCCACTGCATTGAGGCAAATACAAAATCAACTGCATGGTAACCCTAGTCATCACTACTAGGGAAAGAGTTAGATAGGTCTGGCATTCTGAAAAATGCAGGAGGGCAAAAAAATCTCTCTCCTCAATCAGCTTAGGAGAGCAATTAGCTTTACACAGCATTTTAAGTATCCAGTTGAACGAACTCATTGAAACTGAAACCAACAGACTATTACATCAGTGATTTTATTAACTTTACTAAGGCAAAGCGAAATCTCTTAGACATCAAGATGTCTCACTCCACATCCGAACACTCACTTGACAAGACCTGTGTATGTGCCCAAGTTGGGGGGGGGGGGGGGGGGGGGGGGGGGGGGTTGGTTGAAGGTGGTAGTGGTAGGCTATGAATTTATTGGACAACAGGTCTGCTTGAATCTACAGTCACATCCTGGTGCACATGCTTCAAGTGACAGGATAGTAGTAATGGTAGTATATTATAGTGTCAAAATTCCTTGAATAATTACCCTTCAAACTGTGATGTCAGTTGTTGAAACTGACAGAAAAAAAATATTGCTGTGACCCATTTTGCTTCAAATGCTTGCAGCTGTGTTTGGGTATGTACAAAGTACATACCCAAACACAGTTGCGGCCATTACCTTTTACCACTAAACCACTTTCAAAATGAAATTACGTGCATAATACATGTAATCTCAATCATCCCAGACCAATATATTTAGGAAAGCAATTTTTTGCTCTCCTTAATTCTTTCAGGAGGGCAGTAAGGAGAGCTAAAAAATCGCTCTCCTGAAATTGCTAAGCCTGGTTAGGGTATTCAGAAACCATGGACGACACAATTTTTTGTAGGGAAGGGGGGAGGATTTTAACCTACATGACTTAGTTTTGTGTGTCGAAGTATAACTTTTATTTATTTTTTTTCTCCACAATTGTGTCCTCTATGTACATTTATTTTGTCATGATGTCATATAAGTTTTGTTTTTTTCTGACTTCTCCCTCATGTCCACTGACTTCTCCCTCCTGACCCCTGACTTCTCCCTAAAGTCTCTGGATAGAGAAGTCACGTTTCCCTAAAATCAGCTGCCAGGCTGACCCCTGCAGACTATACCTGGTATTTCTTGTCTGATCGTCACCAAATTTCATATGCAGGTTTTAGGTCATGTCTACATGAGAATGTCCCCTTTTGGTCGTGATCGGTCAACCGGTATGGCTGCCCGAGCCCAAAACCCGAAAACCATTAGCACAGTCTACAGGTCTTATTTATGAAGGGATTTCATTACAACTTCAAAGAATACCTCTGTATAATGCCTAGATGAGAACGTCCCTGTTTGGGCATGACCTGTCAACCGTGATGGCTACCCAAGCCCGAAACCCAAAAACTTTTATCACAGTCTGCAGGTCATGTTTAATATGGACGGATTTCATTGTAACTTGATACGATGACTCCGTATGATGTCTACATGAGAATTTCCCCATTTGGGCGTGATCTATCAACCGTCACGACTGCCTGAGCCCAAAACCTTATGTTTAGCACAGTCTGCAGGTCATATTTATGGAGGGATTTCATTGTAACTTGATAGGGTGACTTCATATAATTTCTACACATGAGAAAGTCCCCTTTTGGACGTGATTGGGCGACTGTGACGGCTACAGGTGCCAAAGACTGAAAACCTTCAGCACAGTCTACAGGTCATATTTATGAAGGGATTTCATTGTAACTTTGTAGGATCAATCCACATGATGCCCAGATGAGAATGTCCCCTTTTGGTTGCGATCATTCAGCCATGATGGCTGCCCAAGCCCAAAGCAAGAAAACCTTTAGCACAGTCTAGACGTCATATTTATGGAGGGATTTCATTGTAACTTGATAGGTTGACTTCATATAATGTCTAGATGAGAATGTCCCCTTTTGGGCAACTGTGACGGCAACAGGGGCCTGAAGCCCAAAAACCTTTAGCACAGTCTACAGGTCCTATTTATGGAGGGATTTCATTGTAACTTGATAGGTTGACTTCATATAATGTCTAGTTGAGAACGTCCCCTTTTGGGCAACTGTGACGGCAACAGAGGCCCGAAGCCCGAAAACCTTTAGAATATTCCACAGGCCATAATTTTGAAGGGATTTCATTGTAGCTTGGTAGGATGACTCCAAGTTTGTGGTTAAAAACCCAGACAAACACCACCACCCCCTACCACCCCCTCCATCCCCATTAGGCTTTTTTTCTTCTTTTCTCCAATATTTTGAATTATTTACAGTCACTACATGCAGAACCTTTTTTAAACTTATTAGGCACTTTTTTTTTTCTTTCGTCAAAAATGCTTGTTTACAGTTTTGGTTAAAAACCCAAACACCACCCGCCTCCCCCCCCTCCCCCCCCCCCCCCCCCCCCCCCCCATTACGCATTTCTTTTTTTTTTTGAATTTCCTCCAATATGTATTTTGAACTATTTACAGTCACTACATGCAGAACCCTTTTTTTCCTTTTGTCAAAAATGCTTTTTTACAGTTTTGGTTAAAGTTTGTGGTTAAAAATCCAGACAGAAATTATCCCCCCCCCCCCCCCCCCTCCCAAATTAGGCATTTTTTTTTCTTTCCTCGAAAATGCATTTTGAAATATTTAGTCACTACATGCAGAACCCTTTTTTTTCCTTTTGTCAAAAATGCTTTTTGCAGTTTTGGTTAAAGTTTGTGGTTAAAAATCCAGACAGAAATTATCACCCCCCCCCCCCCCCCCCCCCCCTCCCAAATTAGGCATTTTTTTTTCTTTCCTCGAACATGCATTTTGAAATATTTACAGTCACTATATGCAGAACTTTTTTATAAACTCACATGCCCCCCCCCCCCCCCCCCACCACCCCCAATTAGGCATTTTTTTTTCTTTCGTCAAAAATGCCTTTTTACAGTTTTAGTTATTTATTTATTTATTGATGTTTAAGGTCAAATATTTTATGCACAATGGCTAACCATGACCGTGACAGTTTTACGGGTGGAGGAAGCCGGAGTACCCGGAGAGAACCACCGAGCAACGACGAGCAGCTGCCAGCTCCCCAACATCGTAACTCCGCACTGCAGCACAGGCAGGGTTAGATTGGTTGAAGACATGCGTACCATCGACGTGCAGGACGCCTTAGTACACGGCGTCATCGTGCCCCCACGCGGGCAATGGAGATGAAGTGTCTTGCCCAAGGACACAACGCGGTTGCCGCAGGTGGGATTCGAACCGAGGACCTCTCGGCTTGCAGCCTGCACCTCTACCTACTGAGCCACCGCGCTCCCACAGTTTTAGTTAAAGTTTGTGGTTAAAAATCCAGACAAACACCACCACCCACCCCCTTGGTGCCAGTTAGGTTTTTTTTTCTCTCTGCTCAAAATGCATTCTGAAGGATTTAGGCTGACCACGTGAAAAAAAAAATGGACTCCCCTAACACACCCCCCCACTCTCCTCCCCCCCCCCATCCCCCACCCCACCTCCTCCTCACCCAGGGCCATTCATGCAATATTTTTTCTTTGGTACAAAATGCATTTTTAGCCTTTTGTCTGTCCATCTGTCGGTCCATCCATCTGTCTGTAAACAATTGGGTTCTGGCTGATAACTCCAGTTTGGATTATTTGATTTCAACCAAAGTTGATATGTGTATTTTCCAGCTAGTAATACAGGCCAGGTTTCAATATAGGTTCCACAACTGCCCCCCCTGCCCCCCCCCCACCCCCACCCCCACCCCCCCACCCACCCCCCCCCCCCCCCCACCCCCACCCCACACACACACACACACACACACACAAATTGTCACTTAGGCAGTTATTCCCAAAATGCATTGTGAAGGATTGGGAGTTATTACATGCAAAAAAGAACATTGACTCTTAGCCCAACATTGCTTTATGTACTGCATCTTTAATCCTTTACCTTACACAAGTTGAAGCCAACAGCACAATTATTTTTCTGAAACATCAATTTTTTTTCATTTTTTATTTACTTCTAACCATGGCTTATTACTCCTTCTTGGAACAAGCCCATCAAGTTTGTTCCATTAATAGGTCATGAGGTATGTTTTGAAGTAGAGAAATGAAAAAATAAAATTTGAATAGCAAATTTTGTATATCACGAGTGCAGATAATGCAGATTCATTAGGTAAACTGTTAACAAAAAATGGCTCTGACTATTTTGCATCTAAGCCTTGCCATTCCTGGGACAGTCGGGCTGCATGCGTGACATCACTCTAGTTTTCGGTATAATTTCTACATCAAGTTTGATGACCAGTGATATCTGATGAAAGTTATGGGAGTTATTGCCCTTTGTTTAGGGAATAACTTAAACATTAGTAACCGAATTTCAATTTTTTGGGGGTATGTATATCTCATTAGGAGCAATGTCTACCTCAAGTTCGATGACCACCGTTATCTGATGAAAATTGTTGGAGTTATTGCCCTTTGTTAAAAAAGTATCGTGTAATGCTTATTTATCGATAACTTTAACAATAGTAACTTAATTTGTTTTAGCATATGTCTATAGCAACAATGTCTACGACAAGTTCAGAAACCACTGTTATCTGATGCAAATCATGTGAGTTATTGCCATCTGTTAAAAAATATTGTGTTAAGCTTGTTTATGGCATAACTTTGGTAAATAGTAAGCAGATTTCAATTCTTTTTAGCATATTTCACTATAGCAACAATATCTATGTCAAGTTCCGCAGTAACAACTGCTATCTTATGAAAATAATGTGAGTGTCAAATTTTCTGTGATAAAACATCCCTATAAATTTTTATAGGGCCTGATTGTGATTGGTTTCAAATACATTTGTTTGCTGGGGGATTGGAGTCGCTTTTCAATGCTTTTGTTTAGTACTTTAAACAGGGTACCTGCCATGAGCATGCAGATTTTTCTGCACTCAAAAGGTTTAGATATTTCAACTCAATATTGGTTTTTACCTTTTTGAATTGTGGACCTCCTGTAATTACTTAGGTGTTTTCCTTTGCAATTCCAGCAGCTCAGGAGTGCTGGCAGAACATGCCTCCTTAATGTGTTCTCCTCCATTTTTAGCTGCGACTAGCAGCTCTATAAGTGGCAATGTCGGTCGGTCGGTCTGTCTGTCGGTCTGTTGGTCGGTCGGTCGGTCTGTCGGTCTGTGACCAACGAGTTTCAAAACTCAATAACTTTTGAAATACTTGATGGAATGACTGTATATTTGGCATGTAAGTGTATCTTATTGATGTCTAGCCACTGTTCAATGCATGTGTTGTTCCAAATATTTTTCTTGGAGTTATGGCCCTTGATGAACTTAGAATTTTGTGACTAACGAGTTTCTAAAAGAATAAATTTCAAACTTCCTGGTGGAATGACTTCATATTTGATATGCAAATGTATCTCATTCATGTCTAGCCCATGTCCGATGCAAATGTTGTTCCAAATATTTTTCTTGTTTTTTTTTCACCATCACCTGTAAATTGCCCCTAAGAATATTTTTAGGACTTACAGATTGCACCACCCATCGCAGCTACGGCGTCGATGTCGCGATTTTTCATACAGTCTTTTAGAGGAGTGTCTTGAGGGAGAGCCACTTCTCAAATTGAGAATCTGTGCTCCAAGAAGCACAGCTAGCTATTTGGAAAGTTGTTTCACATTGTTTTTCATTTTTGCAGTTTTTCCTCTCTATGTAATTTGATTTTCTTAAGTTTAATTCCCCTTTGTATTTCATGTTAGTTTTTCCCTGCCATCCGTAAGATTCTGAAGCTGTTTGTTTAGGCTGATGATACTTTTCTCGAAGTTTTGTATAACCTTAAATATTCATCAGATCCCTCTTCTTCGGGGAAAGTATTTCTGGAAGAGTCCATGCTGTGCTTCCAAGAAGAAATCTTGGGAGTCGGCAGAACTGCCAGAGCTGTAGAAACAGTTATTAAATTGACTGTTATTTGAGTTCTGACTCCCCTCGGGATCACGATTTGTGGGTAAAGATAATGTAGATGGAGGTTTTTTCTTTATTTTTTCTTTCTTCTCAGTAGTAGAAAAGGCTTAGTAGACCCATTCGATCTAACAAGGTTATAAATAATGTAGGTTTTCATAATGATATCAGTTTATAGTATCTTCTCATCCTGAACAAACCAACTTGGTTGATAGTACTCTCCCAAGATGATGTCTCAAATTGAAGACATCTCATTTGAAACTGAGACAACAGTGTGATGGGAAATGGGGGGAGGGGAGTGCTGGGTGGTGGAGTCTTCTATATTATTTTTATTACTGGTTTAAAAGATGTTTTTATGGGGAAAAAAATTTGGGGGGGAGGTGGGAGCAATAATTCCAAACTTCTGTGCTTGTGCACATGTGTTACATGTTTGGGGGTAGAGCTGGCATTATTCCAAAAAGTAATAATTTTAGAAGACTTTGTTTTTTATACCCCCGTCATTTTTTGATGGACATATTGTCTGTCTGTCTGTCTGTCTGTCTGTCTGTCTGTCTCTGTCTGTCTGTCTGTCTGTCTGTCTGTCTGTCTGTCTGTCTGTCTGTCTGTCTGTCTGTCTGTCCATCTGTCCGTCTGTCCATTCATCCGTCCGTCCGTCCATAAACAATTTCTGTGTCGCCAAATCCTCCAAAGGTTTACATGCTACATTGTTCAAAACTTTGCACACATGTTGATCAGTAATTGTCGTTGTGCATGTGACAAGTGCAGGTAACTCCCATTTTGTATTTCCAGAGTTATGCTCCCTTTTAGTACTTGAAACATTACAGTATTGTGCCGCCTACTTCTTCTACATTTTACATGCTACATTGTTCAAACTTTGCACACATGTTGATCACGAATTGCCGTTGTGCATGTGATAAGAGCAGGTAACTCTGTTTTGTATTTCCAGAGTTATGCCCCCTTTTAATGCTTGAAACATTACACTATTGTGTCGCCTGTCCTTTCAACATTTTACATGCTACATTGTTCAAACTTTGCACACATGTTTATCACCCTTTTAGTACATAAAATGTTACAGTATTGTGTCGCCTACTCCTTCAACATTTTACACGCTATATTGTTCAAACTTTGCACACATGGTGATCACCAGTTGCCATTGTGCATGTGACAAGAGCAGGTAACTCCATTTTGTATTTCCAGATTTATGCCCCTTTTAGTACTTAAAACATTAGGTCTCGTTACAGTTATTCTGATGAAAATGCATGTTTTCACCAAGTGTCAAATGTATTCAATGGAGCAGCGTAAATGAATTCACATTTGAGTTATCTCCCTTACACCAAATGTGCACACAATTGTACATTTTCAGAAAGATCTCTTTCTAGGCTACCCAGCTGATTATATCACAATATAGAACCCTTAATACATCATTCATATACACTTGTCCGAATGATCCAGTTAATTTCTTGAAAAACGTGTAAAATTGTCAAAATTCACTCATTAAAGAGCAAAAGTCTCCCAATTTCGTGCATGCACAGCGAGAAAACAGTGTTATAGGCCTTTCTCATTATTCCTCAGTTGTTTTATGGCATTGGCAGCTCAAAATTAATCAAGAAAAAAAAGGTGGTTTTCTTATTCATTTTTCAAGAAGGCACACCAAAAGAAGTTCATGAAAAATTGTCCTATTTCTCACCTGTGAAAAATCAGCCCACAGTATGGTCTTGGTTACACAATCAACAAGCCTATGTGAACTTGACCTCTAACCAAAATGCATATAACCGTACACCACTTTCAACCCCCCAAACAGTAGATTTAGGGGAGCATATAAACACTGATGGTCACTATTTACTAGATCCACACCATCATGAAATCAAATAAGGTCCTAAATTCTCAGTTCCAGGAGGGTATTCGATAACCCGGAAGTGCTAACTTTTGAAGGAAACGAGACCTTACAGTATTGTGCCGCCTTCTCCTTCAACATTTTGCATGCTATATTGTTCAAACTTTGCACATATGTTGAACACCAATTGCCATTGTGCATGTGACAGCAGCAGGTTACTCTGTTTTGTATTTCCAGAGTTATGCCCTCTTTTAGTACTTGAAACATTACACTATTGTTTCGCTTACTCCAACATTTTACTTGCTTTGTTGTTCAAACTTTGCACCCTTGTTGATCATCAATTGTTGTTGAGCATGTTACAGGAGCAGATAACACCATTTTATTTTTAAACAAGTAGAATCCTCGACATTTAGACCTATTATGATCCTCAAAATGTTCTTTGCCTTGGCACCACCTATCGTCAATCGTTATCAATGAAGTTAACCTGTCAATGAATGGACTCTACCATTGTTAACAACTGAGTTGAATCTTCTACAGCAGCTTTGTTTTTTAGCTCACCTGACTGAAAGTCAGGGTGAGCTTTTCTGATCACTTTTTGTCTGTCATCCATCGTCTGTTGTCCGTCGTACGTCGTGAGGTGGTGTTTGGGGCATTTTCTCCCAAGCCCTTGGCTGCAGTTCACATGAGTAGCGGTTATATAGGGGCATTTGATTTTTCTTAAAATTGGGTTTCTGCTCATATTGGGGAGGGGGTTGGGGCCAAAATGCACAAAATTTTTAAAAATCTTCTCATGAACAAGCCGTAGCAGAGACTTGATATTTGGTATGCAGCTTCCATTTGAGGTGTAGACTCAAGTTTGTTCAAGAGAAGTTTGACGGGCAATATTTGCCTTTGTTCTGAGAGGGGCAAGAATTTTTGCCCCGCCCGGAATTTCTATTTTCTGTATAGAGAGGCCGATTTGAACCAAATTTAATATGAGATATTATTGGGTTATAAGTACTTGATTTATGCCAAAAAAAAAATTTTCCTGTCGCCCCTTGTGAACCTCAGGAGCCCAAAATAGAAAAAAATGAAAACATCCATATCTCCAAAACTGCACGGCACTGAGAATTTTTATGTGGTGTGAGGCTTCCTTGGGACCAACAGAAAGGAATGGTAAAAAAAAATTGCCATCAGTTTTGTCATAAGGTACTTTTTCGGGAATTTTGAAAAAATGATGGGTCAGCATTTTTTTACACTGTGGGTAATGGGAAAAACATTTAAGGCTACTTTTCTCCCAAACCACTGCTCCAAAAAGCTTTCAAATTTCACATATAATATCTTTGGAAGATTGTTTCACATGTTTATTGAAATCAATTCCCTGGGTCCATACTTGGGAACCCGAATGTTTAAATTGGTCAGTGTGAGGAATATTCTTTAAAAATCTTCTTCTTCAGATCTACCAATAAGAATCTTTTGATATTTGGTATGCAGCATCCTTAGGGGGTGAGATTCAAGTTTGTTCAAGCCAAGTCCCTGGGTTCATATTTAGGCTGAAAATTTGGGGCCCCAGTCCGGACTTAGAAATTTTGAACCAAAATCTGGAAATTAGTTTTTTGTTATTTTATGCGTTTCGGTCAATTTTAACCCTTTACCCAACGTAACGGCCAAAACCGGCCAGCGCTATTCTCAAAAATCGCCAATTAATTTTCAAAATATTTTCATTTTTTGTCTCAAAAACATGGGTTATGACCCCTCGTTGGAACGAGCTCGTCGAGCTCGTTCCAACGAGGGGTCATAACCTATGTTTTTTAGACAAAAAATGAAAAAATTTAGTTATTCAAGAATTTTTTTGGCAAGTGTCGTCTTCTTTTCATGTTAGGTAAAGGGTTAAGACAAAAAAAACCCATTTTTTTTTTACACTGAAAATTTGGGGGTCCGGGTGGGACTTGGAAAATTTTGGACCAAAGTCCGGAAATTAGTTGTTTGGTGTTTGGAAATTAGTGCGTTTTGGTCAATTTTAAGAAGAAGAAAAAAAAATTTTAGTCTGAAAATATTTTGTTTGGGACTTCGAAAATTTCCGTACAAAAATAAAAAAAAAATCTGTTTTTTATGCGTTTATCTCAATTTTGGAACGTAAAAGTGTAGGAACTGAAAATAGAAGGAAAATCCTGTGTATTGTGTGGACACAATTGCTTCATCTAGTTGGTATATGCTTTTCTTAGGGGGGCATATGCAGCTTATTGAAGTCAAGTCCCTGGTTTGATATTTAGACTACCATGTCAGGTGAGCGCTCTCAGGCCCCCTGGGGCCTCTTGTTAGCTCACCTGACTGAAAGGATGAGCTTTTCTTATTACTCTTCGTCCGTCGTCTGTCGTCCGTCGTCCTGCATGAAGGTGGTGTTTGAGCCTCTTTCTCCTAAACCACTGGCCACATTTTAATTAAATTTCATGTAAGTAGTGGTTATAAAGGGGCATTTTGATTTTTATCCAAAATAGGTTTCGGCTCATATTGAGCAGAGGTATGGGGAAAAAATGGCCAAATTTTTTGAAAATCTTCTTCTGATGAACCACCAGTAGCAGAGACTTGATATGTGGTATACAGAGTCCTTTTGAGGTTTAGAATCAAGTTTGTTCAAGAGAAGTTTGTCGGGCATTATTTGCCTTTGTTATGGGAGGGGCAAAAATTTTGGCTATGCCTAAAATTTCTATTTTCAGAACCGTGAGGTCGATTTGAACCAAATTTGATATGAGATGATAATGGGCCATAAGTAGTTGATTGATGCAAAAAAAAATTTTCTCATTGCCCCGTGGGAACCTCGGGAGCTAAAAATAGGAAAAACCTTAAAACTGCCATATCTCCAAAACTACACAGCACAGAGAATTCTTATTTTGTATAAATCTTACTTTTATCCAGTAGAATAGAATGGTTAAAAAACATCCCTATCGGTTTGATCATAAGGTACTTTTTTCAGGACTTTGAAAAAGTGCTGAGTCAGCACTTTTTAACACTGTAGGCAATGGGAAAAAGATTAAAAAATCTTCTTCTCTAGATCCAGCAGGCAGAACCTTTTGATATTTAGTATGCAACATTGTAGGGTGGATCTGATTCAAGTTTGTTCAAATCGGCCCCCTGGGTTCATATTTGGGCTCAGTATAGGAGCCCGATTTCAAACTTAGTGCATTTCAAGCAAATTTCTTAAAAATTCTTCTTCTCCAGATCCAGCAGGCAGAATCTTTTGATATTTGGTATGCAACATTGTGGGGTGGATCTGATTGAAGTTTGTTCAAATCGGCTCCCTGGATTCATATTTGGGCTCACTATAGAAACCCGAATTCGAACTTAGTGCATTTCAGGCAAATTTCTTAAAAAATCTTCTTCTCCAGATCCAGCAGGAAGAATCTTTTGATATTTGGTATGCAACACTGTGGGGTGGATCTGATTCAAGTTTGTTCAAATCGGCCGCCTGGGTTTATATTTGGGCTCAGTATAGAAGCTCAAATTCGAACTTCGTGCATTTCAGGCAAATTTCTTCAAAAATCTTCTCCAGATCCAGCAGGCCGAATCTTTTGATATTTGGTATGCAACATTGTGGGGTGGATCTGATTCAAGTTTGTTCAAATCGGCCCCTTGGGTTTATATTTGGGCTCAATATAGAAGCTCAAATTCGAACTTAGTGCATTTCAGGCAAATTTCTTAAAAAATCTTCTCCAGATCCAGCAGGCAGAATCTTTTGATATTTGGTATGCAACATTGTAGGGTGGATCTGATTCAAGTTTGTTCAAATTGGCCCCCTGGATTCATATTTGGGCTCACTATAGAAGCCCAAATTCGAACTTAGTGCATTTCAGGCAAATTTCTTCAAAAATCTTCTTCTCCAGCTCGAGCAGGCAGAATCTATTGATATTTGGAATGCAACATTGTGGGGTGGATCTGATTCAAGTTTGTTCAAATTGGCCCCCTGGATTCATATTTGGGCTCACTATGGAAGCTCGAATTTGAACTTAGTGCATTTCATGCAAATTTCTTAAAATATCTTCTCCAGATTCATCAGGCAGAATCTTTTGAAAAAATTGATCAGATCCAGCAGTTGGAATGTTTTGATATTTGATATGCAGCATCCTTAGGGGGGTGAGATTCAAGTTTGTTCAAGCCATGCCCCTAGGTCCATATTTGGACTCACTGTGGGAGCTTGAATTGTAACTTAGTTCAAAATGAGGAATTTTCTTTAAAAATCTTCTTCATATCCAGCAGTCGGAATGTTTTGATATTTGGTGTGCAGCATCCTTAGGAGGGTGAGATTCAAGTTTGTTAGAGCCAAGTCCCTGGGTTCATATATGGGCTCCCTGTGGGAGCCCGAATTATAACTTAGTTGAATATGAGGAATATTCTTTAAAAATGTTCTTTTTTTTTTTTAGATCCACTGGTCAGAATCTTTGGACATTTGATATAAGCTTTTCTTAGGAGGAGCAGATGAAACTTGTTGAAATCAATTCTCTGGGTTGATATTTAGGCTACCATGTCAGGTGAGCGCCCTCAGGCCCATTGGGGCCTCTTGTTTTATTTTGTGAAGACCTCCGATCGATTAATATGAAAATGTGAAAGCAGGTGAATTACCTTTTACCCTAGGCAGAGCAGGAGAATGGGCTATGATTGGAGGGGGACAGACATAGTCAAGTCAACAAAAATTTCAAACTTTACCCCAGAGAAACTTGTGCATGTTCCAGTTTTGATTGGCGTATATTGCCCCGCTAGGCAGTGATTTTGTTCAACTGAAGTGTAGCGCTGGATGGGGGCTGTTGTAAGCGATGAAGAGAATCGCATGTCTTTCATGAAAGTACTCATTTCTGATGATGATGTAAAGTAAAGATTTTGGCCTACAGTTTACAAAAATTAGTGATGCATTGCACACAGCTGAAATTTGGTGATCTTGGCAAACTGATCCACTGTTCCCCTTGTTTCAGCTTGAACAGCCGATTGTTCGCCTAAATTTTTCGGGGTCAACCGTTTGGTTTACCAAAAATTTTACAGGTCTTCTATTTTCTGAGCTCAAGAGTTATGAAACATTTTCGCATTGATCATATTATGAATTTTATTTTATGATTAATTATCATGTCACTGTCTAATAAAGCATATAGTTTAGTAGAATTAAAGTGGTTGTTCAAATAACACCCTTGAGACAAAATATACTTTCACTTCAGTATATTTAATGCAACAGAATTTGCTCTTCCAACCGCATGTGTTAATCCTTCACCCAACGCAGACGGTATCAAAATTTATTATTTTAAATATAATTTTTTAAAATTTTTCAAAAAATTTCAACAAAACCATATCATGTGAAACCCCACGTTGGAACAAGCTTGGTCCAATGAGGGGTCAGTCATAAGCTATATTTTTGATGTAAAAAGTGAAAAAAACTAGTTATTCAATAATTTTGTTTGCAAGTGTGGTCTGCTTTTCATGTTAGGTAAAGGATTAATACCTGTTCTGACTGCATTGTACACCAAAGAACAGTCTTATTTCCAGTTTGATTGCAAGAATCATTTACTGTTGAAATATTTAAATATATTTCAGAGATTTAGTATTGTTATTACTCTCTGATGCTTTCAACAGATGGAGGTTCTTTTCAACTGGCGATTATTCCCCACCCCATTCCAACATTTTTATGCCCCCTCCAATTTTGGCACTGGCATTAAGTGTTACCTTTGTCTGTCCATTCCAAATATGTTTTCCGGACGATAACTTTAGTTTGACTGAACAGAATGAAACAAATTTTATACATACGTTTATAACGACATAATACAGGTTGGGATTAATAGTGGGTATGGTCCGATATATTTTGACAGAGTTATGGGCTTTTTTCCGACTTGGAAGACATGTTGATATTGGTTTCCAGGCGATAACTTTAGTTTAACTGAACAAAATGAAACAAAATTTTATACATAGGTTTATTACCACATAATACAGATTGGGATTGATGGTGGGCTTGGTCCAATTATTTTACGCTTTTATGCATATAGTCGCCGCCCTGTCTGTCTGACAGTCTGTCCAAAACAAATGGTTTCCAAATGATAATTCAGTTTGAACAAAATGAAACAAAATTTTATACATAGGTTTATAACCACATAATGCAGGATGGGATTTATAGTGGGCTTGGTCTGGTATTTTCATGCGTCTGTTATTTTTTGATGGGCGTATTGTGTTATGGCATTGTCTGTCCGTCCGTCCGTCCGTCCGTCCGTCCGTCCGTCCGTCCGTCCATCTGTCCGTCCATCCGTCCGTCCGTCCGTCCATCCGTCCGTCCATCCGGGCCAACATTGGAGGTTTAGGGGATATTATTAGGGGCTACCTCCAAATTAAGGTAGTGTTAGGGTTAGGAGTGGGGGTGGGGTTAGGGGTAGCCCCAGAGTGGGGCTTAAGGTTGGGGAGGGTTAGGTCCGGGGGGTTAGGGTTGGGGTCAGGGTTGGGATTTTAGTTTTAGTAGCCCCTAAACCGTAAAATAGCTCCTAATCCTATTGGTTTGGCTAGGGTGGGGTTGGGTCAGGGGTGGGGTAGGGTTAGGGGTAGCCCCAGAGTTGGGGGTTAGGTCCCGGGGGTGAGTGGGGATTAGGGTTTGGGGTGGGCTTTTAGGATTTAGGGTCAGGGTGGGGTAGGGTTAGGGTGTGGTTTTGGGGTTAGGGTTAAATATAAGTTCTAGGGTGGAGGGGTGGGGTTCTGGGTAAAATAAGGTTTTGGACATACAAAATGTTTTTTTGGTAGCCCTTAAACCCGAAATGTTGGAGCCTCCGTCTGTCCGTCCGTCTGTCTGCAAACAATTTTTGTGTCGCCTACTCCTCCAAAGGTTTACATGCTATATTGTTCAAACTTTACAAACATGTTGATTAGTAATTGCCGTTGTGCAGGTGACAAGAGCAGGTAACTCTGTTTGTATTTCCAGAGTTATGCCCCTTTTAGTACTTCAAACATCACAGTATTTTGTAGCCAACTCCTTCTACATCTTACATGCTATATTGTTCAGCCTTTGCACACATAGTGATCATCAATTGCTGTTGTGCATGTGACAAGACCATGTAACTCCATTTTGTATTTCCAGAGTTATGCCCCTTTTAGTACTTAAAACATTTCAGTATTGTGTCGCCTACTCCTTCAATGTTTTACATGCTATATTGTTCAAACTTTGCACACATGTTGATCACCAATTGCCGTTGTGCATGTGACAAGAGCAGGTAACTCTGTTTTGTATTTCCAGAGTTATGTCTCTCCTTTTAGTACTTAAAACATCACAGTATTGTGTCGCCTACTCTTTCAACATTTTACATGCTATATTGTTCAGACTTTGCACACATAGTGATCATCAATTGTCATTGTGCATGTGACAGGAGCAGATAACTCCATTTTTAGCTCACCTGTGCAAAGCTCAAGGGGAGCTTTACTAATCACTTTCCGTCCGTTGTCCATCGTTAACTTTACATTATCGACTTCTTCTCACAAACTACTCAACCAAATTGAACCAAATCTGGTGTGCATGTTCCCTATCATATGTCAATTCAAGTTTGTTGAAATCAAGTTGACCTACCCCTTGGTAGGTCCACGCCCAAAAAGTGAGCCTAAATCTTAAAAATTTTCTTCTCATGAACCAGCAGTAGTAGAGACTTGATATTAGGTGTGCAGCTTCCTTTTGAGGTGCAGACTCAGATTTGTTCAAGAGAAGTTCTAGTGCTATATTTGACATCGTTATGGGAGGGGCAAGAATTTTTGCACCGCCCAAAATTTCTATTTTCCAAACCGAGAGGCTGATTTGAACCAAATTTGATGTGAGGTTTCATTGTCGTTTCCCGTCGCCCCATGGGAACGTGCATATCTCCAAAACTGCACTGCACTGAGAATTTTTATTTGGCTTGAAGCTTCCTTAGGACCAACAGAATGGAATGGTAAAAAAAAAATTGCTATCAGTTTTATTATAGGGTACTTTTTCGGGACTGATTGAGCATTTTTTAACACTGTGGGTAAAGGGGAAAACATTAAAGAATCTTTTTCTCCCAAACCACTGGTCCAAAGGCTTTCATATTTCACATATCATTGGAAGATTGATTCACATATTTGTTGAAACCAGTTCCCTGGGTCAGTGTTTGCCCTCTCTATGAGAGCCCAAATATTCAAATTAGTGCAATATGAGGAATATTCTTTAAAAATCTTCTTCAGATCCACCTATCAGTATCTTTTGATATTTGGTATGCAGCATCATTGGAGGGGGGGGGGGGGGGGGGGGGGGATTCAAGTTTGTTCAAGCCAAGTGCCTGTGTTCATATTTGGGCTCACTGTGGAATATGAGGAATTTTCTTTAAAAATCTTCTTCAGATTCAGCAGTCAGATTTTTTTTTATATTTGGTATGCAGCATCCTTAGTGTGGTGAGATTTAAGATTGTTCAATCCAAGTTGTTTGGTTCATTTTTGGGCTCCCTGTGGGAGCCCAAATTATAACTTAGTTCAATATGAGGAATATTCTTAAAAAATCTTCTTCACATCCACCAATCAGAATCTTTTGATATTTGGTATACAGTATCCACAGGGAGGTGAGATATAAGTTTGTTAAAGCCAAGTCCCTGGGTTCATATTTGGGTTTCCTGTGGGAGCCCATATTGTACCAAAATTTCTATTTTCCAAACTGAGTGGCCAATTTGAACCAAATTAATATGAGGGCTTATGGGTCATAAGTACCTAATTTATGTCAAAAATGTTTTTCCCATCATCCCATTGGAACTGCAGGAGCTAAAAATAGAAGAAAATTAAAAACGCCCATATCTCCAAAACTACACGGCACTGAAAATTTTTATTTTGTGTGAAGCTTCCTTAGGAACAGCAGAAAGGAATGGTCAAAAAAAAAATTGCCATCGTTTTTTTTCAAAGGGTACTTTTCCAGGACATTGAAAAAATGCGGAGTCATCATTTTTTAACACTGTGATTAATGGGAAAAACATTAAAGAATCTTCTTCTCCCATACCACTGATCCAAAGGATTTTATATTTCACATTTAACATCGTTGGAAGATTCCTTCACATATTTGTTGAAATCAAATCCCTGGGTCCATATTTGGTCTCTCTGTGGGATCCCAAATATTCAAATTAGTGCAATATGAGGAATATTCTTTAAAACTCTGCTTCTTCCAATCCACCAATCAGAATCTTTTGATATTTGGTATGCAGCATCCATAAGGGGGTGAGATTCAAGTTTGTTCAATTTGAGTGCCCGGCTTAATATTGGGCTTGGGGCTTTCTATGGGTGGGGTGAGGGGGATGCATGTTAGGTTCAGGTCTGTTCAAATCCATTCTGTAGTGTTTTTAGCTCACCGAAGGGAGCTAAGCTTATCACTTGTCATCCGTCGTCGTCGCCGTCCGTTCGGCGTCGAGAACATTTTTCAAACGACTTCTCCTCTGAAACCGCTAGGTCAATTTGCTCGAAACTTCATTCCTTTGTAGTGTTTATGAACCACCACTTTGGCCGGTGAGCGATTAAGGCTCCTTGGGGCCTCTTGTTTAAACGACTTCTTCTCTGAAACTGCTGGGTCGATTTGCTCAAAACTTGGTATGGATGTTCATTACCATATGTCAATTCAAGTTTGTTCAAATGAAATGGCCACGTCCCTTGGGGGCTCTGTATGGGGCATAACTCTGATAGCACCATATGAATTATAGAAAAATTATTAAAAAATCTTCTTCTCCAGAACCAGTGGGCAGAATCTTTTGATACTTGGTATGCAACATCTTGGTATGGGTCTGATTCAAGTTTGTTCAAATTGGCCCCCTGGATTCATATTTGGGCTCACTATAGAAGCCCAAATTCGAACTTAGTGCATTTCAGGCAAATTTCTTAAAAAATCTTCCTCTCCAGATCCAGTAGGCAGAATCTTTTGATATTTGGTACGCAACATTGTGGGGTGGATCTGATTCAAGTTTGTTCAAATTGGCCCCCTTGATTCATATTTGGGCTCAGTATAGAAGCCTGAATTCGAACTTGGAGCATTTCAGGCAAATTTCTTAAAAAATCTTCTTCTCAAGATCCAGCAGGCAGAATCTTTTGATATTTGGTATGCAACATTGTGGGGTGGATCTGATTCAAGTTTATTCACATCAGCCCCCTGGATTCATATTTGGGCTCACTATAAAAGCTCGAATTCGAACTTAGTGCATTTCAGGCAAATTTCTTAAAAAATCTTCTTCTCCAGATCCAGAAGGCAGAATCTTTTGATATTTTGTATGCAAAATTGTGGGGTGGATCTGATTCAAGTTTGTTCAAATCGGCCCCCTAGGTTCATATTTGGGCTCAGTATAGGAACCCAATTTGAACTTAGTGCATTTTAGGCAAATTTCTTTGAAAATCTTCTTCTCAAGATCCAGCAGGCAGAATCTTTTGATATTGGGTATGCAGCATGCTTAGGGGGGTGAGATTCAAGTTTGTTCAAGCCAAGTCCCTGGGTTCATATTTGGGCTCCCTGTGGGAGCCAGAATTATATCTTGGTCAATATGAGGAATTTTTCTTTAAAAATCTTCTTCAGATTCAGCAGTCGAAATGTTTTGATATTTGGCATGCAGCATCCTTAGGGGGCGAGGTTCAAGTTTGTTCAAGCCAAGTCACTGGGTTCGTATTTAGGCTCACTGTGGGAGCCTGAATAACTTAGATCAAAATGAGGAATTTTCTTTAAAAATCTTCTTCTTCAGATCCAGCACTCTGAATGTTTTGATATGGTATGCAGCATCCTTAGGGGGGTGAGATTCAAGTTTTTGTTCAAGCCATGTCCCTAGGTCCATATTTGGGCTCACTGTGGGAGCCGAATGATAATTCGGTTTAAAATGAGGAATTTTCTTAAAAAATCTTCTTCTTCAGATCCAGTCGTTGGAATGTTTTGATATTTGGTATGCAGCTTCCTTAGGGGGGTGAGATTCAAGTTTGTTCAAGCCATATTTGGGCTCACTGTGGGAGCTTGAATTGTAACTTAGTTCGAAATGAGGAATTTTCTTAAAAAATCTTCTTCTTCAGATCCAGCAGTCGGAATGTTTTGATATGTGGTGTGTAGCATCCTAGGGGGGTGAGATTCAACTTTGTTAAAGCCAAGTCCCCGGGTCCATATTTGGGCTCCCTGTGGGGGGCCCGAATTATAACTTAGTCAATTTGAGGAATTTTTCTTTAAAAATCTTCTTCTTCGGATTCAGCAGTCGGAATGTTTTGATATTTGGCCTGCAGCATCCTTAGGGGGTGAGGTTCAAGTTTGTTCAAGCCAAGTCCCTGGGTTCATATTTGGGCTCACTGTGGGAGCCTGAATGATAACTTAGTTCAAAATGAGGAATTTTCTTTAAAAGTCTTCTTCTTCAGATCTAGCAGATGAATGCTTTTGATATTTGGTATGCAACATCCTTAGGGGGGTAAGATTCAAGTTTGTTCAATTTTGTCTCTCGTGACTTCATTCCTTTGTAGTGTTGATGAACCACCACTTTGGCTGGTGAGCGATTAAGGCTCCTTGGGGCCTCTTGTTGAAACAACTTCTTTTCTGAAACTGCTGGGTCGATTTGCTCGAAACTTGGTATAGATGTTCATTACATATGTCAATTCAAGTTTGTTCAAATGAAATGGACATGCCCACTTGGGGCTCCATAGGGGGCATAACTCTGATAGCACCCGATGTATATTAGAGAAATTACTAAAAAATCTTCTTCGCCAGCACAAGTGGGCAGAATCATTTAATATTTGGTATACAGCATTATGGGGTGGATCTGATTCAAGTTTGTTCAAATCGGCCTCCTTGATTCATATTTGGGCTCACTATAGAAGCCTGAATTCTAACTTAATGCAGTTCAGACAAATTTCTTAACAAATCTTCTTCTCCAGATCCAGCAGGCAGAATCTTTTGATATTTGGTATGCAACATTGTGGGGTGGATCTGATTCAAGTTTTTTCAAATCGGCTCCCTGGGTTCATATTTCGGCTCAGTATAGGAGCCTGAATTTGAACTTAGTGCATTTCAGGCAAATTTCTTTAAAAATTTTCTTCTCAAGGTCCAGCAGGCAGAATCTTTTGATATTGGGTTGGGTATACAGCATGCTTAGGGGGGTGGAGATTCAAGTTTGATTCTTTAGCCCCCTGGATTCATATTTGGGCTCACTATAAAAGCTTGAATTCGAACTTAGTGCATTTCAGGCAAATTTCTTAAAAAATCTTCTTCTCCAGATCCAGCAGGCAGAATCTTTTGATATTTTGTATGCAAAATTGTGGGGTGGATCTGATTCAAGTTTGTTCAAATCAGCCCCCTAGGTTCATATTTGGGCTCAGTATAAGAACTCAATTTGAACTTAGTGCATTTCAGGCAAATTTCTTTGAAAATCTTCTTCTCAAGATCCAGCGGGCAGAATCTTTTGATATTGGGTATGCAGCATGCTTAGGGGGTGAGATTCAAGTTTGTTCAAGCCAAGTCCCTGGGTTCATATTTGGGCTCCCTGTGGGAGCCAGAAGTATATCTTAGTCAATATGAGGAATTTTTCTTTAAAAATCTTCTTCTTCAGATTCAGCAGTCGAAATGTTTTGATATTTGGCATGCAGCATCCTTCGGGGGCGAGGTTCAAGTTTGTTCAAGCCAAGTCCCTGGGTTCATATTTGGGCTCATTGTGGGAGCCTGAATTATAACTCAGTTCAAAATGAGGAATTTTCTTTAAAAATCCTCTTCTTCAGATCCAGCAGTCAGAATGTTTTGATATTTGGTATGTAGCATCCTTAGGGGTATGAGATTCCAGTTTGTTCAAGCCATGTCCCCAGGTCCATATTAGGGCTCACTGTGGGAGCTTGAATTGTAACTTAGCTCAAAATGAAGAATTTTCTTAAAAATCTTCTTCTTCAGATCCAGCAGTTGGAATGTTTTGATATTTGGTGTGCAGCATCCTTAATGGGGTGAGATTCAAATTTGTTAAAGCCAAGTCCCAGGGTTCATATTTGGGCTCCTTTGAGAGCCCGAATTATAACTTAGTTCAATTTGAGGAATTTTTGTTTAAAAATCTTATTCTTCCGATTCAGCAGTCAGAATGTTTTGATATTTGGCATGCAGCATCCGTATGGTGGTGGGGGGGGGGGGGGGGGGGGGGGGGGGAGATTCAAGTTTGTTCAGTCCAAGTCCCTGGGTTCATATTTGGGCTCACTGTGGAAGCCTGAATGATAACATAGTTCAAAATGAGGATTTTTGATCCAGCAGTCAGAATGCTTTTGATATTTGGTATGCAGTATCCTTAGAGGGTAAGATTCAAGTTTGTTCAAGCCATGTCCCTAGATCCATATTTGGGCTCACTCTGGGGGCTTGAATTGTAACTTAGTTCAAAATGAGGAATTTTCTTAAAAAATCTTTTTCAGATCCAGCAGTCAGAATGTTTTGATATTTGGTGTGCAGCATCCTTAGGAGGGTGAGATTCAAGTTTGTAAAAGCCAAATCCTTGGGTTCATATTTGGGCTCTCTGTGGGAGCCTGAATTATAACTTAGTTCAATATGAGGAACATTCTTTAAAAGTCTTTTTTTTTTTAGATCCCCTGGTCAGAATCTTTGGATATTTGGTATAAGCTTTTCTTAGGAGGGGCAGATGCAACTTCTTGAAATCAATTCCCTGGGTTGATAATTAGTCTACCTTGTCAGGTGAGCACCCTCAGGCCCTCTGGAGCCTCTTGTTCCATAAAATTTGCCTTTCATGACTTCATTCCTTTGTAGTGTTGATGAACCATGTCTAACTGAATGTGACCCCAAATACTTCTATGAACCACTTTGGCAGGTAAGCGATTAAGGCCTCTTGTATTTTTTAAATGACCAGAATCCTCACCGTTTATAGCTGCTATGATCCTCAAAATATCCTTTTCCTTGGCGATACCTATTGTCAATCATTATCAATGTATTTAACCTGTCAGTGAATGGACGCTACCATTGTAAACAGTGAGGAAAATCTTCTACACCTAAAAATTGTTTGCTTTTCCATTCTGCATACTAAAATTTCACAAAAACAATATAAAATGTGTGCACACAAGCATACAGTTTGAAACCCTTTACCCCAGACTGGGTAGAGGAATGAGCAATGTTTGGGAGGGGGAGGAGGGGGGGGGGGGGGTACAGACATAGTCGAGTCACCAAAAATTTCTAACTTTCCCCCAGAGAAACTTGTGCATGTTCCAATTTTGACGGGCGTATGCCGCCCCGCTAGTTGGTGCTCTTGTTGGCAGAGTTATGGTCCTTTTTCAACTTAGACACGTCGATATTGGTTTCCGGATGATAACTTTTGTTTGAGTGAACGAAATGAAACAAAATTTTATACATAGGTTATAACCACATAATACAGGTGGGGATTGATAGTGTGCTTGGTCGGATATTTTTTGACAAAGTTATGGTCCTTTTCCGACTTAGAAGACATATTAATATTGGTTTCCAGACAATATCTTTAGTTTGACTGAATGAAATGGAAGAAAATTATATACAAAGTTTATGACCACAAAATACAGGTTGGGATTGATAGTGGGATTTGTCTGATATATTTTGGCAGACTTCTGGCCCTTTTCCATCTTAGAAGACATGTTCTTATTCGTTTATGCATGGTAACTTGAGTTACAGGTGCATGATTTCAATGAAACTTAGAAGATTGCTTACTGTAGATAGTATACCAGATATGTTTGATTTAGAGTTTGGTGCGGTAATTTTATCTGAGTTATGACTCCTTTTTTGGACTTTGTGAACCACAAAATATAGTTTTTCATAAAGTGGGGGTATTATTGTTCCATGGAATGAACCCTTGCTGTATTGGTGCTATAGTTTAATTGAGATAAGATATTTATTATACCCCCGCTTCGAAGAAGAGGGGGCTATATAGGAATCACCCTGTACGTCCGTATGTCCGTCCGTCCGTCCATCCGTCCGTCCGTCCGTCCGTCCGTCCGTCCGTCCATCCATCCGTACGTCCATCCGTACGTCTTTCCGGACATGAAATTCTTGTGTGCGCAACTCCTCCTACATTTATCAGTCAATTTGGACAAAACTTTTCAGACATCATCACTACTAAGTGAACATGCGCATATTCGAAGTTTTTGATCTGCGACAATTTTAACCAGGTTATCTCCCTTTGACTTAGATTTATTGTGTCTTTCCATCCGAACAAATTCTTGTGTGCGCAACTCCTCCTACATTAATGAACCGATTTTGATGAAACCTTTCAAACATCATCTCTACTAAGTGAACATGTGCATATTCCAAACTTTTTAATCTGCGACAATTTTAACCAGGTTATCTCTCTTGAACTTTGATTTAATATGGGTTTCTACATGAAATTCTTGTGTGCACAACTCCTCCTACATTTATCAATCAATTTGGACAAAACTTTTCAGACATCATCACTACTAAGTGAACATGCGCATATTCCAAGATTTTTGATCTGCGACAATTTTAACCAGGTTATCTCCCTTTGACTTAGATTTATTATGTCTTTCCGTTCGAACAAATTCTTGTGTGCGCAACTCCTCCTACATTAATGAACCGATTTTGATGAAACCTTTCAAACATCATCTCTACTAAGTGAACATGTGCATATTCCAAACTTTTTGATCTGCGACAATTTTAACCAGGTTATCTCTCTTGAACTTTGATTTAATATGGGTTTCTGCATGAAATTCTTGTGTGCGCAACTCCTCCTACATTTATCAATCAATTTGGACGAAAGTTAACAGACATCATCACTACTAAGTGAACATGCGCATATTCCAAAATTTTTGAGCTGTGGCAATTTTAACTAGGTTATCTCCCTTTAACTTAGATTTATTATGGGTTTCTACATGAAATTCGTGTGCGTGCAACTCCTCCTACAATTATCAATCAATTTGGACAAAACTTTTCAGACATCATCACTACTAAGTGAACATGCGCATATTCCAAGATTTTTGATCTGCGACAATTTTAACTAGGTTATCTCCCTTTGACTTAGATTTATTATGTCTTTCCGTTCGAACAAATTCTTGTGTGCGCAACTCCTCCTACATTAATGAACCGATTTTGATGAAACCTTTCAAACATCATCTCTACTAAGTGAACATGTGCATATTCCAAACTTTTTGATCTGCGACAATCTTAACCAGGTTATCTCTCTTGAACTTTGATTTAATATGGGTTTCTGCATGAAATTCTTGTGTGCGCAACTCCTCCTACATTTATCAATCAATTTGGACGAAAGTTTACAGACATCATCACTATTAAGTGAACATGCGCATATTCCAAAATTTTTGAGCTGTGGCTATTTTAACTAGGTTATCTCCCTTTAACTTAGATTTATTATGGGTTTCTACATGAAATTCTTGTGCGTGCAACTCCTCCTACATTTATCAATCAATTTTTGACGAAACCTTTCAAACATTATCACAACTAAGTGAACATACGCATATTCCCAAATTTTTGATCTGCAACAATTTTAACCAGGTTATCTCCCTTTAACTTGAATTTATTATGGGTTTTCAAATGGGATTCTTGTGTGTGCAACTCCTACATTAATGAACCGATTTTGAATACATGTTGCACATTGTAAATGTGTTTTTCCAAATGTAAATCATATATGTGTGGGCTCTTTAAGTATTCAGTGCTGTTCTGTGGAAGGCCACATGCAAATACAAATTTCAACAACAAAAAATGATCTTTATGTATACATTTCCTTATGGCCAGACATGTTAACCTCCAGAATAATTTTTCAGGGAACCTGAGGGTGATTTTCAGGGAAATGGGATGGATTTCAGGGAAAAGTTCGTGCGGGGGCAAAATAAAAGAAAAAAACTTGTGAATTTTCAGCTCACGGACCACTATTAACACGAGGTTATATCCAGAACTAGTTGTCAACTATGCTGATGCATTTATGCTATGTTGAAAAATTAAAAAAAATCATAAAATAACTGTTGATTTGACCCCCCCCCCCCCCCATATCCTCTTCTTCATGAGCCCCCCCCCCTCCCTCCCCACCCACCCACCCACACTGTCCCACAGAGCACATCCACCTGTGGTTTGCTCTTATCAAAGTCTATTTAGCTAATAATTTCCCAAGTCTGGAAATGTTAAAAGGAAAAGATGTCCTGATGTTCAGTTACTTCTCAGTTACTTCAAGAACATTAGTACTCAGAAAGTATCTTGATCAAACTTCATGCATGTGGGACGCTTATGCCCTAAACAAAACTTTTCTTTTCATCATTGAAGCATTTTTGTTCAATTCCATTCAAAATTTTCTGGTTACAGATGGCCTACAGTTAACAGTTCTGTAGTCAGCACAACAGAATAAATGTGGTGTTAGAAAAAAAGTCCATTGTGTTTAAATATGCTGTCATAATTTTTCGGCATCCTAAGCGACATTAACCTACTTTTAAGCTGTGCTAAATAGTTGATGTTTACGTTTTGATTTTGGAAAAGAGATGAGAATTAAAGCTATTCTATGAAGGAATAAATAAATGTATATTATTTAATTCCTTTTCATATATTTTAATTCCCCAAAACTGCATTTAAATGAAGGTGGAGTTTTCAATTTTTTGAAAGTAAGTCACCTATTTTCACTTCGACACTCGCAAATTTATCACAAATCTCCGAAGAAAAACCCCAGAAATAAACATGAACACAGTTGAAATATATATCGTAAAATAGCCTTTTCTTAAATAAATTTAACTTAAATCCATATTTTACTGCTTCGTGAGTTTGTACCAGAGTTTGAAATGCATGTGATTTGACTCCGAACGTTTTTCATAAGTTACAACAGGAACGAAATATTTGACTGTTGTTTTCCGGGATTTTTGGTCCAAAACTGATTCCCGTCCGGGAGACCGGGAACTACACTGAAATTCCGGGATTTTCCCGGGCATTCCGGGAGAGTTAACATGTCTGCTTATGGCCTTCGCCTACATGATCAGAAGTGCATTCCTCTAAAAACCCAAAGCGGGGGTATTAATCACCTTCAGTGATAGTTCTAGTTAATTCAGTATCAGCAAAGACAAATGACTGGAAACTCATGCTTGGCATTGGAAGGGGGGAGGGGGGGTATAGCCATCCATGGCATTTGGGGAGCATCTGTTGCCCTTGCTTGTTTGGTAGAGTTATGGCCCTTTTCCGACATTGAAAACATATTGATATTGGTTTCTGGACGATAACTTTAGTTTGACCGAATGAAATAAAACAAAATTTTATTCTTTGGTTTATTACCACATAATACAGATTAGGATTGATAGTGGGCTTGGTCCGATATATTTGGGCAGAGTTATGGCACTTTTCTTCTGACTTAGAAGACATGTTGATATCGGTTTCCAGATGGTAACTTGTGTTATAGGTGTCCAATTCCAATCAAACTTGGAATATAGCTTACTGTAGACAATATACCATGAAAAAGTGGCATCAGTGTCCCATTTGGTGCCCTGCCGTATTGGTGCTATGGTGTAATGGAGATAAAATATTTATTTATTTATTCAATATCAATAAAGATGAATGACTAGAAACTCATGCTTGGCAGTTGGGGGTGGGGGCATAGTCATCCTTGACGTTGCTCTTGTTTAAGTTTGCATAAGTATTCCAGGGAGGTGGCAGTGGTTATTCCCCCCCCCCCTCCTACTAAAAACAAGTATTTAGTGTTGAATTATCCTATGCCCACTCCCCCCTTCCCAATGCAGTCTGAGGGGGTCTAAGTAATTAGTTTCAAAACTGCCTGACCATCACTCATGGGAGGGGGATACAACATCCTGCAACCTCTTCCATGCTTGGGTTCACTATATTTCTGTGCCATGTGACCATGCCACCCTAGCCCCCACCCCACCCTCTTCCCAGCCACCTTTGGTGACCTGTTCAATACCTTGCAACCCTGCTGAAAACAGCATGTCCTGTGTGGAAAAGAAAATGAAAAAAAAATTACATTGGTCTAACATGTGGGTATACCTGCAAAACAGGTGAAAGGGAACAACATCCTGAATACATTGACAATCAATTAAAAATTAGAATTTGTTCATCTTGAATGTCGATTGGCCCTCATAGTATAATGGTATTTGCATATTTGCATAAATAAACTTCCCTCGAAATGATCAATCATAAAAATCTTCCCATTTGGCATGATATTGAAAGCACCACGTTGTTTCTAACAGAAATACAACAAGTATCGAACTACCACAATGACCACATACTTCACTTAAATGCAATATCTACGCATCTACGAATGAGGATTCCTGTGGGAAATCCAGAATGGGTTCCAGAGAGGGAGACAAGTTTACTCTCTCTCAACTGATAGAATCAAGAAAAGTAAAAAAAGAGAAAGATGTTTATGGCCTTCATTGATGTGAAAAAAGCATATGACAGAGTTTGGAGGGAGAGAATGTGGCAGAAACTTGAGAGCCCTGGATTTGGAGGAAGTTTTGTCGGAATCATGAGAGCACTGTATAAAAACATGCAGAGTGTACTCAATCACAACAAAAAGGTTTCCAATGAGATAGGCCTTAAGCAGATGGGTGCATCCTGTCATCGATACTGTTTGCATTGTACATAAAAGATTTATGACAAGAGTTGATTGCAAGCTCAGAGAGGGGTCAAAGTTGGAGAGACAAAAGCTCCAGGGCTATTCATTGCTGATGACATGGTTTTATTAGCTGAGAGTGAAGAGGGACCACAAAAACTGAAATTAACCAATCTGTCATTTGCAGAATGAGGTCCCCAGAGGGTGCATTTGCTGATGCTATCCCATACAGAGGGCCAATTTATCCTCTGGGTACCTCTTTCTGTTTCGGTTTGAGACCTTGTCTAGACTAAAGTTCACAGAGGGTAAATTTGGTGAAATCACCAAATTCACCCTCAGGGGACCGCAATTTGCTGATGACAGTCTGCTTATTGTCTGGCATGCATAGGAAAATATGCAGATAAATGGCAACTTCCACTGAATGAAAACAAAAGCAAGGTAATACCTGTGATATAGAGTAGATGAGTCGTGAAGGTGGAGGGTTAGTAAATTCTCTTTTGGTGAAGAGAAAGGCAAGGGTATATCAGCGGGAGAAATGGGTGAATATGAATACAGTGGAGCCCACTTAATTGGATATCTTTTAATTGTATAGCCCTATTAATTGAATATAAGTTCCCAACACAAAACCATTTACCATACCTCCAGTACAAATCTGACCTGTTAATTGAATATAGGTTATAGAGTAAACTCCTGTTAATTGAATAAAATATCTTGTAACCTGTGGAGAAGTTACCATGACTCTCCCCAGTTTTCCTTTGTTTATAGACCTATTTGGCCTCAGTACATCCAATACAGTCATTTAATTTATTTATCTTGTTTGACAGAGCTCCTGGAGGTTTGTCAAACAAGATATAATAGAATAAATACTAAGTTTATCTCTAGAATACAGGAAAGTGACAATCCCTGTTAACTGAATCCTCCTGTTAATTGAATATTTTTCTTTGGCAATGTGGCTATTCAATTAACAGGGTTCCACTGTACTTTGGAGTGAATTTATGTGTTACAGGTAGAAGTATATACAGAAACCACACAAGTAAATATAAAGCAAAAGTAAAAAGAATACTCAATCAGTTAAAACTTCTTGAAAGAAATAGCTTTAACAAGGTTTTCGTTGGAAAACCAATTCGAAAAAACATTGAAAAAATGCTGTGTCAGCATATTTGCAAAAAATTTAAAAAAATCTTCTCTCCAGAACCACTGATCAGAATCTTTTTAGTATCCATAGGGTCAGATACAAGTTTGTTAAAATGAAGCCCCTTGGTTCATATATATATGAGGTCAGTACAGAGCCTGAACTTAGGGTTTTATGGGGAATAATCTTTAAAAGCCTTCTTCTACAGAACACCAGTCAGATTCAAGTTTGTTCAAATTGAGTGCCTGATTTAATATTTGCACTCTCTATGGGGGCCCAAATTTTAACTTAGTGCAATGTGAGGAAATTTATTTAAAAATCATCTTCTTCAGATCCACCTGTTAGAAGCATTTCATATTTGGTATACAACATTTTCAAGGGGGAGGGGGGGAGCGGTCAGATTAAAGTTTGTTCATACCTAGGTCTTGGGTTAATATTTGGGGTCCCGATGGTAACCCAAATTTTAATTTAGTGCAACATGAGGAAATTTCTTTAAAAATCTTCTTAACATGCACCAGTCAGAATGCTTTCATATTTGGTTTTTAACATCTCTAGTGGTTCAGGTTCAGGTTTGTTCAAATCGAGTGACCAGGTTGATATTTGGGCTCTCTAGGGAAGCCCAAATTTTAACTCAGTGCAATATGAGGAACAATCTTTAAAAATCTTCTTCAGATCCACCAGTCAGAATCATTTGATATTTGGTATATAGCATCCTTAGGGCGGTCAGATCTAGGTTTGTTCAAATCAAGTCCCTGGGTTAATATTTGGGCTCCCTACCGAAACCCAAATTTAACTTGGTCCAATAAGAGGTATAATCTTTAAAAATCTGCTTCTTGACATACAATCAGAATCTTTTGATGTTTGGAATACAGCATCCATAGATGGTAATTAAATCTTTCTTCAAACAAATTTGGTCAGGTGAACACCTCAGGCCCTATCAGAAGTCATGGATGGAAACTCATCTTCATGAATGTGTGTCCTAATTGGCAAATTTATTCCATATGACAGTGCCAGTATGCAACTGCATTCAGATGGATTCTGCAAATGTAATTTTTAGCTCACCTGACTGAAATTCAGGGTGATCTGTAGTGATCACTTATCGTCTGTCGTTTGTCCGTCGTTGTGAACATGGTGTTTAAGTCTTCTCCTCCAAAACCACTGAACCGATTTAAGTGAAATTTGAAATGGTTGTTTGTTATGACATTGCATTTTGATTTTGTTCAAATTAAGTTGCCCTGCCCCTCAGTAGGGCCACGCCCAAAAAGTATGCCTAAATCTTAAAAAATCTTCTTTTCATGAACTAGCAGTAGCAGAGACTTAATGTTTCGTCCCCTGAGTTCCAATGTGTTCTATGTGCCAGGAGGCACATAGAACACATTGGAACTCAGGGGACGATTTGGTGTGCAGCTTCCTTTTGAGGTGTAGACTCGAATTTGTTCAAGAGAAGTTCGTGGGGCTATATTTGCCGTCGTTATGGGAGGGTCAAGAATTTCTTATCAATCTACCTTACAATTGTTTACTACAGGCTTGCACTACAGTGGAAGAACCTAACTCGGATAAAGTACTTTCTATTTTAAATTTTCCCAAGAGATTTGGGAAAGAAAAGTGGTGTAAAAACACCACAAAAAAATAAGCCAAAACTGGGTCGAGCGCCATCGGCGCACACCCAGTAAAGGACACTCTTCTCTCAGTACAATTCCACGACTTCCGTTAACCAGTGCGCAAGCAGTCATCAAAACCATTCTTCTATTGTCCGTGCAACGTGGTTGACGTGTTGCCATCTTTGCTTTATGATACAGTGATAATTTAACTTGTCGATAATGGTTTTTCTGTGACTGGATTATGGATCTGAAGATCGTATAATAACAGGACTGTGTTTTATATATTCTCATTAATATTTTCAACTACATTCTCATTGTATATTTATATATTCCGTTTTCGCGAATGTTTTTTCGACGTGTCAATCAACTAGTGTTGAAACGATTAGTGATTTTCAGGAATCGACTAGTCGCCAGCAGTAATCAATTACTAATCGACTAGTCGAAGCCCCCCATGTTATTGTTATCAAAGTTCAAACACGTGTACCGCCGTTCTTTCCTGGTTAAAACTAATTGGTGTATGGTTGGGGCAGATGTTCCGACTAATCGACTAGCAGATTTAGGGATCGACTAATTTAATAATCGTGTCGACATCGATTAGTCGGCTAATCGTTTCAACACTACAATCAACACGGTTCGACAATGAAATTTTTTGGTTGATAAATTTAAATTGTTATTGGAGATAGGTGTCAATGAGGGACTGCCTGAACAGGATTTCTTCACTCTGTTGAGGGCTGAATTTCTGTTTTTAGCTTAACTTGACATAGTCAAGATAAGCTATTGCCATCACGCGTGCGGAAGTCTGTTAGTCTGTGAGTCTGTGACGTCTGTTCACATTTCCTTTAGCACGGGTTACACCACGCTGTTCTTGTCTGATCGTCACGAAATTTTATATGCAGGTTTGGGGTCATGTCTAGATGAGAACGTCCCCTTTTGGTCGCGATCGGGCAACCGGTATGGCTGCCCGAGCCCAAAACCCCAAAACCATTAGCACAGTCTACAGGTCGTATTTATGAAGGGATTTCATTGTAACTTGGTAGGATGCCTCTGTATAGTGCCTAGACGAGAACATCCCCTTTTGGGCATGATCTATCAACCGTGATGGCTGCCCAAGCCCGAAACCCAAAAACTTTTAGCACAGTCTGCAGGTCATGTTTAATGTGGAGGGATTTCATTGTATCTTGGTAGGGTGACTCCTTATGATGTCTAGATGCGAATTTCCCCATTTGGGCATGATCTGCCAACCGTGACGACTGCCCGAGCCTAAAACCCGAAAACCTTTAGCGCAGTCTACAGGTCATATTTATTGAGGAATTTCATTGTAACTTGGTGGGTTGACATCATACAATGTCTAGATGAGAAAGTCCCCCTTTGGACGTGATTGGGCAACTGTGACGGCTACAGGAGCCCGAAGCCCAAAAACCTTTAGCACAGTCTAGAGGTCATATTTATGAAATGATTTCATTGTAACTTGGCAGGATGACTCCAAATAATGTCTAGATGAGAACGTCACATTTTGATCGCGATCATGCAGCCTTGATGGGTGCCCGAGCCCAAAAACCTTTAGCATAGGCAAAAGGTCATATTTATGGAAGGATTTCATTGTAACCTGTTAGGTTGACTCCATATAATGCCTAGATGATGACATTCCCTTTCGGTCGTGATTGGTCAGTTGTGATGGCTACAAGTGCCCGAAGCCCGAAAACCTTGAGCACAGTCTACAGGTCATATTTATGAAGGGATTTCATTGTAACTTCTTAAGATCACTCCAGATGATGCTCAGATGAGATTGTCCCCTATGGTTGCGATCATTCAACCATGATGGCTGCCCAAGCCCGAAGCCCGAAAACCATTAGCACAGTCTACAGGTCATATTTATGAAGGGATTTCATTGTAACTTCTTAAGATCACTCCAGATGATGCTCAGATGAGATTGTCCCCTATGGTTGCCATCATTCAACCATGATGGCTGCCCAAGCCCGAAGCCCGAAAACCATTAGCACAGTCTACAGGTTATATTTATGAAGGGATTTCATTGTAACTTGGTAGGTTAACTTCATATAATGTCTAGATGAGAACGTGCAATCATTCACCCATGATGGCTGCCCGAGCCCAAAGCCCGAAAACCTTTAGCACAGTCTACAGGTCATATTTATGAAGGGATTTCATTGTAAATTGGTAGGTTAACTTCATATAATGTCTAGGTGAGAACGTCCCCTTTTGGACATGATTGGGCAACTGTGACAGCTAAAGGTGCCCGAAGCCCGAAAACCTTTAGCACAGTCTACAGGTCATATTTATGAGGGGATTTCATTGTAACTTGGTAGGATGACTCCAAATAATGTCTAGATGAGAACGTTCTCTTTTGATCGCGATCATTCAGCCTTGATGGGTGCCCGAGCCCAAAAACATTTAGCATAGGTAAAAGGTCATATTTATGGAAGGATTTCATTGTAACCTATTAGGTTGACTCCATATAATGCCTAGATGATGACATCCCCTTTTGGTTGTAATTGGTCAGCTGTGTTGGCTACAAGTGCTCGAAGCCCAAAAACCTTGAGCACAGTCTACAGGCCATATTTATGAAGGGATTTCATTGTAACTTCATAGGATCATTCCAGATGATGCCCAGATGAGATTGTCCCCTTTGGTTGCGATTATTCAACCATGATGGCTGCCCGAACCCGAAGCCCGAAAACCTTAAGCACAGTCTACAAGTCATATTTGTGAAGGGATTTCATTGTAACTTGGTAGGTTGACCTCATATAATGCCTAGATGAGAACGTCCCCTTTTGGACATGTTTGGGCAACTTTGACGGCTAAAGGTGCCCGAAGCCCAAAAACCTTTAGCACTGTCTACAGGTGATATTTATGAAGGGATTTCATTGTAACTTGGTAGGTTGACTCCAAATAAGGTCAAGATGAGAACGTCCCATTTTGGCCGTGATCATTCAGCCTTGATGGGTGCAGAGCCCAAAAACCTTTAGCATAGGCAAAAGTTTATATATTGATAGAAGGATTTCATTGTAACATTGTTAGGTTGACTCCATATAATGCCTAGATGATGACATCCCCTTTTGGTTGTAATTGGTCAGCTGTGTTGGCTACAAGTGCCCGAAGCCCAAAAACCTTGAGCACAGTCTACAGGCCATATTTATGAAGGGATTTCATTGTAACTTCATAGGATCATTCCAGATGATGCCCAGATGAGATTGTCCCCTTTGGTTGCGATCATTCAACCATAATGGCTGCCCGTGCCCGAAGCCCGAAAACCTTTAGCACAGTCTAAGGTCATATTTATGCAGGGATTTCATTGTAACTTGGTAGGTTGACTTCATATAATGTCTAGATGAGAACGTCCCCTTTTGGACACGAGTGGGCAACTGTGACGGCTTCAGGGGCCCAAAGCCCGAAAACCTTTAGAACAGTCTACAGGTCATAATTATGAAGGGATTTTATTGTAGCTTGGTAGGATGACTCCAAATAGTGTCCAGATGAGAACGTCCCCTTTTGGTCACGATCATTCAGCCTTGATGGCTGCCTGAAGCCCGAAAACCTTTAGCACAGTCTACAGGTCGTATTTATGGAGGGATTTTAATGTAACTTGATAGGATGACTCATTTTGGAATAATTTCATTGTAATTTTGTTGATATATGTTAACTGTGAGGGCCACATATATTAACTGTGAGGTCATATTAACCCACCCCTCAGATCTTTAGTACAGTGTACACCTCATATTATTTTTATCATAAACATAGCATACAGGGAACAGAAATGAACATATTCCCAATTATCACAATTCTTGTCTTATTTCATAATCGTTTTATAAACATTGAACATTATCCTTTTCATCAAACACAACACACAAGTTAAGCTACAGTGTCATTGACACTTTCATTTTGGTCCCTGTCGGCCATCTGGGTTCTGTTGTGTACCCACCGTTTTTTTTTCTCTCACCTTCTCTGGTAGTTGAGGGTGTTCTTCTACTTTCTGTATCTGTTGAGTTCACCTTTTTCTGCTACTGCTCTCACCTCTGTTATTTCCAGTTCAGTTCCTTTAGGGCAATTCCTTTTGCCCTCGCCTTTGGTGCATTCTTGTGGCTGTTCCTCCCGCACCCGCGGTGGGTGTGGAATGCTGTCATTTCGGGGCCTCCCGACTCGACCACGACTAGTGTGAGTTATACCCCCTCTGTGAAGGATTTGCAGCTCCTCCCGCTCCCGCAGGGGGGGGGGGGGGGGAGGGGGGAATGCTGTTTCCGGGACTATGCGCCCGTTGAAGCTGTCACTAGGGTTGTGACTCCTCCTTTGGAGGCCGAGCTAGGCTTCAAGGGTCTACAGGAAGGTCTGTGGTTGTGGGGTATCGGCCTCAGCCTTCCCCGACTTCAACTCTGCGATGTCGGAAGTGGCTGCCGACTGAACCCCCTGCTGTGTCCTCTCAGCCGTTGAGCACAGCAGTTTTATACCTGTAGTGGTCTGCAGCGGTGTCTGGTATGTAGACGTGGGGTATCGGCCTCAGCCTTCCCTGACTTCAACTCGGCGAAGTTGGAAGTGGCTGCCGGCCGAAACCTCTACTGTGGTCTCTGCGCCATCGAGTACCACAGTTTTGTCATTGGCATTTTCCGTCCACTCATTCTGGTCACACGGCCAGTTTTGCGGGACCAACACCTTCTGTGCAGCCTGGACCTTTAGCCCCGCAGAGGTCCGCGGCAACTCTCCTGAGTTCCCACTATGTTGGTCATCGGGGTGTGTCGTACCCCTATACACGTCTGCACTCAGATGTTTCGGCTGTGGCCTGTTGCCCCGCTTCGGGTGTATTGGAGGATCATGACCCTTCGCTGGTTAAGAGGGTCAGATGTGAAGCCATTTTGCTGGTTCGTCCTCATGTTGGGCAGTGAGCTTAGAGAGGCCCTCTCCTTACTCACTCAGGTTCTGTCCAAGAGCCTTCCCATTGCTTCCAGCGAGGCAGCGAGTGGTTTCCAGGCACCCCCTATGGCGCCACCTCCTGGGATTGGAAACAGGCCACTCTCTGATTCCCCTGGTGTGCCTAGGCTACGAAGGCTCTGTTCTTCACCAGGGTTGACACCTTTTTGCCTCTGGTGCGTTATCGTTACTACGATTTCGCCAATCCGTCAGTCTGCCAGACCTTGACGATTTTGGATCAGGACTCCAATTCCCTCGGGCTTTCTAAGCCGAAGTCTGCCGTCATTCCTGTGACGACTCGGGAGTCCATGTTGGGCTTATCGAGAGAAATGCTGGGTATGCTTTCTCTCTCCGATCACATCGTCTCGGCCTTAGTTGCCTATCTGCCTTCGGATAGGTTTGACGATGTACAGGCTCCTTTGCATGTGCTGTCCAAGGCGCTCATGCATCTTACTCACACGCATGCCTGTGACACAGCTATTTTGGAACTAGTTTCGAAGGGACTCTGTGCTGGATACAGGCTGATCCCTTCCTGAGGGGTAGTGCGCTGCTCTTCGATCTGCTTCTTTGGCAGGTCGGCTACTGTTCCATGGGTTCTGTGTCAACAGTCCGGTATGACGTCCTATGTCATTCCAAAGATCAGCTGCTGCTTCGTCAGCTTGATCAGCCTTCTAGGGGAGGCAGGGACCATTCAAAGCCTAACAAGTACCCTTCTGCTTCCTCTGCGAAGCAAAGGGCTTATCCTTCTGCCACAGCTTCTACATCTTACTTACGGGGTAAGTGTAAGCATCGGCAGACTGGAGGGAAGTCTCAGGATTCTTCATTCAGTAGAGGAGGTGGTTTCTCCTCTCGCGGGCCTCGTCTGGGCTCGAACTGAAGGTCCTCACCTCGATTCATCCCAGGTTAGAGGAAGGATAGCAGAGTTTGCAGACCGTTGGGCACCATCAAATCTGATCCTTGGGTGTTAGATGCTGTTCGATCCGGGCTGCGAATATCCTTCCGAAGGCACCCCACTCTGTCCAGAGTGCCTCTTCCAACTACAGTTCCTTCAGATGTTTTATGTCGGGAGCTTTTGTCCATGGAGATAGACAATCTCCTGGCCAAGGGGGCGATCGAGGTCAAGAACATTCAGTCACTGGGGTTTTATTCCCGCCTGTTCTTGGTGCCGAAGAAGGGTGGCCGACTCCGACCGGTTATCGATTTGAGTATCCTGAACCAATCTGTCATTGCTCCCAAGTTCAGCATGGAGACTTTCAGGTCAGTCCGCCGTTCCATTCACCAGGGAGATTTCGCTTCCAGCATCGATCTGTGAGCCGCTTACTTTCACGTTCCGATTCATCGGATGTCGCGGGAGTTTCTCAGGTTCGCTTTTCTGGGGTGAGTTTACCAGTTGAAGACCATGCCTTTCGGCCTCAACCTGGCTCCTTGGGCCTTCACCCGACTGATGTCGCATGTGATAGCCTTCCATCGCACACATTCCAGGGTGACTGCGTCGGCATATCTAAACGATATCCTTCAGAGGCATTCCAATGCTGCCTTACTGGAGTTGGATGTCGACACTCTGTTGAGCTTGCTCACGTCGCTTGGATTCAGAGTCAACGAGGAGAAGTTGGATCTGGTCCATTCTCAGTCGTTTTGGGATCGCCTTCCGCACTCAGTTCAATATGGTGGCGATTCCCCAGGCCAGGGCTGCGATTCTCTCTGCTTTTGCTCTGACTCTGTCCCAGTCCACATCCGTGATAACACAGGGTATTCTCCGGCTGCTAGGTCTCTGCGGTTCGGTGATGCATCTCTGGGTCGGCTGCATGTCAGACCTCTCCAACACTTTCTGCTCAATCGTTGGAGGCCGCATGTCGATTGTCTGGATCTGGTGCTTCAGAATCTCTTCATCCTAACCTTCTCCACTGGACGAATGTTCAGTGGATCACGCAGGGCGTCTCGTTGGACTTATCCACGTCCGATCACGTTCTGACAGCAGATGCCAGCGCTCTCGGATGGGGTGCGACGTTGGATCCTCTTGGTCTTTCCCTTCACGGGATGTGGGACCAGTATCGAGCATCTCTACACATCAACCAGAAGGAGCTTCTTGCTCTTCTTCTGAGTTTCAGGCAGTAGATCCCTCACCTGTTGAATCATCAGGTCCTTCTGTTATCCGACAATTCGACAGTGGTTGCTTACATTCGGAACCAGGGCGGCAATGTACGAATTGCCTCGGGATCTAATACTGCTCGTTCAGGATGTCAATGCCTGGGTGGTCGTTCGTCACATTCCCAGTCGTCTGAACGTCCTAGCCGACTCCCTGTCCGGACGGGGCAGGTTCTTTTCCACCGAGTACATGCTCCACATGGAGGTGTTCCATCGATCTCTTTGCGACTCATTGGAACCATCAGGTGGACACTTTCGTGTCCCTGTGTCCAGATGCTCTGGCTTTCGCCGTGGATGCTCTGGCCCTCCTTTGGGGCGGACGTGTAGGCTGCGCCTTGCTGCCGGTTCCGATTTCGCCTCAGGTTCTAGCCCAGATATGAACCTGCAGTCAAATCTTTTTGATCACACCCCTGTCGCCTCGGTGGGTGTGGATCAATCTGCTCCGCTCACTGTTAGTGGCGGTTCTGGCATGTCTCCCTCTACGTCACGACTTTCTTTGCCAAAGTTGCGCGAGGAGGTATCCAGTTGACCCGACTTCATTGTGCCTTCGTGCATGTCTTTTATCGGGTCCTGTCTCCTCTGTAGTGGTTTTTAGAGACAAACATTGGGGTTGCTTTTCTTCAGGGAGGCACTCACTCCACTGGTTTAGCCTCTGTGGCTCAGTCGAAGGTTCTTCTGTCGATGGTGTGCAATCACTCTGTTGCTTCTGTCACTCCTTCGATCACACCGATTGCGGAGTTTCTGGTATATGTTTGTTTCTGGGGGTCTCCAGCAATAGGTACATGTCCATGCTTTGGAGACCTTTTTCATATGTGGTACCGCATTGTTTTGACACTCATCCTTGTCTCTCCAAGCTTGTTCAGCTCTTTTCCTTGAAAAGGCCTAGGATTTTGCAGTTTACTCCAAGATGGACACTTTCTTGGGCGCTTCTCTGCTTGAGGGGTGGGGGGGGGGGGGAGGGTGGCGTTCGCGCCTTTATCCTGGATGGATATGCGTTTTCTCACATGCCAGATCTCTCCTGCATCCATTTCGCGATGGATTTGTCTTGCTATTCGTGCAGTTCCGCTCATCTTACTATTGGTGATTGTATTACCAGTTGTTTTTTCTGCCACGAGGTGCGTGCATTGTCTTCCTCTCGGGGCTTTTACTAACTCCGTCATGTTGTCGGATGTTATACTGGCAGCCTACGGGAGAATGCTACCTTCTCCATTTATCTGCAACAGTTGCAGGAGCTGACAGAGGATCTTTGTCCTATGGGCCCTCATTCTTTGGCTCAGGCTGTTGTCTATCCAAGCCATTCCATTTTTTACAGGGTTAGTTCCAGCTCCGTGCTGTTACTGCCCTTTCTGTCTGTGCGTCGCACTTCACCATGCACCTCATCTTTCTTTGTCTTTTACTAATGTTTGTGATGCTATGGTTTGATAGACCTAGGGATCTCTTTCTCTGTCCACTGTTCCAGTGCAATTGAGTTATGTGTGGGTCAGTTATGTGATTCCCTCCATCCTATTGCCTATTCATCCTGTAGTAAACAATTGTAACGTAGGTTGATAAGAAGTATAAATTTTATAGTAAATTTCCTTTCTTATTATACCTACCGCAATTGTTTACATGGAGGCACTCCCGTCTTCTTATTCGGGTAAGAATCCTTCCTCCCCGCTGATCACATACCTCCTATGTTGGCGGACTCAGAAGAATGGTTTTGATGACTGCTTGCGCACTGGTTAACAGACGTCGTGGAATTGTACTAAGGGAAGAGCATCCCTTACTGCGCCGATTTGACCCAGTTTTGGCTTATTTTTTCGTGGTGTTTTTACACCTCTTTTCTTTCCCAAATCTCTTGGGAAAAATTAAAATAGAGAGTATTTTATCCAAGTTAGGTTCTTCCATTGTAGTGCAAGCCTGTAGTAGGTATAATAAGAAAGAAAATTTACTACAAAATTGATATTTCCATCCTGCCCAAAATTTCTATTTTCCAAACCGGGAGGCTGATTTGAACCAAATTTGATATGAGTGCTTATTAGGTCATAAGTACTCAATTTATGCAAAAAAGAATTTTCCTGTTGCCCCATGGGAACTGCAGGAGCTAAAAATAGAAAAAAATTAAAACACTTGTATCTCCAAAAGCACATGGCACTGAGAATTCTTATTTGGTGTGAAGCTTCCTTAGGACCAACAGAATGGAATGGTCAAAAAAAATTGCAATCGGTTTTATCAGGGGGTACTGAGTCAGCATTTTTTAACACTTGTGGGTAACGGGGAAAACATTTGACTCTTCTCCCAAACCACTGCTCCAAAAGCTTTCAAATTTCACATGTAGCATCTTAGGAAGATTCATTCACATGTTTATTGAAATTAAATCCTTGGGTCCATATTTGGGCTCTCTATGGGAGTCCAAATGTTTAAATCAGTGCAGTATGGTGAATATTCTTTAAAAATCTTCTTCTGATCCACCAATCAAAATCTTTTGATATTTGGTATGCAACATCCTTAGTGGGGGGGTGAGATTCAAGTTTGTTCAAGCCAAGTCCCTGGGTTCATATTTGGGCTCTGGGAGCCTGAATTATAACTTTGTTCAATATGAGGACTATTCCTTAAAAATATTTTTCTTCAGATCCAGTAGTCAGAATCTTTTGATATTTGGTATACAGCAACCTTCAGGAGGTGAAATTCAAGTTTGTTCATGCCAGGTCCCTGGGTTCATATTTGGGGTTCCTGTGGGTGCCCGAGTTATAACTTAGTACAATATGAGGAATATTCTTCAAAAATCTTCTTCACATCCACCAGTCAGAATCTTTTGATTTTTGGTATACAGTATCCTTAGGGAGGTGAAATATAAGTTTGTTAAAGCCAAGTCCCTGGATTCTTATTTTGGCTTCCTTTGGCAGCCAAATTGTAACAAAATTTTTATTTTCCAAACTGAGAGGCCGATTTGAACCAAATTTGATATGAGTTCTTATTGGGTAATAAGTACCTAATTTATGCCTAAAAACTTTTTCTGGCATCCCATGGAAACCCGGGAGCTAAAAATGGAAATCGAAACGCTAAATCCATGCTCAGAAGTTGCAGTAGGGGCTATAGATGCACAGGAAGGTTTCGGATTTTTCGGGTGCCACGTGGCTGTGCCACCGTAGCCACTTTTGTGTTTTCTTGAACCGTTTCCGGCAAAAGGCTCGTAGGGTATGTAATTTGAAATGCTAAAACCATGCTCATATGTTGCAGTAGGGTCTATAAATGCACACGAAGGTTTCAGATTTTTCGGGTGCCACGTGGCTGTGCAACCATAGCCACTTTCGTGTTTTCTTAGATCCTTTCCGGCGAAAGGCTCGTAGGGAATGTAATTCGAAATGCTAAAACCATGCTCATATCTTGCAGTAGGGTCTATAGATGCGCACAAAGGTTTCGGATTTTTCGGGTGCCACGTGGCTGTGCCACCGTAGCCACTTTTGTGTTTTCTTAGACCGTTTCCGGCAAAAGGCTCGTAGGATATGTAATTCGAAATGCTAAATCCATGCTCAGATGTTGCAGTAGGGGCTATAGATGCGCACAAAGGTTTTGGATTTTTCGGGTGCCACGTGGCTGTGCCACCGTAGCCACTTTTGTGTTTTCTTGAACCGTTTCCGGCGAAAGGCTCGTAGGGTATGTAATTCGAAATGCTAAAACCATGCTCATAGGTTGCAGTAGGGTCTATAGATGCACACAAAGGTTTCGGATTTTTCGGGTGCCACGTGGCTGTGCCACCGTAGCCACTTTCGTGTTTTCTTAGATCGTTTCCGGCGAAAGGCTCGTAGGGAAAGTAATTCGAAATGCTAAAACCATGCTCATATGTTGCAGTTGGGACTATAGATGTGCACAAAGGTTTCGCATTTTTCGGGTGCCACGTGGCTGTGCCACTTTAGCCACTTTTATGTTTTCTTAGACCGTTTCCGCCGAAAATCTCGTAGGGTATGTAATTCGAAATGCTAAAACTACTCTCAGATGTTGCAGTATGGTCTATAGATGCGTACGAAGGTTTTGGATTTTTTTGGTGCCACAGGCTATGCCACCGTTGCCACTTTTGTGTTTTCTTAGACCTTTTCCGGTGAAAGGCTCATAGGGTATGTAATTCGGAATGCTAAATCGATGCTCAGATGTTGCAGTACGGTCTATGGATGCGTACGAAGGTTTTGGATTTTCCGGGTGCCACGTGGCTATGCCACCGTAACCACTTTTGTGTTTTCTTAGACCGTTTCCGGCGAAAGGCTCATACGGTATGTAATTTCAAAATGCTAAAACCATGCTCATATGTTGAATTAGGGTCTATAGATGCGTATGAAGGTTTCGGATTTTTCAGATGCCACGTGGCTGTGCCACCGTTGCCACGTTCGTGTTTTCTTAGATTGTTTCCGGCGAAATGGTCCTAGGGTATGTAATTTGAAACGGTAAAACCATGCTCAGATGTTGCAGTAGGGACTATAGATGCGCACAAAGGTTTCAGATTTTTCGAGTGCCACGTGGCTGTGCCACCACTGCCACTGTTTTTCTTACACTGTTTTCGGCGAAAGTCTCGTAGGGTATGTAATTCGAAATGCTAAAACTATTCTCAGATGTTGCAGTATGGTCTATAGATGCGTACGAAGGTTTCGGATTTTTGGGGTGCCACGTGGCTGTGTCACCGTTGCCACTTTTGTGTTTTCTTAGACCTTTTCCGGCGAAAGGCTCGTAGGGTATGTAATTCGAAACGCTAAATCCATGCTCATATGTTGCAGTAGGGTCTATAGATGTGTACGAAGGTTTCGGATTTTTCGGGTGCCACGTGGCTGTGCCACCGTAGCCACTTTTGTGTTTTCTTAGATCGTTTCCGGCGAAATGGTCCTAGGGTATGTAATTCGAAATGGTAAAACCATGCTCAGATGTTGCAGTAGGGACTATAGATGCGCACAAAGGTTTCGGATTTTTTGAGTGCCACGTGGCTGTGCCAGCATTGCCACTTTCATGTTTTTCTTACACTGTTTCCGGCGAAAGTCTCGTAGTGTATGTAATTCGAAACGCTAAAACAATTCTCAGATGTTGCAGTATGGTCTATAGATGCGCACGAAGGTTTCGGATTTTTTGGGTGCCACCTGGCTGTGCCACCGTTGCCACTTTTGTGTTTTCTTAGACCGTTTGTGGCGAAAGGCTACTAGGGTATGTAATTCGAAATGCTAAAACCATGCTCAAATGTTGCAGTAGGGTCTGTAGATGCACACGAATGTTTCGGATTTTTCAGATGCCAAGTGGCTGTGCCACCGTTAACACTTTTGTGTTTTCTTAGATCGTTTCCGGCGAAAGGCTCCTAGGGTATGTAATTCGAAACGCTAAAACCATGCTCAAATGTTGCAATGGGGTCTGTAGATGCGCACAAAGGTTTTGAATTTTTCAGGTGCCACGTGGCTCTGCCACTGTTGCCACTTTTGTGTTTTCTTAGACCGTTTCTGGCGAAAGGCTCCCAGAGTATGTAATTCGAAACGCCAAAACCATGCTCAAATGTTGCAGTGGGGTCTGCAGATGTGCACAAAGGTTTCAGATTTTTCAGCTGCCACGTGACTGCGCCACCATTGCCACTTTTGTGTTTTCTTAGACCGTTTCTGGCGAAAGGCTCCTAGGGTATGTAATTCGAAACGCTAAAACCATGCTCAAATGTTGCAGTAGGGTCTGTAGATGTGTACAAAGGTTTCAGATTTTTCAGGTGCCACGTGGCTGTGCCACCGTTGGCACTTTTGTGTTTTCTTAGACTGTTTCCGGCGAAAGGCTCCTAGGGTATGTAATTCGAAATGCTAAAACCATGCTCAAATGTTGCAGTGGGGTCTGTAGATGCGCACGAAGGTTTCGGATTTTCCAGGTGCCACATGGCTGTGCCACGAAGGTTTCGGATTTTTGGGGTGCCACGTGGCTGTGCCACTGTTGCCTCTTTCATGTTCTCTTGGACCATTTCCGGCAAAAGGCTCCTACAGTAAGTATTTCGAAATGGTAAAACCATGCTCAAATGTTGCAGTAGGGTCTGTAGATATGCACAAAGATTTTGGATTTTTCAGGTGCCACGTGGCTGTGCCATGATTGCCACTTTTGTGTTTTCTTAGACCGTTTCCAGCAAAAGGCTCCTAGAGTATGTAATCCGAAACGCTAAAAACATGCTGGATGTTGCAGTAGAGTCTGTAAATGCACAGGAAGGTTTTGGATTTTTGGGGTGCTACGTGGCTGTGTCACTGTTGCCACTTTTGTGTTTTCTTAGACCGTTTCCGGCGAAAGGCTCCCAGGGTATGTAATTCGAGATGCTAAACGCATGCTCAAATGTTGCAGTAAGGTCTGTAGATGCGTACAAAGGTTTCAGATTTTTCAGGTGCCATGTGTCGGTGCCACCGTTTTTCTTTCGTGTTTTCTTAGACCGTTTCCGGCGAAAGGCTCCTAGGGTATGTAATTCGAAATGCTAAAACCATGCTCAAATGTTGCAGTGGGGTCTGTAGATGCGCACGAAGGTTTCGGATTTTCCAGGTGCCACATGGCTGTGCCACGGTTGCCACTTTTGTGTTTTCTTAGGCAGTTTCCGGTGAAAGGCTCCTAGGGTATGTAATTCGAAACTCTAAAACCATGCTCAAATGTTGCAGTGGGGTCTGTAGATGTGCACAAAGGTTTTGGATTTTTCAGCTGCCTAGTGGCGTGACGGTTGCCACTTTCGCGTTCTCTTAGACCGTTTCCGGCGAAAGGCTCCTCGGGTATGTAATTCAAAATCCTAAAACCATGCTCAAATGTTGCAGTAGGGTCTGTAGATGCGCACGAAGGTTTCGGATTTTTGGGGTGCCACGTGGCTGTGCCACTGTTGCCTCTTTCATGTTCTCTTGGACCATTTCCGGCAAAAGGCTCCTACAGTAAGTATTTCGAAATGGTAAAACCATGCTCAAATGTTGCAGTAGGGTCTGTAGATATGCACAAAGATTTTGGATTTTTCAGGTGCCACGTGGCTGTGCCATGATTGCCACTTTTGTGTTTTCTTAGACCGTTTCCAGCAAAAGGCTCCTAGAGTATGTAATCCGAAACGCTAAAAACATGCTGGATGTTGCAGTAGAGTCTGTAAATGCACAGGAAGGTTTTGGATTTTTGGGGTGCTACGTGGCTGTGTCACTGTTGCCACTTTTGTGTTTTCTTAGACCGTTTCCGGCGAAGGCTCCCAGGGTATGTAATTCGAGATGCTAAACGCATGCTCAAATGTTGCAGTAAGGTCTGTAGATGCGTACAAAGGTTTCAGATTTTTCAGGTGCCATGTGTCGGTGCCACCGTTTTTCTTTCGTGTTTTCTTAGATCATTTCCGGCGAAAAGCTCCCAGAGTATGTAATTTGAAATGCTAAAACTATGCTCAAATGTTGCAGTAGGGTCTGTAGATGTGAAGGAAGGTTTCGGACTTTTGGGGTGCCACGTGGCTGTGCCACCGTTGGCACTTTCATGTTTTCTTAGACCGTTTCCGACGAAAGGCTCCCAGGGTACATGTATGTAATTTGAAACACTAAAACCATGCTCAAATGTTGCAGTGGAGTCTGTAGGTGCGCACGAAGCTGTGTCACCTGTGCCACTCAATATGATTTTAGTGTGTCATATAATACATTTCATCTTTGTATCAAGCATTCATACAAAGTCAAGGATGCAAATGCGGGGATACACTATAGTGTGCTTTACACACAAGTGACACCATCTAGTTGTGTTTTTTAAGCTTTTTTTCTCTATTTTCATGTTACCACCCCTCCCACCAACATGGTTCAAGCTACACCTTTCATATTTGGTACATGGATAAATGGTTCTGAGAGGATGATGCACGCTCAAAATTTTTTTTTCAAAATCCAAGATGGCGGAATGGCGGCCATTTTTGTTGTGTTTTTTAAGCTTTTTTTCTCTATTTTCATGTTACTACCCCTCCCACCAACATGGTTCAAGCTACACTTTGCATATTTGGCACATGGATAGAGGGTTGGGAGGGGATGATGCACGTTCAATATTTTTTTTCAGAATCCAAGATGGCGGCATGGCGGCCATTTTTGTTGTGTTTTTTAAGCTTTTTTCTCTATTTTATGTTACCACCCCCTCCCACCAACATGGTTCAAGCTGCACTTTTTCATATATGGTACATGGATAAAGGGGTTGTGAGGGGATTATGCACGCTCAATATTTTTTTTTCAAAATCTAACATCTGTCTGTCTGTCTGTCTGTCTGTCTGTCTTTCTGTCTGTTTTTATGTTACCACCTCTCCCTCTAATATGCTTCAAGCTACACCTTTCATATTTGGTACATGGATAAATGGTTCTGAGGGGATGATGCACAGTCAATATTTATTTTTCAAAATCCAAGATGGCAGAATGGTGGCCATTTTTGTTGTGTTTTTTAAGCTTTTTTCTCTATTTTATGTTACCACCCCTCCCTTCAACATGGTTCAAGCTACGCCTTTCATATATGGTACATGGATAAAGGGTTGTGAGGGGATTATGCACGCTCAATATTTTTTTTTCAAAATCCAAGATGCTTATATACTCTAGTGTCTTCTGTGACAAAAACACCTTATGTCACAAAAGCGCCGTAGGGGACTAATACCACCTCGGTGGTCAAACACTTGTTCTTCAGATCCAGTAGTCAGAATCTTTTGATATTTGGTATAAAGCAACCTTTAGGAGGTGAGATTCAAGTTTGTTCAAGCCAGGTCCCAGGGTTCATATTTGGACTCCCTGTGGGAGCCCGAGTTATAACTTAGAATAATATGAGGAATATTCTTCAAAAATCTTCTTCACATCAACCAGTCAGAATCTTTTGATATTTGGTATACAGTATCCTTAGGGAGGTGAAATATAAGTTTGTTCAAGCCAAGTTCCTGGGTTTATATTTGGACTCCCTGTGGGAGCCCAATTATAACTTAGTACAATATGAGGAATATTCTTTAAAAAATTTTTTTTTTCAGATCCATCGGTCTGAATCTTTTGATATTTGGTATAAGCTTTTCTTAGAACAGGGCAGATGTAACTTTAATATCAATTCTTTGAGTGGATATTTAGGCTTCCATGTCAGGTGTGCGCCCTCAGGTCCTCTGGGGCCTCTTGTTAGCTCACCTGACTGCAAGTCAGTGGGAGCTATTACCATCACTTTTTTCTGGCGTCCGGCATCCATTGGCTGTCGGCTGTTAACTTTTTTGCAAACTTCACATCTTCACAACCACTAGACCAAATTCAAACATATATTGCACAGACCATCTATGGATTATACCCTTTCTATTTTGTTTAAATGAAGCAGCTGCCATATTCGGGCTTTGGTTTGTGCCCCAAAAGCTTAAAAAACTTTGAAAATCTTCTTTGCATGAACCAACGGAGGGAATGCCTTTTTATTTGGTTTAGAAAATCCTTTGGTGTAGAAGATTAAAATTTGTTAAAAGTTGATAGGTCAATATCTGGGTTTTCTGTGGGGGCATATCCATTTTGGGCACTGCTCAAAATTTCTATTTCAAGAACTAGTACATTTATTATTTATTGGTGTTTAAGGTCACATTCAAGAACCAGTGGGCCAATTTCAGCCAAATGTGGCATGTAGTATAAGTGGGTCCTAAGTAACTGATTGATGCCACCCCCCCCCCCCCCCCCCCCCCCCAATCCCCAATTCTTTTTTTCACAGCCCTGTGGCAACCTCGGGCTAAAACAAAAAAAAATCAAAAGCCCTTACATCCCAAACCACAAGGAACAGAGTACTGTTATTTGGTATGAAGCATCCTTAGGACAGTTAGAAAGGATTGGTTAAAAAAATTGCCACCGGTTCAATCAGGGTGCCTGGAAGAGGATATTGAAAAAATAATGAGCCAGCATTTTTGCAGTAGTTTATCCTGGATAAAAATTTCCATTCACTGAGAACCTTGATTGACAGCAAGAATAACTTATTGTTCTTAAAATAACAAATTGCTGCCAGGCACATTGTAATCTGTCATTTTAATCAGGAAATTGTTCAGAAAATTTCTGACTTTAGTGTGCTTTCCAAAGATTTTATTTCATGTTGAACCCTTTCAGTTCTGGAAACATCTGATTCCTGTATGCATGTCTTTAATTTAACCCACCCGAGACTGCCATGTGGGTTCCAAAGATTTTATTAATGCCATGAACAAACCCTTTCAATGCTGTATATGTTTTTTTTCTGGTTTGTTGGAAAAAAAATTAGACTATCTTTAATTTAACCCTCTCATAACTTCAGTGTGTTTTTCCAAAGATTTTATTTCATAATGAACCCTTTCACTACTGTGCACATATATGTTTTATTTATGGTTTCTTGGAAACATATATCTGATTCCTGTATGCATATCTTTAAATTAACCCTCTCATTGCAAGATTGCAATGTGGATTCCAAAAATTGTATTGATGTCATGATCAAACACTTTCAATGTTTTTTCTGGTTCCTTGGAAAAAATTGATCTGATTCCTGTATGAATATCTTTAATTTAGCCCTCTCATGACTTAAGTGTGTTTTTGAAGATTTTGTTTTATGTTGAACCCCTTTAATTCTATGCACATCTATGTTTTTCTGGTTTCTTGGAAACATTTATCTGTTTCCTATATGGTTGTCTTTAATTTAACCCTCTCAAGACTTCAGTATGTTTTTCAAAGATTTTAATGATGCCTTGATCAAGCCTTTTCAATGCTGTGCACATGTTTTTTTCTGGTTTCTTGGAAAAAAAATTCTCGAATTCCTATATGAATGTCTTTAATTTAACCCTCTCCAGGCTTCAGTGTGGGTTCCAAAGATTTCATTTCATGTAATACTGAAACCTATTTCTGATTTCTTTAAAAATATTTTACCCCCAAAATAAGCCTCCATAAATTCATCTTTCTATTTTGTTTATTCTTGATGCTTTAACCATTTTCACACAGACTTGAATGTACTGGTGACAGTAAAATTCTGTTTCTCCAGTTTGAAATCTTTCTTATTCTTTAAAACCACTGAGCCAAATTCATTCATTTATGGCACAGACCATCTTCGGAGTAAACCTTTTCTCCTTTGTTCAAATGAAGCTGCTGCCATCTTCAGGCTGGTGGAATTTACTCTTCTAATATTTCCCTCTAAATATCCCTTAGGGTGGGTAAATGCTCCATAAGCCTAATATGCTTTTAAAATCCTCTTTTTATAAGCCACTTGCAATAATGCTTAGATTTCTTGTTTGGAAGTTACTTGAGTGATGCAGATTCGCTTTTTTTCAAAGAAATTCAGTAGATCAAAATTTGGGCTCCCAAATTTTTGCCTACGCCAGAGGTCTCCTGACTTGGCGAAAAGGGCGAAAAAGTCGCTTTTTGATTTCCAATTTCGCCCAGTTCGAAGAAAAAGGTGAAGTCAAATTGCCCTCAAATTTTTCCATCATATCTAGATTTTTTCGAAGTTATTTTTTCAATTTTTTTTTAACTATCATTCCCAAACTTGGCCAATTAAAGTCCGTTGTTTTCGGATTTACGACTTTCAGAATCAACTCGCTTGTCGATGTTCACTCTATACCTCATGTCTGGAACGGCATTCTGTGAGATTTGATTTGAACCGGATATTTATTAAGACTTCACAAATTTCAGTCGTTTTTTTCCCGTTCAAAATAATGTTGAGTTAAAATATATAAATACTTGATTCACTTGAATGGGTTATTCGCTGTTGTTCTATTGTGAAATGATGATTACACACACGAAAAAGAGTTGAATGTAGTGTTTGAATGTCATTAAAAAAAATGACACATTTTCTTTGCACTTTAGCGACTTTATTCCAGTTTTCATGACAAACACACATGTGATGTAAAAAGCAGCTTTTTGACCGCCAGTAAGCATCATTTGCAATCAAAATGTGCTGCTATCGTACAGTCTGACAAAAAATAAATTATGTCTGAAAATGGTATTGGGTTTTTTTGTCCAATTTCTAATCGTCGCAGGTTATTTTGCCACAAGTTGTGTGATAAAAAATAAATCATGTCTGAAATTGGTGTTGGGTCATTTCATCCCAATTTCCATTCGCCTGGGTCATTTCGCCCCAAGACCAAATAGCATTCATAGATAGAACAAAATGACCGGGACGTTCCACCTCTCCCAAAACGACTCAAGGTGGGCTGCAACGACTAGCACAATTTTGTGTTTGTCTGTGATGGAGATGTGTGTGTGGTGGGATGGGGGTTGGGGGGTGGTGTTCTTATAGTTAATAAATTTTGGCATTTAAAACAACCACAGGGTAATAAATGTGTCTTTCCATCTCAACGTTTTCTTCACTCTTTTTCCTCCTATTTTACTTTCTAGTATCTGAATAACGAGTCACACAATTCGACATTTCTGGTCACGTTTCCCTCTTTTCTCTCCACTTCTCCCTATTTTAGCTCCAGGGAGAAGTCACTTCTCCCTAAATTAGCTACTCAGGAGGACCTCCGGCCTACACTCAATATTTCTATTTTCAGATTCAATGGGCAGATGTGAATCATATTTGTCATGTGGTATATAAATGGGTCATAAGTATTTCATTTATTAGCCCGACTGTTTACAGTGAGGGCTATAGTCATGACTTTCGTCCATCTGTCCATCCATCTGTTAACATTTAGAGCTTTGGTTAAAGTTTGTAGTTAAAGTTTTTTACTGAAGGTTCAAGTGGGTTTTTTTTTTCCTGTTTAGTCATGACTTTCGTCTGTTAACATTTGGAGTTTTGGTTAAAGTTTGTGGTTAAAGTTTTTTAGTCAACCTTAAATTAAAGTTTTTTTGTTTTTTAGCTCAACTTTTGCGAAGGCAAATTTGAGCTTATGCCATGGCCAGTCTTCCATCTGTCCGTCAACAATTCAATATGGCTCGGGCTAGAGGCCGTATTCATGAACCGATCTTTACGAAACTTCTTGGGTACCTTTGTTATGACAGTGGGATGAGAACAAGTGTTTTTGGGTCCGATCCGAAATTCAAGTTGGCTGCTGGCAGCCATTTTGTACAAGATTAGGTGCAATCATATTTTTGCGCAGAACTTCCATATGAAAGCGCTGATTTGAATATTTTTTAGCTCACCGAAGGGAGCTTAACTTATCACCGGCCGGCCGGCGTCCGTCGTCCGGTGTCCGGTGTCGTGAACATTTTTCAAACGACTTCTCTTCTGAAACCACTCGTCCAATTTTCACGAAACTTCATGTGGATGTTCATTACTATATGGCAATTCATGTTTGTTCAAATGAAATGGCCACGTCCCATGGGGGCTCTGTATAGGGCATAACTCTGATAGCACCATATGAATTATAGAAAAATTATTAAAAAATCTTCTTCTCCAGAACCAGTGGGCATATTCTTTTGATATACAGCATCGTGGTATGGGTCTGATTCAAGATTGTTCAAATTGGCCCCCTGGATTCATATTTGGGTTCACTATAGAAGCCCAAATTCAAACTTGGTGCATTTCAGGAAAATTTCTTAAAAAATCTTCTTCTCAAGATCCAGCAGGCAGAATCTTTTGATATTTGGTATGCAACATTGTAGGGTGGATCTGATTAAAATTTGTTCAAATTGCCCCCCCCCTGGATTCATATTTGGGCTCAGTATAGAAGCCCGAATTCGAACTTAGTGCATTTCAGGCAAATTTCTTAAAAAATCTTCTTCTCACGATCCAGCAGGCAGAATCTTTTGATATTTGGTATGCAACATTGTGGGGTGGATCTGATTGAAGTTTGTTCAAATCGGCCCCCTGGATTCATATTTGGGCTCACTATAAAAGCTCGAATTCGAACTTAGTTCAAATGACTTCTCCTCTGAAACCACTAGGTCGATTTGCTAGAAACTTAGTATGGATGTTCATTACGATATGTCAATTCAAGTTTGTTCCAATGAAATGGACATGCCAACTTGGGGCTCCATAGGGTGCATAACTCTGTTAGCACCCTGTATATTAGAGAAATTTCTAAAAAATCTTCTTCTCCCGCACAAGTTAGCAGAAGCATTTGATAGTTGGTATGTATACAGTATTATGGGGTGGATCTGATTCAGGTTTGTTCAAATCGGTCCCCTGGATTCATATTTGAGCTCACTATAGAAGCCCAAATTCAAACTTAGTGCATTTCAGGCAAATTTCTTAAAAAATCTTCTTCTCCAGATCCAGCAGGCAGAATCTTTTTATATTTGATATGCAACTTTATGGGGTGGATCTGATTCAAGTTTGTTCAAATCAGTCCCCTGGATTCACATTTGGGCTCCATATAGAAGCCCAAATTCGAACTTAGTGCATTTCAGGCAAATTTCTTAAAAAATCTTCTTCTCCAGATCCAGCAGGCAGAATCGTTTGATATTTGGTATGCAACATTGTGGGATGGATCTGATTCAAGTTTGTTCAAATCAGCCCCCTGGATTCATATTTGGGCTCACTATAGAAGCCCGAATTCGAATTTAGTGCATTTCAGGCAAATTTCTTAAAAAAATCTTTTCCAGATCCAGCAGGCAGAATCTTTTGATATTTGGTATGCAACATTGTGGGGTGGATCTGATTCAAGTTTGTTCAAATCGCTCCCCCTGGGTTCATATTTGGGCTCAGTATAGGAGCCCAAATTTGAACTTAGTGCATTTCAGGCAAATTTCTTAAAAAATCTTCTTCTCCAGATCCAGCTGGCAGAATCTTTTGATATTTGGTATGCAACATTGTGGGGTAGATCTGATTCAATTTTGTTCAAATCGGCCCCCTGAATTCATATTTTGGCTCACTATAGAAGCTCGAATTCGAACTTAGTGTATTTCAGGCAAATTTCTTAATCTTCTTCTCCAGATCCAGCAGGCAGAATCTTTTGGTATTTGGTATGCAACATTGTGGGGTGGATCCGATTCAAATTTGTTCAAATTGGCCGCGTGGGTTCATATTTGGGCTCAGTATAGGAGCCCAAATTTGAACTTGGTATGTTTCAGGCAAATTTCTTAAAAAATCATCTTCTCAAGATCCAGCAGATAGAATCTTTTGATATTGGGTATGCAGCATGCATAGGGGGGTGAGATTCAAGTTTGTTCAAGCCAAGTCCCTGGGCTCATATTTGGGCTCACTGTGGTAGCCCGAATTATAACTTAGTTCAAAATGAGGAATTTTCTTTAAAAATCTTCTTCAGATTCAGCAGTCGGAATGTTTTGATATTTGGTATGCAGTATCCTGAGGGGGGGGGGGGGGGGGGGGAGATTCAAGTTTGTTCAAGCCATGTCACTAGGTCCATATTTGGGCTCACTGTGGGAGCTTGAATTGTAACTTAGTTCGAAATGAAGAATTTTCTTAAAAAATCTTCTTCTTCAGATCCAGCAGTCGGAATGTTTTGATATGTGGTGTGTAGCATCCTTAGGGGGGTGACATTCAAGTTTGTTAAAGCCAAGTCCCTGGGTCCATATTTGGGCTCCCACAGGAGCCAGAATTATAACTTAGTCAATATGCAGAATTTTTCTTTAAAAATCTTCTTCTTCAGATTCAGCAGTCAAAATGTTTTGATATTTGGCATGCAGCATCCTCAGGGGGTGAGGTTCAGGTTTGTTCAAGCCAAGTCCCTGGGTTCATATTTGGGCTCACTGTGGGAGCCCGATTGATAACTTAGATCAAAATGAGGAATTTTCTTTAAAAATCTTTTTCTTCAGATCCAACAGATGAATGCTTTTAATATTTGGTATGCAGCATCCTTAGAGGGTTGTAAGATTCAACTTTCTTCAAGCCATGTCCCTAGTTCCATAAAATTTGTCTCTCATGACTTCATTCCTTTGTAGTGTTGATGAACCATGTCTAACTGAATGTGACCCCAAATACTTCTTTGAACCACTTTGGCCGGTGAGCGATTAAGGCTCCTTGGGGCCTCTTGTTTGTACACAACTTCCATACAGCTCAGATTAGAGGCCGTATTTATGAACCGATCTTTACGAAACTTCTTGGGTACCTTTGTTATCACCATGGGATGAGAACAAGTGTTTTGGGATGTGGTCCGAAATTCAAGATGGCCACCAGCAGCCATTTTGTACCAAAATTAGTGCAATCAGTTTTTTGTACAGAACTTCTGTATGAAAGTTCTGATTTGAATAAATTTTGTATGAATGTTTAGTAACATGGAATACATCACATATAATACAGATTTATTCAGTTCTACTTATACACAGTAAGTGCACATGTCAATACGGCTTGGGCTAGAGGCTGTATTTATGAACCGATCTTCACGAAACTTGGGTACCTTTGTTATCACCTTGGGACGAGAACGAGTGTTTCTGGATGCGGTCCAAAATTCAAGATGACTGCCAGTGACCATTTTGTACCGAAATTAGGTCCAATCAGTTTTTCGTCAACTTCTATACGGCTCATATTTATGAACTGATCTTCATGAAACCTTTGTTATCACCTTGGGACTGGAACAAGAGTTTTTAGGTGCCTTTGTTATCACTGTGCTACGAGAACAAATATTTTGGGGTTCAGTCAGACCCTCTCTGGGACTCAAAGATTTCTTTTCTAGTTTAGCATCTGACTGTCGCCCACCTTTACAATTCTTTACCTATACATTTGTTACAGGCTACGGTCAGTATTTATGTACAGACCGTTACAATACTATATATGTACCTTTGTTATCCGGTCATTACCTAGATGTTTGTCATTGCTGTGTCACGTACTATACATGTACGAGTCTTAACAAGTTGAGCTACCGTGTCATTGACACTTTCATTTAAACTCATGTAACCCCCCCCCCCCCTGCCCATTCCCTTCCCCCACCCCAATCCTCATCCAGGCACTTTTCTTTTCTTTTGTCAAAAATGCATTTTTACAGTCCTGCTTAAAGTTTGTAGTTAAAAACCTAGACAAACACCATTCCCTTCCACTCCCCCACCCACCAACCCACCCCTCGGTGCCAATTAGGGATTTTTAACTCAACTTGACAAAGTCAAGCTGAGCTATTGCCATCACTTCTCGTCTGTCGGCGTACGTATGTTAGCACGTTAGTACGTACGTCCACAATTTCCTTTGGCACACCTCACAGGTCGCATTTATGATCAGATTACTTTGAAACTTGTTATGCTTGTTTGGGGTGACCTCTAGATGGTAGCTATTGATTTTCTCCCTTCAATTTCTGTCAAAAAATGTTGCCGCGGCCAACGTTCTTAGAACTTAGTTTAGTCAAACCACAATATTTCCCTTTGGCACACCCTGCAGGGCACATTTATGATTTGATTGCTTTGAAACCTGGTACGCTTATTTAGGTTGACTTCTAGATGGTAGCTATCGATTTTCTTCAATTTCTGTCAAAAAATGTTGCCGCGGCCAACGTTTTTAGAACTCGGTTTAGTCAGACCACAATATTTCCCTTTGGCACACCCTACAGGGCACATTTCTGATTTTATTGCTTTGAAACCTGGTACGCTTGTTTGAGGAGACCTCTAGATGGGAGCTATCGATTTTCTTCAATTTCCGTCAAAAAATGTTGCCGCGGCCAATGTTCTTAGAACTTTGTTTAGTCAGAAGACTCAATATTTCCCTTTGGCACACCCTACAGGGCACATTTATTTGTATGAATGTTTGGTACCATGGGATACATCACATATAATACGGGTTTTTTTCTCGTACGTAAATTATGCAAATTAGACTAACTTTGATGTATTTAATGTTACTTTCAGCACTGTAAGTGCAAATGCCAATGCGGCTCGGGCTAGAGGCCATATTTATAAACCGAATCTTACGAAACTTCTTGGGTACCTTTGGTATCACCGTGGGACGAGAACGAGTGTTTTTGGGTGTGGTCCGAAATTCAAGATGGCCTAAGGTAGCCATTTTGTTCAAAATTAAGTGCAATCAGTTTTTTGCACAGAACTTCCATATGAAAACACTGATTTGAAAAATTTTGTGTGTGAATGTTTAGTACCATGGGATACATCACATAAAATACGGGTTTTTTTCTCGTGCAGAAATTATGCAAATTAGATGAACTTTGATTTTTTTCAGTGCTACTTACACACAGTAATTATACATGTCAGTACGGCTCGGGCTAGAGGCTGTATTTATCAACCAATCTTCACGAAACTTCTTGGGTACCTCTGTTATCACCTTGGGACGAGAACGAGTGTATCTGAGAGCGGTCCAAAATTCAAGATGGCTTCCTGTAGCCATTTCGTACCGAAATTCGGTCTAATCAGTTTTTTGTACACAACTTCTATACGGCTCAGGCTAGAGGCCGTATTTATGAACTGATCTTTACGAAACTTCTTGGGTACCTTTGTTATCACCGTGGGATGAGAACGAGTGTTTTTGGGTGTGGTCTGAAATTCAAGATGGCCACCACAGCCATTTTGTACCAAAATTAGTGCAGTCAGTCTTTTGTACAGAACTTCTGTATGAAAGTTCTGATTTGAATAAATTTTTTATGAATGTTTTAGTAAAATGGAATACATCACATACAGTACGGGTTTTTTTCTCGTGCAGAAATTATGCAAATTAGATGAATTTTGATTTATTTACTGCTACTTGTACACTGTAAGTGCACATGTCAATACGGCTCGGGCTAGAGGCTGTATTTATCAACCGATCTTCACGAAACTTCTTGGGTACCTTTGTTATCACCTTGGGACGAGAACGAGTGCGGTCCAAAATTCAAGATGGCTGCCAGTGGCCATTTTGTACCGAAATTAGGTCCAATCATTTTTTGTCACAACTTCTACACACTTCGTATTTATGAACTGATCTTCATGAGACTTCTTGGGTACCTTTGTTTTCACCTTGGGACAGAAAAGAGTGTGTTTTGGGGTGCCTTTGTTATCACTGTGCTATGGGAACAAATATTTTGGGGTTCAGTCAGACCCACTCTGGGACTCAAAGATTTCTTTTCTAGTTTAGCATCTGACTGTCACCCACCTTTACAATACTTTACCTATACATTTGTTACAGGCTACGGTCAGTATTTATGTACAGACCGTTTCAATACTTTATATGTACCTTTGTTATCAGGTCATTACCTAGATCTTTGTCATTGCTGTGTCACATACTATACATGTACATGTCTTGACAAGATGAGCTACCGTGTCATTGACACTTTCATTTTTTTATCTTTGCTCAAAATACATTCTGTTCTCTGTAGCAGATTCATTAGGTAAACGGTTACCAAAAAATGGTTTCGACTATTTTGTGTCTAAGCATTGCCATTGCTGGGACAGTCAGGCTGTATGCATGACATCACTCTAGTTGTCATTTATTTAAAAATTTTTTTTTTTTTTGGGGGGGGGGGGGGGGGGGTGGGTGGAGGGGTGGTTGGAGAGAACAACATTAGATGAAAACAAAACAAAAATTCACAGAACAGAGCTTGCTAGAATGCTTTCCAAGGACCAGCAGAAATGAATGGCCAAAAAAGCTGCCTTTTCGTTGTGTCATAGCAAATAAAAAAAAAATGATCTTGCTGCTGATCACTTACTGATACACTCATCTTTTTTGAGAACTTGAGCCAGGTGAGCGTTTTAGGCTCACTTGAGCCTCTGGTTTTTATCGCTTTGGAATATGCTTTAATTAGTGTGATACGAGTTGACATCATTTGAGTTTACTATTATAGACAGTTTTCTCACAGCTTGAATATGAATTATCACACACTGTTGTACTTGCCAACAGAGCAGACAAAAATTATGATGGATACATTCACCAAATACTATGAACTTGTCTTGTAGTTTCCTGTCTTGCCCATATCAGTACATAGGATTTATTTTGAAAAAAAAACACGTTTAAAAACTCTCAATGATTAATGTGACTTAGAAATTCTGCAAAATGCAAGTGTGGCAATACATAGATTGTATAAATTCTTACAATGAATAAAATAAATAGTAATGCTTGAAGATTCTTTTGACAAAAGTATTTACTTTTCAGTGTTACTGAGATTAAAGATTCTTTCATTCCTTAGGTTCAACAGATTTCAGTGCTGAAGATCTCCTGAAAATAATTTTAGATGAAATGGATGAAGAACCTGGAGGTGCCAGTTGCTCTGAAGCACTAGCAGCAGAGCCTATGTCTATAGACCAACTAGATTCCCCTGCATGTGAGTTAGTTACTACATTACTTACTTAAATTCCTTCATTTGTCAAGCGGCCTGTCAGACTAGGACTGAATCTTTATTTCTGTTGTGAAAGCAAAAGAGAGCACATGCTTCCCTTGGATGGAATGTCTTTCTAATCCCTGTCAGATTGACAACCTGTTTCAGATCCCATTTGTATAGCTGGGAGGACAACATGAAGAAGGTTGTTGAACTTTTATCAAGATACAATACTGTCCACAAAATGCAAGTTAAGAACCAGGTTATTTGGTCAGAGATCCACACACACCACTTATCAAGTGTACCTCTACTATTATACACTTTGTATCATATTATTTCTAGCAATTATTTTCATTGAGGCCTAAAAAATATGAAATCTGCCCTCCTGCTTGGTCATTGTCACTGCCATATTCTCTCTTTTATTACCAGGGCAAACTTGAAAGAAAATAAAAACTCCTTTGTTTATGTCATAGCAGATAAATTACCCATGTTAATAAAATGTATAAAATACACCCCTACACATGTTATATTGTAGATTATGAGGCCCAAAACATTAAGCAAACCAAGTATAAACCTCAGAGGGTAAAGAAATAATAATTACAAAAATGAAAAATAAAATAAAGGGATGCCTTTGTGCATGAATATTTATCAAAAATGGCCTGAGAAATAGATGATCTGCTTTGTGTTGCCTAATTACATTAATTGGTTGTTTGATTCCACTTAGCATTGTCATATAAAACCTCTAGGCTTCTAGACATTCAGTCTACATTAGTATTAATTTAACCCTTTACCCACAGACCATTTTCCACATCCAAAAATGACATTTTTTTGTTGAACACCAAATGTTTAACTAAAACAATTTTTTTTCGAGAGGGAACACCTGTTCTCACCTGTTCAGACTGGTTGTCAAATTATAAGTGTGTGTACTGACAATTGAGGGGCAAAAATGTACTTTTTATGGAAAAAAGCACAAAATTGGTGAAAATTGCCAAAAAAATTAAACTTGTGTCCATGTTGCTATGGAAATATTGGTTTCTAGGCAGGATAATCATTAGGACACAAAATAAGTGATAGATGTGTATATTTACATTTTTAGCTCACCGCAGCGAAGCTCGAGATGAGCTTTACTGATCACTTGCCGTCCGTCTGTCCATCCGTCTGTCCATCTGCCTGTCCGTTAACTTCACGTTTTCGACTTCTTCTCAAGAACCGCTGTGCCAATTTAGATGAAACTTCATGTGAATCTTCCTCGACATGTGTCCACCCAAGTTTGTTCATAAGATGTTGTCACACCCACCAGGTGCTCTACAGGGGGCATAACTCTAACACTACCCTCAATTTTCTTAAAAAAATCTTCTTCTTCAGAACTATTTATCAGAATCTTTTAATATTTGGTATAAAACATCCTTGGAAGGGTGAGATTCAAGTTTGTTCAAGCCAAGTCCCTGGGTTCATATTTGGGCTCCCTGTGGGAGCCGGACTTATGACTTAGTTCAGTATAAGGATTTTTTCTTTACAAATATTCTTCTTCAGATTCAGCAGTCAGAATGTTTTGATATTGTGCATGCAGCATCCTTAGGGGGTGAGATTCAAGTTTGTTCAAGCCAAGTCCCTGGATTCGTATTTGGGCTTTAAAAATCTTCTTCAGATCCAGCAGTCAGAATGCTTTTAGAGTTTGCTAATATGATGAATAATCTTTAAAAAAATTCTCCTCCTTCAGATCCACCATTCAGAATCTATTAATAATTTGAAAACGGCATCCTGCGGGCAAAGGGGAAGGGGTCAGATTCAGATTTGTTCAAGTTAAGTCACTAGGTTGATATTTGGACTTTACATTACTGGAAATCTTGACATTATTTCTCTGGTAGCATCCCAATATTAAAAAAAAAAATCATCTTGCATAGAAAACAGAATTATAAATAATTAAATAACTTCATTTCTTTGGAGAATTAACTATCCATAGATGCTAAAACCTAAAAAAGATTAAAAATCTGTTTCTCAGGCCCTCCTGCATGGTCCTTTTGGCAGTGGCATGCTCTCTTTTTAACCAATGTAAACTTTAAAAAAATAAAAATTAAATGGTTTATGTCTGATATTTTCCCTAGTTAACAAAATTGATGATAAATTTGTCCCTTGAGTGCAAGAAGGCGTTGCAATGCTTTAGCGTTGCAAAGCCTTGCTCTCAAGGGACGAAATACATCACCACCCATGCTATTCCGTAGATTATGAGGCCTAAAACATAAACCAAGAACATAAACTTTTGATGGCAAAGAAATAATTACAGAAATGAAAAATAAAGTATGAAACCGCTCTCCCGCATGCAACTTTACAAATAATTGCCTGGGAAACAAAAGTTCTACTTTGTGTGGCCTAATTAAATCTTTCTTTAAACAACTTTGGTCAGTTGAGCACCTCAGACTCTTTGGGGCCTCTCATTTCATATTTTTGCTTTAATTTTTAAATTAATTTTATCAAAAGTGAAGGAATTTGTGTGACTGTATTCCCCACTGGGAGAAGATATGAAGGCCACAATATATTTTTCTGTCCCAAAAATCTTTTTTAACTTCTAAATATTTCCTGTAGTGCAGAATCAATGTTTGAAGCAGGTTGAAATTTGCACCAATCTCCAAGTTTGAAGAAAAAATTTCTCATTGTGCACTCCTATATCAAATTCTGAAAGAAAGTAGTGATTTTCTGGAAAAAAAAAATCCAGCTGGAACCCCGGAAAGTGAAGCAGTGCCTGTTCTTTGTGGTAAACAGGCTCTGTTTTACTGGTAAAATAGGACCCTGTCACCAATGCTTGGAAGGTGCAAACCCCCTCCAAAATGGGCAATATGGCTTATGAACGCTCAACCTTGGTCTTGAGTTGATACCCATGTTGTGGTCGTGATTAGCCATTGTGCAAAAATATGTGACCTTAAACATCGGTAAATAAATAACTACTGGAAAAGAAAAAAAATTAAAAGGAGTAGGGGTAGGTGCAGTGTGAGAGTGGGGTGGCTTGGGATAAACTAGTTTGTCTTCCCCAGGATGAAGATAAGCTAGTTCTTCTTTCTGGATGGATATTGTGGGGTCACCAGGGGCAGTAAATTGTAGAGTCTGACAGTCAGTCACCATTGCTCAGTGGTTTTCTCTGGGTACACAAGCTTCCTCCCGTAAAATAGCATGACAACATATGGCCCTGGTTGTTGAAAGTGTTAAACTCTGATACATAAATAAACATAGACATGTACACGTTTACCTTTTCTTCACAAGTATGTTGATGAGTAGGGGCACTCCTCAGCTAATTTTTAGTAGTGAATTATCTTTAAAAGGGAATTATTTAGCCTGTATAGCTTTGCCTTGTTACAGTTATTAGGAGTGCATATAGACACTCCTAATAACTGTAACAAGCATAGATTGGTGAACAAATTTTGATGACTGAAAATAATTTAGTGCCCTGCCAGTTAAATTAGACATGTTACTTGTAATTCAGTCACAATAAAGCTGTAGATGCAGAAATTGACCCTGAACATTATTGAAGGCCTATTTCTGACTTTTACGATCTCGAAACAAGTGCCCTTAACATGCCCTTAACATGAAATCATGAGTATGTCTTACTGACAATAAACAGACGACAGTGGTTTCTAGTCAAGTCTTTGCTGCCTGTTAAGGCAGCCAAGACTTGGCTAGAAATCATTGTTAAGCCACTGGACATGTACAGGCTGTGGTCAGGTGTGAATTGAGAACAATTGTCCAGTCCCTTAAGAGTTAAACTGACTGATAGCCATTGAGTGAATAGTATTTTATTTGGGTAATGACTTTTGCTTTTACCTTTACATATGCTTAATTGTAGGATGAACCTGGAAAGCTTTTGAAGATACAAAGACTTAGGAGAGATTACTGCATTGAAGATTACCGTACACAGTTTCCTTAATAAGGCTTGACCTAACATTCTCTCTTATTCCTCACTCGTCTATTTTTTCTGAACAAAGAGTTCAGTTTTTCAGCTAAACATCCTGAAGGATTATGGTAAATTGCCTCACTTTGATGATACATACATACCAAATTTCATCCACTCAAGCCTATAAGAAATTTACCTTGTATCAGGCATCCATCACCACAGGGCCAAAATGTCTGCTCAAACATTAATTTGATTGTCTTGTGTATACAACATTTCAGTACTATCTGAGCATGTCTACCATAGAGTATGACAGATTTGTTGGTATTAACCATCTCTTCATGACCATCTTTTTAGAACTAGGTGGTTTTTCTTCATCACCAGCAGTTATCTATGTGCAATAAGGGACACTCCTGTTTCATTATAGCACATTCATGTGTCATACACAATAGCAAATCATTGTTAACTGGATGGACTTGGTACAGTTGACAACTAGATGACAGAAAAAGAGCATAAGAGATGAAGGTGACATCTGAAGCTGCTTACACTCACATCCTGATGAAAATTTGTCCTGTCTGAGATCATGAAAAAGATATCCCCTAACATCAAATCACATCAAACATCAAATCACCATCATCCCTTTCCCTTCAAAAAACAGATATATCCAACGTTTGCTCATGTATTGTCAGTTGCCTCATCTAATGCTTTACATATTACATGAATATACAGATATGTCTCAGGTAATAATGTCACTTCTGGGAAGTACAGCAATCTCCTCTCTGTATTAGTGTGCACTTAGAAGAAATTGTACCTGCCCACACAGTTCAGCTGAAGAGGCTTTAAACTGACAATTGTGTACAGAATAGTATCTAGCCTATGAGTGCATTGGCCAAGATGAAAATAAAAGGATATACTAAGCTTGCATCTGAAACAAAAAACAAAAAAATGTGCTTGTCTCCACAAAGAGAGATATCAAGAATTCTGTTGAGTTATTTTGAAAAGTATGAAGATTGAGGAAAGAAAGGAAGTGATTTTATAGAAGTTGAAAAGAATTGAAACCTTTCGAAGAAACTTCAGTCAGAAATAATTTAGACAGGTGCAGACACACCCATTACCACTGTAATTCCAATTTTTAGCTTTTATTGGAAAGCAAAATTACAAATATATGTTAGCTGGATGAACTTGCCACAAATGCCAAAATGCGATGACTGAAAGATGACAGAGTAAGAGATGAAGATGACGACTATGGCTGCTGACACTGACAACTAGGTGAAAAGCATTGCATGCTAAGATCATCACAAAAAGCCTTGAAGCATCAGTTCCCCCCACCACCTCAAAAAAGAAATTACTGATACCCGATATCTGCTCATGAATTGTTAGTTGCCTTATCTGACACCTTTTTAGCCTAACTTAAAGTCAAGATAAGCTATTGCCATCACGCGTGCAGACGTCTGTTAGTCTGTTTACATTTTCTTTAGCACAGACTACACCCCAAAATTCTTGTCTTATCATCACGAAATTTTATATGCAGGTGTGGGATCATGTTTAAATGAGAATGTCTCTTTTTGGTCACGATCGATCAACCATGATGGCTGCGTGGGCCCAAAACCTGAAAACCTTTAGCACAGTCTACAGGTCATATTTATGGTGAGATTTCATTGTAACTTAGACTATGACTCCATATAATGTCAAGGTGAGAATGTCTCATTTTGCTCTGGTTCAGTCAGTTGTGACAGTCGCAGGGGCAGCACAATCTCCAGGTTGCATTTATGAAGGGATTCCATTGTAAATTGCTGGGTTCGCTCAGTGTAATTGAAAAGGATCTATTTTGGCCATGATCGGTCAACTGTGATGGCTGAACAGGCATATGATCTAGATTTGTTTAGCACAGTTTACAGTTCATATTTATGGAATGATTTCATTATAACTTGGAAGGATAACTCGGTATGATGTCTAGATGTAACTGTCATATTTTGGTCATGATAGGTCAGCCGTTACCACTGCCTGGTCATGTGACCTAGATCCCTTTAGCACTGTCTACAGGTTGTTTTTTATGAAGGGATTTCACTGTAACTTGGTAGGATAACTCTGTATGATATCTAGATGAGACTGTCCGATTTTGGTCACGATCAGTCAACCATGACCACCGGACAGCCTCTTGACCTAGATTCCTTTAGCAAAGTCTATGAGTCATATTTATGAAGAGATTTCATTGTAACTTTGTAGGATGACTTATTTTGGAATGATTTTACTGTAACTTGTTAACTTTGGTTGACATACATTAACTGTGAGGGCCACATCAACTCAGGCCTCAGTTCTTTAATACAGTCTACACGTCAAATTATTCTTATTGAAAACATATAATGTAGAGAGCAGAAATGATCATATTCTTATCTTATTTAATAAACCTTTCATAAACATGGAACATCATCCTTTTCATTACTTCACATCGGGACAGTTCTCCATGTGCCTGTAAGACTAAAATCCTGGCCCTCTGATTGGATGAGATCTTGCGTAGTTTGTTCTGTGTTTACGGCTCCAGTACCATGTGTTACCAATTCCCTTCCTTCTTTCGCAATTATCTCTTCAACTTTGTGACTTGCAAACAGCATTATTTTTCTAGCTTTCTCATGTTCAGTTGATGATGTTCTGAATGAAGTGATTTTTAAATTGTAAATCAGTTTCCGCTTTGAACTAAGATGGAGTGACCTTGACCTTTATCTATTTTATTGATTACTTGTCCAGTGATGTTGTGGTGTACACAAGAGGTTTATTTTCTAAACTTGTGATTAAAAGTTGCCTTGTCAATTTCACGATGTAGACTTTGGTCTATAGGTGTGGTCTTATTGGAAAATATACTTTATTGTGATGAATTGATGGTAACTTGGTTTGAGGTTTGTGGCTTGGACCATATGTTGAACCTCGATGCTCCACGTCTTGGTTGAACAAAACTTCAGACCATTCTCTATATTGGCATGTACTTGGAAAATTCTTCCTGCCTTTAACCCTTTACCCAACACAATGGCCTAAACCAGCCAGCTCTATTCTCAAAAATTGCCAATCAATTTTCATTATTTTTTCATTTTTTGTCTCAAAAACCTGAAAAAAGTTAGTTATTCAAGGATTTTTTTTGCAAGTGTCGTCTGCTTTTCATGTTATATAAAGGGTTATTACAAAACGTCACCAGCTTCATCAAAGAAGCTGAGGTTCAGGTCAGTGGTGGAGGCTTTGAACTAACAATTCAATGCAAAATGGAACCTAGCCAACAAGCTCATTTACCAAGATGATGGAAGAACAATGAAAAACTTAAACCTGCACCTGAAACAAGAAGAAATGAAATGTACCAGCCTGGGCAATGGGCATGACAGATATTTTCATGAGTTGTTGAAAAGTATGAAGACAATGGAAAGGAGGGAGATGATTGCAGAAGTGTAGAGAGAACTGACATCTTCAGAAGAAATGCCAATCCTGACTGCGAGAATTTAGATGGGATTTCTAGCACACCCACTATCTCCAAAGTTGCAACATTTAGACTGGAGGGGGTGCGGTGGCGTCATGGTAACCGGTTCTCATGAGATCACCGAAATTAAGCAACGTCGGGTTGCTCCCGGGTTGTGTCCTTGGGCAAGGCACTTAACCCCGTTGCCTACATGGGGGCACAATGATGCTATGTACTAAGACGTACTGCACATCGATGGTGCGCATGTCTTCAACCAATCTAACCCTACCCGTGCTGCGGTGCAGAGTTCAGAGTTACGATGTTTGAGAGCTTACACCTGCTCGTCGTTGCCTGGTGGTTCTCTCCGGGTGCCCCGGCTTCCTCCACCCGTAAAACTGTCACTGATATGATTTTGATATGACCCTGGCTGTTAATGTGTCGTTAAACCCTAATAATAAAAAAAAAATTAGACTGGAATGGGAACCAAATGACAAATAAGTGTTTACTTAAGAAATTTGTTATAGATCCCAAAGGATGATAACTAGAAAATGACAGAATAAGAGCATAAGAGATGATAGTGGAAACTGAAGAGATGATAATGGAAATTGCTGTGGCTCATACCAATATCCAGATGAAGACTGACGGTCCCAGATAATGCAAAGGAAAATCCACAAACATCAAATCTCACCCCTTCAAGAAAAGATTCTGATCACCATGCATCTGCTCATGTATTGTCATTTGCCTTTTCTGATCCTGTTTTCATACCACATAATTACATGTAATATCTCTAGAGTAGTGTCACTTCTCTGAGTTGCACCAGTCACCATTATCTTTATTGGTGTTCGCTTGAGAAAATTATTTCTGCACACATATTCAATGCATCAGCCATAGTGAAAATAACATTCAAACCATTTATCATGTCACTTGGGGTTTAAAGGTGTCATAGGACACCAACTTTTCCAAACAGGGTCTGTGGCTATCGAAAACCCTGCATCAGTTGTAACATGATATAATTTGACTCTGTGTCATGTAAGTTTATCTCTTCTGATTCTTCTGTTTAATTTCATGTAGAATATTATAAAGAGTTTTTCTTCTGTAACACCATTGAATGCCACTGTGACATATTGCTTAACCTTCACTTGATGGAATACAGGGACTCCACAGCATATTCTACTTGTGCCAGTTGAAGTTGAGTAGTATTGCGTTGTAGTTTCAGGTGCTATGAAAACACTGTTTCATCCTCATGTGAACTTTGCAGCATCCTAGTTTTACTGGTGGGATCCAGTTCATGAAATTCACCATTAACATGTTTACAATACAGCCGTTGTGCAATGGTCATAATCCATGTGTAGGTAGTGATGTCCATGCATATGTTTACCTGTAATAAAAATCATCAGCAGCAAAATTTTAATTAATGAAGCACAGGGTTGCTCACAGTGCTTCATTAATTATATTTTTGATGATTATTTTTATAATTAGTGTTTGGAATCTAATATTATTGCATCCGTGGAAATATCTCCCACCAGTGGAAAGTGACCAGTCCATGGCAGCTGTACTGTACTTGTAAGTTTCAAGAGCATGAGGTCTGTGCTGCCATTCTTCCTGTTTGCCAAATGAGCCTTAGACATGATTGCCTTTGAGTGGGGCTGATGAATACTGTTGTATTCTGGCATCTTGAGAAAAAAATTCTACTTGTGGATTCAGCCTTGTTTTCATAAAATCGCAAGAAATGATCCCATTGAGGCAACATTAGCAGGCCAAGAAGAAGACTATTAAACTGCAACTTTGTAAACAAGAATATTGGTAATGGTGGTTTTGTACAGACTTCCTGGTAGTCACCATTTAGAAGAGATGGCCATCATTGTTTTTTTTTTTATCAACATGCACATAGTTTTCATCAACAGTCCAAGGTGAAGATCATAGGCCATGTAAATTGACATGTTTAAAATATTATAGACTTGTTCAGTGTACCTGTGCTAATAAAGTGAGTTTTCAGTTTTGAAATGTCATGAATTTTAGATCAAAACAGACAGTGGTGGATTCAGGTGGGAGTGGACCTGTCGCACGTTCCCGCCAATATTTTTTCTATTTTTGTAACAAGTACATATATGTGAATAATCAGGGATTTTTCTTCCGTTTGTGTTTTCATAAAATGTCACATCATAATCATGACTGTATTTTTACAGAAAGTTCCTAGTCATTATGCCTCTCATTGCCAGTGACCTCAAGGGCGAGAAGTTGTACCCTTCGATGTTCAAACTTTGTGTCCAGTCGAATCGGGCAGAGGAGTTTGAATTGAATCACAAATTGAATCTCATGGCTCTTTAACTGGTTGAGTGCTGGAAGCTCATATTTGGGCTTTTCTATAAAGTGTGGCTACTGCAACTTAAAAAGCTTCAAATTTAACATTCTGCCAGTTAAGTTGTAGATATTGCACCTTCTTACAAATGGAAATATTGCCTGTCTCCACTCAAGTAATGTTTGCTACAGCTACTCTTCTATTTGGGCAAATCAGTCAAATATGCAGAATATTCCAAAATGAAATCTCGGAAGTAGTTTTGAAAGCAGAACCTCCCAGAGCTCTCTTCTCTCGCTGAGTCTCTTGTAAAGAAGACATGATAATAGAAGAAAAGATCACGAGGAGGCACTTGGTAGGAAGTTAAGAACACCTAGATGGTTTGAAAATTTACAAACCAGCATGACCAAGATAAAATTGAGATGAATCATTAAGACAATATCAAGTCAAATTTCAAAGATTTGCAGTGCCCTACAGAGAAGTGGCTATAGAGCCCCTCATTGAATAATACCCTGATAACAGGTTATTGTACTTTTATAACACAGTCAGGCCTTTATATTGATTGAATTTGGTCGTTATTGACATTGGATGATTTGGGAACGCGAAATCCATTGAAGCAGTTCAATGCCCGATTTTATAGGGAGAGGCAGAAACAAAGACATGCTTACAGGCAGTTATGCGAGTATGTTACATGACTTTTTGCAAAGAGAGGATTTCTTAAGAGCTGCATGTTTACCACTGCATGTTCAGTGCGAGCATTCAGTGGGTCCAACACAGTGTGTGTGTAGGTGGGGAGGGGGAGCCTCACCACTACTGGTAGAGTATGATGTCATAACATGTATGCTATGTGCATGAGTTGAAAATTGTTCCAGATTTTGGTCCATGTGTTGGACAGCTATATGGATGGATTTCCAATCTATGGGATTATATAACTGATCAATGCAGCTGGGAACAGATTAGGCTGTTGATGTGTAAACTATTTCCATGCTAGGTGGAAACATTTGAGCCGTAACTTGCTGTGCATGTTTGAGGGCTTTTGATCCCATGTATGTGTTTCTCCACAACCATATATATAAAAACCGAATGCAGGGAGAGAGATTTGTTTATTTGTTCTACTCACTGGTCACCAGAATTATTATTAGCAGTAATAAGATTATGATGTATGTATCAGGTGTTAAAATCATCTGATTTTCGTGTCCACCCAGTGAGGTGATACCTTTAACTTGCAGGAATTACAAATTCCAGTGGAAATCTGCACAATGGTACTCTCGTGGGAAAGCTTCCACCTGTGAGTCGCAGCCTACAGTTAACTGGTTGTTGTCTGCCTGGGTACCAGATTCAGTGCAAGCACAATATCCTCACAGGTAAATGTCAGTCCTCCGAGGAGCGACCTGAAAGTCCATCAGTATGATTGAATAGGGGGAGGCGGAAACAAAGGCGTGCTTACAGGAAGTTGTGGGAGTCTGTTACATGACTTTTTACAAAAAGAGTAAGGATGTCTCAAGAGCTAGCCTTGTGGCTGCATGTTTGCCACTGCACATACATTGTGAGACATTCAATGGGTCCAGCACAGTGTGGGTGTAGGTGGGGAGGGGGTGCCTCTCCACTAATTGTAGAGTATGAAGTCATAATACCATCGATGCTATGGACACAAGTTGAAAATGTTCCAGATTTCAGTCCTTGTGTTGGATAGCAATATTGGTGGATTTTTTCTCTGGAGTTATACAACTGTTCGATGCTGCTGGGAACTAATCAGGCTGTAAGTCACCCTTAGTTACCGATTTCTATACAGCGTGTGTATATGTAAACTGCTATTAGTTCACTTATTTGGCTCTTGGCTGCTTTGTCAAAATGCTTGCCTGCTTTATCAAAGAGCTTAGTTGCATAATCACAGCATTTGGCTGTTCTACAGAAGAACTCTGCTTATTCATAGTTTCCACAGTTCACTTATCATATACTACTCAAAATTTGCTAAGTACCAAATATTTGTGAAATTTGCTCGTGACATATTTGCGATATTTTTGGTGGATATGATTGAGGAATGTATTGAGATGGTCCCCAGTGTTTACATTAGCTCTCTTGACCGGCAGACTTTTCGTGACAGTCATGGAAAGCATGTACCCCTTGATGTTCATGATGTTTTTGTGTACTGTCTACATGTACATGACATGTGTAGGGTATTCATTCTTCATTTCCACACAAACCCTTGTGATATAATGATTGAATATGGCAAATACAAATGTAAGAAGACATTTGTCTGAAGCAGAAATGTGGCGGGCTGTAGGGATGGTGCAGCAAGGGGCTACCCATCTTCAAGTTGGTGAAGCCCTTGGTGTGCACCATACGGTGATCATCAGAGCCTGAGCAAGATTTCAGTAGTATGGCACACCAGTAAGTTGGCATGGTGGTGGCAGAGACAGGGCAACATCTGCAGCTGAAGACAGGTTTTTGATCATTCAGGCCCATAGGAACTGCTTTGCGACAGCAACCCAGCTGCAGTGACCTTCAGAATTCATCCGGGGTAAATGTTGACTATCTGGGTAAGGTTGCACAAAGGTGGTCTCCGATCGAGAAGACCATGTATTCACATTCTGCTGTCCCAGAACCACTGCTTGGCACGATATGAATGGGCCATGGACCATGTTGGATGGACCCGAGAAGATTGGCGACCTGTCCTTTTTACAGATGGGTCAAGGTACTGCCTAGACCACACAGATAGGTGTTCTTAGGTATGGAGAAGACCAGGAGAGTGATTCCATGCAGCCAACATTGCCAAGCATGACCGCTATGGTAGATGGTCAGTCATGGTCTGGGGCAGCATCAGCAGGAATGGACGTGAAGAGCTCAGATTATATGCAGGTGCAGTGGGTGATAGATTCATTCTGATGGACGATAATGCCTGTCCTCATGTTGCCCATGCTGTCGGGGAGTACTGACAGAGGGAGAGGATTGAGCATATGGACTGGCCAGCAAGATCCCTGACCTCAATCCAATCGAACATGTCTGGAATGAGTTGCAATTTCAGCCCGCCCAGTCCAGCCAAGAAGTGTCCTGGAGCTTGGTTTCATGCTGGTCCAAGAATGGAACAACATCCCACAAAGGACCACCAGGAACCTGATTGGGAGCGTGAGAAGGCATTGTCAAGCTGTAATTAACAGTAATGAGTCTCATCTTGGGCAAGACACTTCACCCCCATTGTCCACGTGGGGGCACAGTGGCGTTGTGTACTAAGGCATACTGTACGTCGGTGGTGCACCTGTCTTCAACCAATGCTAACCCTGCTTGTGTGGAGTCAGTATGTTGGGGAGCTGACAGTTGCTCACCGTTGCTCGGTGGTTCTCTCCGGGTACTCCGGCTTCCTCCACCCATAAAACTGTCGCGGTCATGATTAGCCATTGTGCAGAAATATGTGACCTTAAACACCAATAAATAAATAAATTAATAAATAAATAAATAAATAAATAAATAAATAAATAAATAAATAATGAGTCTCATATTTGATATTGAACCCATAACAGTTCTCTCCGTCAACTTTTTGGCAAATTGAAAAATTTCCTCTTTTACCAATAATATCCATTTTCCATGGTTATCGTATGCAAAAGCTAAAAAATAATGTCAAACACAAATAAAATCTTAAATTTTTATACTGTACCAATGACCCAGACTTAGCTGGTGCTAACTCCACAAAAACCAGGGCCAAACACAAATTTTGCCCCCCAATCCCCAAAATTTGCATCCAAAACAAAAAGAAATCATGTCCTAAAGGACCTCCATAGTACGACTCTACTGCGCATGCGCAGTGACGCAGTCGTCCCGAAATTGGCGCCAAATATCATTCTCTGTTTGGCCCTTCATCAGTCAACATCTCACTGATCTTTGTGCTTGTAAATCTCAGTTTAAAGGATGCCAGACACGTAATTCTTGGAGAAAATGTGATTCTAAGGAGGATAGAAGGAGGAGAGGAAAAAAGAAGTGGCAAAAAATAATCAGGGCTGTACTTAAAATTTTTTGTTAAAATTATGTTAAGTTGCCTATTTTCGAGGCAAACGCCTCTTGTTGTCATTTTTGCTAATTGTTGCACTGCTTATTCAGTGTTTCCTCTCCCCTAACCTTCTAAAGTCCCCCCTTGCAATTCTCCCATGCTTTTGGCATATTTTTGAGAAGTTTCATTTCTAAAAATTCCCTGGGAGAGTTGCTTGGTTACAGAATGTTTTCTGTTATTTTCCCCATAGTTACGTTTTCACCCATGGGTGTATAACGTTTGTGTTCTGCATCTTCCATCTGATGTTCTGCAGATTCTCCCCTGGGAGTCTCTGTTTTGCATCAGATAGAGTGTAATTGATGACTGATTCCGGGCCAGTTTTTTCAGTGCCTGGAGTCATGTTTTCTTCTGTGTTTACACTGTTTGTTTTCATTGGCAACAGCCTTTTTTGAGGGGGGCTGTTTGCCTTTGAGGTAGTTTATCTCATTATAAGATACATTTATATTATCCGAAAGTGTCTCATTAATTATTTTATATAATTTTAAAATTTTTGACCACACTTTGCCATCGGATCCATCGGGGCTCAACGTTACTTTTCAGCAACTTGGGCTTCTCTGAAAAAATATTTTTTCAAAATTATTTTGTTTTGCAATTGTTTTTTCATTTATTAATGGATCAGGTTATTATGTATCTTTGTGTCAGGGGTTTTTGCGAGTAACTAGGACTTATTGTTGTTCTTTCACAATGAAGGGAACTTGTTCAAATTGTAATAGGAAGAAATCTTCCTCTGACTTTCATGATTATTGCATTAATTGTAGTCAGTGTTCTCGCATTAATCCCTGTCCTGTATGTGAACATTGGGATGAGAAACATTGGAAACGTGTGTCACGATATGTTGTTTCTGGAGAAAGAGCGATGCCGGCTCTTTCTCCACAAGGTCACTCTACTCTCTCAGTTTCTATTTCAGAGGAACCAGAACAGGGTGATGTTTCCATGTTATCTTCTTCAAGTGTGCGTCCGTCGTCACAATTAAATACAGAGCTAGCGGCAAAAGTGCTCATGGAGATTAGACAAATGTCGTCCGCTAGCTCGCCCGGTGTAGCGTCCATTCACCGAATGGTTCGGCAGCCGGGTTCGTCCGATGCGGTCCAAGAGGAAATTTTGGGTGATGCGAGCACTATAAAAATAATAGATGCACACCCAGTGACGGCGGATAGTGAACGAGAACGGAGGAAGCCTTTTAGTCCGGTTCCTAGCTCGTCCAGGTCCAGCCGGGCCGCGAGCGAGAGAGGCCCCTCTCTCGTACAACAACATCTGGGACCAGATGTTGTGGTACAAAATGTGTCTTTAGCGGAGCATACGTCCGTCGCTCGGGACGCTCCGTTGTATAAGCAGTCCGCAGAGACTGTTAAGGCTTCCTCTTCTCGCCGGCGCACACGACCGCACCTTGGCTGCGTGACCTCCGATATTTTGCCAGCTTCGCCGATGAAGGATTATTCGGCGACCAGGTCACACCATCCGGCAGCCAGGGATTCGAGACCGATGGACTCCGGACGTTCGCATAGGAAAAGTATGCGGGAGCCATCTGATGCGGAGCTGCCCTCGGCAAAGCAGCGAAAGACCGCTCCGCCGCAGGTCTCGACGTCGGACATTCTAGTGCAGATAGCACAGCTTATCGCAGCATCCCAGCAGCCGACAGAGACGGTGTCGGATCGAGAATTATCCGACGGCGCTGGGTCGGTACGCTCCGCCGATGCATCGGGGGCGGACGACCGGGAACATCGGGAGGTCCGACCGGATGGTGAAAGGGATACGGATGAATTGGAGCTATCCCTTTCGGAACAACACAAAGCTGCCGTAGACTTCATCCGGCACTTTCTTCCTCAAGTTGTTCCGTCGGGCCAGACTGCTGCGCTTCCGGACAGGAGAATTATAGCGTCATTGGACTCTGATTTTTTCGAGCGGTTCAGGGACATCGCTCCCGAGTTTCCGTCGCAGTCCAATAATGTTGCAAGAACATTTGAATTATTGAACGACGCTATTTTTAAACTTGCTTCCAGGACAGGGAAAGCAGGCTTCTTGTCCGCAAATACTCTCAACCTGCCTTTCATTAATGCAAGGAATAAATTCGACACGGCAGGTCAGGGTATACCGAGAGTTCCTCTGCGTATGGACGACGAGGCGGAAGACTTAGAGCTATCATTACCGTCGTCAGCTTCTATTCCAACCGCAGTGTTGGAAACAGCTATTGCGTCTAACAGAGCCAATTTAGATGCCTTATCTTACGCAGATCACCTTACGAAGGCGTTATCACTGCGTCTTCAAGGGGAAGAGTTTCAGGATATACAATCCTCCTTAAGACTTCTTTCAAGGGCAGTAGCTTATTCCACGTGTAACTCCGCCCTTTCAGTGGCAAATCTGGAGTTGGTTAGACGTGACGCAGCCCTGTCTACATCCACACTAGTGGATTCTAAGGTGAAGAACTCTCTTAGAGTCGCTTCGGTCTCAGGAGATCTTCTCTTTGACGGCAAGCTTTCCGCTATTTATGATAATATTAAAAAGAAAGCTAGTGATTCTCTGTTGTTTAGATCCGCTCCTAAAAGGTCGGATTCAGCAGACACGAATAAGGCGGGCACTTCTGGGTCTTATCCGCCCAAGAGAGGTTCCTATAGAGGTTCCGGTGCGTCCTCTAGCTCTTATTCGAGAGACCGTCAGGATAGCGACTCTCGTTCGGGACGTCCTTCAGGCCGGGACAATCGGTCGGACGCCCCGAGGTCGACGAGGCGAGGTGCGGGTCGTGGAAGACGTGGTTTCTCCTACCGCAGGCCTCGCAGATCCAGGAGGTGATGGCTCAAACCTCTATCGCGTTCCGGTTGGCGGAAGGTTGTCGAGTTTTTCTCAAGAGTGGGCGTCGATTACGGACGACCCGTGGGTGAGAGGAGTGACTTCGGAAGGTCTAAAGATATCCTTCAAACGAAAGCCTCCATTAACTCGAAGTCCAAAGTGGACTCATCTTCCGTCAAACCCTCAGAAAAGAGACGCTCTGCTATCAGAGGTGCAGTCTCTTTTAATGAAGAACGCGGTAGAGGTCGTAGAAAACCAGGAATCGCTGGGATTCTACAGCCATCTGTTTCTGGTTCCGAAACCAGACGGCTCGTTCCGTCCAGTCATAGATTTGAGCTGGATAAACAAGCTGATCGTCGCTCCGAAGTTTTATATGGAGACGATTCGATCGGTCAGAGCGAGTATTCGGGTGAATGATTATGCAACGAGCATAGATCTCAAAGATGCGTACTTTCACGTCATGGTACATCCGACATTCCGAAAGTATCTACGCTTCGCAGTCCTAGGAGTGGTGTATCAGTTCCGGGCCATATGCTTCGGATTGAATCTAGCACCCTGGGCTTTCACTCGGGTAATGAACTCGGTAATGATCTACTTCCGAGCTCATTCGTCTGCGGTAACGTCGGCCTACCTGGACGACATTCTTCAGAGGTACGGCAATGAGTTAACGCTTCAGAACGATGTTCAGAATCTTCTTCTATTGCTCCGACGTCTCGGTTTCATAGTAAACGAGGAGAAGTCGGATCTGGTGCCGTCCAAGTCATTCACTCATCTGGGAATGAGCTTCGAGACGCACAACAATCTCGTTCGTCTGCCGTTAACCAGAGCGAAATTAGTCAGTTGTTACGCTCGCTATTGTCTAAATACAGACAAAGTCACTTCGAGAGAATTTATGAGACTGATAGGTCTGTGCGGAGCCGCCGCGGATCTCATTCCGATGGGACGGCTACGCACACGGCCTCTTCAAATTTTCCTGACTCAGAATTGGAGTGTGAAAATTCATTCGCTCGATGTAGACGTTCTCTTGTCAGATCAAGTGAAACAAGAGATTCAGACTTGGGCAAACATTCAGTGGTTAACTCAAGGAGTTCCGCTGCAGTTGCCGGATCCGAGTTTTACCATTATGACGGATGCCAGTCAAACAGGTTGGGGTGCATCATTAATCCCAACGGATTCGAGATGCCAGGGTCTTTGGGATCCGCAATTCCTGTGCAAGCACATAAACATCAAGGAAATGATGTCAATTTGGCTTGCGTTACGTCACTGGATGGACATTATTCACGATGCTCATGTCCAAATCCTATCCGACAATACGACAGTAGTGGCGTATATACGGAATCAGGGAGGCACTCATTCAGTTCCGTTGTTCAATCTAACGGAAAGAATCCTTCTGTTTGCGTTGGAACATCACGTTCTTCTTTCGGTCCGTCACATACCGGGTCGTCTGAATGTGCTAGCAGACTCCCTTTCACGAAAGGGTCGCTTGTTGCCGTCGGAGTGGACTCTCAACAAACAAGTATTCAATCAGATTTGCTACCAATGGGAACGGCCAATGATAGACTTATTTGCGACACATCTCAACAATCAGTTGCAGACGTATGTGTCCCCGTGTCCGGATCCAAGAGCATTTGCAGTAGACGCTCTATCGATCCCTTGGGACGGAATGATAGGATATGCGTATCCTCCAGCGCCGTTAATTCAACAAGTATTGCTAAAGATAAAACAATCTCAATGCAAGATTCTGTTGGTAGCATCTCTGTCGCCACAGAGACCGTGGATAAATCTACTCAGGTGTCTGTTGTGGGACCTACCGCGGAAGCTCCCTCCACGAGAGGATCTTCTTTGGCAGGGGATATCGCGCCAACTGCATCACAACCCGCAAGGTCTCAACCTTCACGTTTTTCCGTTGTGCGGTCCTTCTTGCATGGCAAGCACTTTACAGGACGAGCAGTGGATGCGATTTCTAACTGTAGGAGGACCTCCTCTTCGCTAAACTATGCGGCTAAGTGGAAGGTTTTCCGTCGTTGGTGTAGGGATCATTCTGTTGATATATTTGATCCCTCTATACCAGACATTGCTAACTTTCTAGTATACTTGTTTGACGAAATCAAACTGCAACCTGTTACTATAAAGGGTTATAGATCTATGTTATCTGATACCTATGCACATCATGATAGTTTACAAATTGGATCTAATGTCTCTTTATCGAAATTGGTTAGAAACTTTTCGATAAATAGACCCAGAACTCTTAGATTAATTCCTAAGTGGAATTTAGCTTGGGTTCTCCTTAAATTGAAGGAAAAGCCATTTGAACCTCTTGGGACAGTAGATTTCAAATTCTTATCTTATAAGACAGCTTTTCTCTTAGCTTTCTCTTCTGCCAGAAGAGTCAGTGAGCTTCATGCACTATCGGTGGATGATTCTCATTATCGTAGTGTTGGGAACACTATCACCTTCACTACTAATGTCGGTTTTTTAGCTAAGAATCAGGCTCCTAATAAATATCCGGAACCTATTGTTATTAAGGCTCTTCCGTCTTCAGACGGCCGTAGGCCTTTACTCTGTCCTGTTAGAGCACTACGTATCTATAAACAGAGATCTCAGTTCATCAGAAAGGGACGGAAACGTTTCTTTCTGTCTTTGATGCCTAATAGAAAGGACATTTCAGTCCATTCTATTGCTAGATGGATTCAGTTAACTATCCGTACTGCGTATGAAGATTTATCTTCTTCTCAGCAGTCTGTGCTTAAGATTTCTGCTCATGAAGTAAGAGCTCTTTCTACTTCCTGGGCTTATGCTAATAGTGTTGCTATTACAGATTTAATGAAGGCTGCTTATTGGTCTCAGCCATCCACATTTACTAATTTTTATCTCAGAAATATTGAGTCCATTTCTGGAGACCTGCTTTGTTTAGGTCCGTTATCTGTTGCTCAGAATGTCGTCCACTAAACAGTTGCAACTATAGTTATGCAGGCTTTCTGTTCCGGCAGTGACTCCGTCCGGCTGCCCTCTTCGCTCTGGGCTATTTGACCCAGGGCAAGGGGAAGGGGGGGGGGGGGGGGGGGCGGGTGTTCCCTTAGGTCACCTGCTTTATAGTGAAAAGCAAGGGAATGCCTCCTCCAAGACAGTATTTCTGAGTCGCTTCCGGGATGGTTTTAAAGTGTAATATTAATGTTTAATTTCATTCATGTCTTATTTTTAAAGTGTAGCTCGGTGTGAAGCATTTGTATATGTCAAGTGTCAAACGGGCTTTAATATACAATACTCGGACACTTTTAAATGATTATAAAGAGTCTCAATTCTCTGGACTACTTTATTTATTGGCTTGTTTTAAAAATAATTAGTATAAAGGTTATACTGGATGTTAATAGAGAACATGAATGTTATTGTGCTCAATTATTAAGGGTAGTGTATCTTTCTAATTTAAATATTAAATAAGAAAGATACATGTAAAGCCTAATACTCCTTTTCTCCTTAAGGGGTTACCTCTTTATTTTATAATTGAGCTTATTGGATTTTCCTCTATGTCCTAGGCCCTCCAGCCTGTTTACTATTCAGCTAAGTCTGGGTCATTGGTACAGTATAAAAATGTTAAAAAATTTATAGTAATTTATATATTTTTTATACTTACCAATGACCCAGATGGGGATGGCCCTCCCTGAGTTGGGAACTCTTGCCTCCCCGCTGAGTACATAGCGCTGACCAGGCACTGCCAGTAAGAATGATATTTGGCGCCAATTTCGGGATGACTGCGTCACTGCGCATGCGCAGTAGAGTCGTACTATGGAGGTCCTTTAGGACATGATTTCTTTTTGTTTTGGATGCAAATTTTGGGGATTGGGGGGCAAAATTTGTGTTTGGCCCTGGTTTTTGTGGAGTTAGCACCAGCTAAGTCTGGGTCATTGGTAAGTATAAAAAATATATAAATTACTATAAATTTTTTAACTTTCTATGCTTAAATCGTTAAAGATATAATTAAATAAAAAATATAGACACTTTTCATTACAATATTTCAACTAAAACAGGTAGTTGGATATACTTGGTGCTAAGCAAACTTTGAGTAGTATATTTCAAAGAGTTTGGTTGTTGTCAGTATGAAGTCTTCTGTTCATCCCTTCTTATTGTTGTCATGTTCTTGTGACAAGATAGGCTTGTGTACACACCGGTGTGTTTTGCTAACCGGCCACTATAATTTGCGTTTTCTCATTCAGTTTGTTCCGTGTAAGTCACATGGAACAGCATGGGATGTTGCATTTCTTATGGTCAGTTGGATGGTGTCTGCCACTGCTCTCCTTGAATATTTGGACTGAATTTCTGGTTTTGCCCATTACTGGATAAGATGGACTTTTGTATTTGTTTCAGTGAATTAGAATGCAAAATCCCATGGTGGGGAAGAAATCTCGCAATATTTGCCCAGCTGAGCCACTGGTATGACTAGAAGGTCTTATCAAATAAACAAATACCTAAGATTTCACATTCATGTAGTTGGTAATTAGACCACTGGGAGCTATGTTGCTGTTAGTTATTATGGCGTGTGTGCTCTTGAGAAATAATTCAACTCTACAGGGTTCCCGCGGGCCTTGAAAAGCCTGGAATTTCAAAAATGAAATTCAAGGTCTTGAAAAGCCTTGATTTGGTTCCCTAGGCCTGGAAAAGCCTTGAAAAATGAAGCATTGCGCGCCGAGTTGAGATGAATGAAATACGTCCGAGACAGTTGGAGTGGTTCAACTACGATAAGCCTGGAAAAACTTTGAATTTAACTTTCTATTAGCCTTGAAACTCCTTGAATTTGGGGTGTATATGGCCTGGAAAAGCCTGGAATTTCATGTCAGGTCAGGTGCAGGAACCCTACTCTAAGATGAGGACCCCCTGTTAGGTTGTCTGCTGTGACAAGCAGCTGGTAGTAGCTGTAACTGAAGTGTGGTTTTACACCACAGAGGATGAATGGCACCATAGAGCATGGGTTAAGCTCAAATAGTTATTATGTTGATACAGGGAATAGCCTTGTGCTTTTGCCCTCTGCTAATCAATTCATTCTCTAAAAAGATTGTGTATGTGACTGCTGTCAGTGTGTTAAAAATAGTGTATTACGTAGACTTTGAGGTTACACAACATTTATAACTGATACAAGTGGATCAGCTTGTTAATTGTCATGTTCAGTGGATCGTCAATATATTTGTTATCAGTTTGAGAAGTTGGTATGAGCCGCAGATTATGTTTACACTATGTGACAGGCTGATGTGGTTGTGATTTTATCAGCTGTTAGTACTCAGGTGGTTGTACCCGTGTTATGTTGAAGGACTGTTTTCTAGAATTTGTCTCACACAGTAATTGTGGAGGAATTGTCTCACACAGTAGTTGCAGAGGAATCGCCTTACACAGTAGTTGTGGAGGAATCGTCTTGCACAGTAGTTGTGGAGGAATCGTCTTGCACAGTAGTTGTGGAGGAATCATCTTGTGCAATATGTGAAAGTCACCTTGTGCTAAAATAAAGGATTTGTAATCATAGAAAACTGGCGTAAAACATTGAGCTTTTAAATTAAAGGAATGTGGGGTAAAGTTATGCTGAAAAGAAAGATTATTCTTATAAAATCAACAAAATGTAAAACAAAGTGAAAAGTTTCCATTAATAAGCCAGTTATAATGAATAAGTGAGATATTAGATACTTCTGCTTTTGCCATGTAATTGCCTTCTTCATCATGTTGAAGATTATGCAATGATTGCAGGTAATAAATGTATCAGATAGCAGTGATGGCAAATGTGTTGTAATAACAGTCAAAGTGACATTGAAAAGATGCTTCGTCCACAAGTGTTTGTAAATAGAGGCTATTGCACTGTTTTTAGCTCACATGACTAAAAGTCAGGGTGAGCTTTAGTGATCACTCTTCATCCGTCGTCCATCCGTTCGTGAACATGATGTTTGTGACTTGTCAACAGCCACTGAACTGATTTAAGTGAAATTTGAGATGGTTGTTTGTTATGACATAGCATTTTGATTTTGTTCAATTCAAGTTGCCCCACCCCTTGGTGTGGCCAGCCCCCAAAGTGCCCCTAAATCTTAAAAAAATCTTCTCATGAGCCAGCAGTAGCAGAGACTTGATATTTTGTTTGCAGCTTCCTTCTGGGGTGTCGTTTTCAATTTGTTCAAACAAAGTTTGTGGGGCCATATTTGCCAGCATTATGGGAGGGGCAAGAATTTTTGCCCCACCCCACATTTCTTTTCTCTAAACCATGAGGCCGATTTCAACCAAATTTGATATGAGGTATTATTGAGTCATAAGTATTCAATTTATGCCAAAAGAAATTTTCTCGCAACCCGATGGAAACCACAGGAGCTAAAAATAGAAAAACATTCTAATGCCCACACATGTATCTCCAAAACTACATGCCACTGAGAATTCTTATTTGGTGAAAAACTTCCTTAGGACCAACAGAAAGGATTGGTTAAAAAATTGCTATCAGTTTTGTCACAAGGTACTTTTACAGGACTTTGAAAAAATGCTGAGTCAACATTTTTTTAATTTAACACTGTGGGTAATGAGAAAAACATTAAAGATTCTTCTTCTCCCAAAGCACTTCTCCAAAAGCTTTCATATTTCAAATATAACCACATATAACATCTTTGGAAGGTTGATTCACATGTTTGTTGAAATCAAGTCTTTGGGTCCATATTTGGGCTCTCTATGGGAGCCCAAATGTTTAAATTAGTGCAACATAAGGAATATTGTTTACAAATTTGTTTCTTCACATCCACCAATCAGAATGTTTTGATACTTGGTAAGCAGCATCCTTAGGGAGTGACATTCAAGTTTGTTCAAACCAAGGGCCTGGGTTCATATTTGCTCTTCCTGTGGGAGCCCGAATTTTAACTTGGTGCAATATGAGAGATATTCTTTAAAAATCTTCTTCAGATCCACCAGTCAGATATTTTGTCAGATATTTGGTATACAGCATCCTTAAGGAGGTGAGATTATAGCTTGTTTAAATCAAGTTCCTTGGTGTACATTTGGGCTCCCTGTGGGAGCCTGAATTATAATAACTTCAATATGAGGAATATTCTTTAAAAATCTTCTTCTTCAGATCCAGCAGTCGGAATCTTTAGGTATTTGGTGTACAACATCCTTAGGGAGATGTGATTCACATATGTTCAAGCCAAGTCTCGAAGTTCATATTGGAGTCATCTGGGAGCCCAAATTATAACCCAGATCAATATGAGGAGTATTCTTTAAAAATCTTCTTCTTCACATAGACTAGTCAGAATATTTTAATATTTGGTATACAGTATCCTTTGGGAGGTGTGATTCAAGTTGTTCAAGTCAAGTCCCTGAGTTCTTATTTGGGCCCCCTGTGGGAAGCTGAATTATAACTTAGTTTAATATGAGGAATATTTTTTGGGTCATCTGAACATATTAGCGGACTCCCTTCACGGAGAGGCTGTTTCTTACCAGCAGAATGGACTTCCTACAAACGAGTATTCAATCAGATTGCTACCAAGGAGAGCGCCCAATGATCTACTTATTTGCGACGCATCTCAGCAATCAGTTGCAGACGTATTTGTCATAATGTTTCGATCTTCGAGCCTTTGCAGTAAATGCTCTATTGTTCTTGTGAGATGGAATAATAAGATATACGTATCTTCCAGCGCCGTTGATTCAACAGATATTGCTCAAATGTAATTATTTCAATGCAAATTCTGTTGGTAGCTTTTCTAGCTCCACTAAGACTCTGGATTAATTTACTCAGGTGTCTGTTGTGGGACATGCAGTGGAAGCTTCCTCCACATTTCGGTCCATTCTATGGTCAGATGGATTCAATCCACTATCAGTTCTGCTTATGATTATATCTTCATTCAGCAGTCTGTGCTTTAGTTTTAAGCTCATGAAGTAAGAGTTCTTCTACATCATGGGCTTAGATTGATAATGTTGCTGTTACAGATCTATTGGGGGCTGCATATTGGTCTTAGCCCTTCATTTTCACGATTTTGTATCTGAGAATATTGAGTCCTTTCTGCAGATCTTCATTGTTTAGGTCCGTTGTTTTTTACTCAGAATGTTGTCTACTAAACAGCGGCAACTATTTGTGTATAGGCCTTTGATTCCGGCAGTGACGCTGTCCTGCTGCCATCTTTGCTCTGGAGTATTTGATCCAGGGCAAGGGGAAGGGGGTGGGGGGGGGGCAGTTGTTCCCTTAGGTCACCTGCTTTATAGACCCATCTGTGTAATATTTTTTACAGTGTTGATTGGTGTGAAGTATCTGTATATATCACGTGATTAATTGGGTGTTAATATACAATCCTCGAACACTTTTAAATGAGTATATAGAGTCTCATTTCTCTAGACTCCCGTATTTATTGGCTTTCCTTTTAAAAATATTAGTATAAAGGGTTATACTAGATGTTTATAGAGATCATTGATATTATTGTGCTCAATTACAGAATTACAGAATGGTGTTGTGTTTTTCTTTTTTGATACAAATAAGAAAGATACATGTAGCCTATCTCTCCTTTTCTCATTGAGGGGATAGGTCTGTTATAGGTAATTGAGTCTATTGGATTTTCCTTATGTCCTAGGCCTTCCAGCCTTTTTACTATTCAGCTAAGTCTGGGCATTGGTACAGTATAAAAATGTTAAAAAATTTATAGTAATTTATATATTTTTTATACTTACCAATGACCCAGACAGGGATGGCCCTCCCAGGAGTTGGGAACTCTTGCCTCCCCGCTGCGTACATAATGCTTACGAGGCACTGGTTGTAAGAATGACTTTTGGCTGCAGTTTCGAGACCTCCTTGACACTGTGCATGTGCAGTGGAGTAAAAGTATGGAGGACCATATAGGACATGTATTTTTCGGTTTTAGATGCAAATTTTGGGGATTGGGGGTTAAAATTTGCGTTTGGCCCTAAATATTTTAGAGTTAGCACCAGCTAAGTCTGGGTCATTGGTAAGTATAAAAAATATATAAATTACTATAAATTTTTTAACTTTTAAGGGACTTTATGCCAAAAATTTATGTTCCCATGCAATCCAATGGGAGAGAGCATCCTCAATTGGGTGGTTTTTTCTGCTTTAAATTTCAGTGTTTTTATGCCACTTCTTTTTTTTTAGGTCACCTGACTGAAAGTCAAGATGAACTGTAGTGATCATTCCTGTCTGTCATCTGTGAACATGTTTGCACCTGCCCCTCCTAAACCGCTGAAACAATTTTATTTATGTTTGAGGTGATTGCTTTTTCTGAAATTGCATTTTGGTTTTTTCAGCTCACCTGACTGCAAGTCAGTGTGAGCTATTGCCATCACTTGGCATCCGTTGTCCGTTAACATTTTGCAAACTTGATATCTTCTTCACAACCACTACGCCAAATTCAAACATATATAGCACAGACCATCTATGGAGTATACCCTTTCTATTTTGTTTAAATGAAGCAGCTTCCATATTTGGGCTCTGGACTGTGCCCCAAAAGCTTAAAAATCTTCTCATGCACTTCCAGAAGGAATGCCTTGATATTTGGTATGGAACATCCTTTGGTGTAGAAGACTAAAGTTTGTTCAAGGGAAGTTGATACGTCAATATCTGGGCTCTCTGTGGGTTCATATCCATTCTGGGCTCTGCCCAAAATTTATAATTCACGAACAGGTTGGCCTATTTCAACCAAATTTGGCATGTAGTATAAGTGGGTCCTAAGTAATTGATTGATCCCCCCTGCCCCCCCACTCCCCCCCCCCCCCCCCCAAAAAAAAAAAAATGTTCACAGCCCTGTGGCAACCCCAGGGACTAAAATAAAAAAATTCAAAAGCCCATATATCCCAAACCACAAGGAACAGAGAACTGTTATTTGATATGAAGCATTCTTAGGACCGGAAGAAGGGATTGGTTAAAAAAAAATTGCCACCGGTTCAATCAGGGTGCCCGGTAGAGGGTATTGAAAAAATGATGAGTCGGCATTTTTGCAGTAGTTTATCCTGGAGGAAAATGTTTACTGGGAACCTTGAAGTTGATTGACAGCTTGAATAACATTTTTGTTCCTAAATCAACAATGCTGCTAGCTTATCTTGTTATAATCAGAAAATTTTATGGGCTACACAGCTTGTTTTGTTAAATATTATTTCATGTTGAATATGAACCCTTTCAATTCTGGAAGCATCTGATTCCTGTATGCATGTCTTTAATTTAACTCTCTCAAAACTGCAGAGTAGGTTCCAAAGATTTTATTGATGCCACGAACAAACCCTTTCAATGCTGTATATGGTTCCTTGGAAAATAAATTGATCTGATTCTTGTATGAATATCTTTAACTTAACCCTCTCATGACTTCGGTGTGTTTTTTTTTTTCCAAAGATTTTTATTTCATGATGAACTCTCACAGCTTTTTTTTCTGGTTTAAACATTTATCTGATTCATGTATATATATCTTTAATTTAACCCTCTCAAGACTGCAATGTGGGTTCCAAAAATGACTTTAGTGTGTTTTCCAAAGATTTTATTTCATGCTGAACCCTTTAAATTCTGGAAACATTTATCTGATTCCTGTATGCGTATGCTATGAACAAGCCTTTCAATACTGTATATGGTTCCTTGGAAAAAAATGCTTTTCAAATCCTCTTTTTTATAAGCCACTTGCAATAATGCTTAGATTTCTTGTTTGGAACTTACTTTAGTGATGCAGGTTCACTTTTTTTTCACAGAAACTCAGTAGGTCAAAATTTTAGGCTCACTTGAGCCTCTGGTTTTCAAATAACTTGCCCAGCCTCATATGGAGGGGGAAGGGGGAAAATCCACCAAAATTCTTTAAAAATCTTCTTATCATGAACCAGTGGGTACAATGGCTTGATATTTGGTATGAAGCTTCCTTTTGAGGTGTAGAATCAAGTTTGATTGAACGAAGTTCATGGAGCAAGATTTGCCTTTGTAATGGGAAGGGCAAGATTTTTTGGCCCAGCCTGAAATTTCTATTTTCTGAACCGATGGTCCGATTGAACCAAATTTGATATGTGGTATTACCGAGTCATAAGTACTTGATTCATGCAAAAAAAATTTTTTCTTGTGTCTCCGTGGAAACCCCAGGAGCTGAAAATAGAAATATTTTCAAATGCCCATTTTTCCCAAACCACATGGAACAGAGAAATATTATTTGGTATGAAACAACCTTTGGACCAGTAGAATTGATTTAATTGGGCTTTCTTCGGATTCACCAGTTAGAATCCCTTCATGTTTGGTATACAACATCTCGGGGGGGGGGGGGGGGGGGGATTGGGAAGGGGGGGTGTGTCAGATTCAAGTTTATTCAAATCGAGTTCCTGGGTTAATATTTGGGCTTTTTATGGGAGCCTGAATTTTAAATTAGTGCAATATGAGGGAATGTCTTTAAAAATCATCTTCTCCAGATCCACCAGACAGAATGCTTTATATTTGGTAGACAACATCTCTAGTGAGGTGAGACTCAAGTTTGTTCAAAATCGAGTCTCTGGGTTAATATTTGGGTCCTGTATTATAGCCTGAAATTCAACTTAGTGAATATGAGGAAATTTCTTTAAAAATCTTCACCTTCAGATGCCCCAATCCGAATGCTTTCACATTTGGTATACAGCATACTGGTTGTGGAAGGGAAGGCCTCAGACTCAAGTTTGTTCAAGTTAAGTTCCTAGGTTGATATTTGGACTCCCAAGTTTTGCATTACTGGAAATCGGGGCATTATTTCTGTGGTAGCATCCCAGTACTAGAAAAAAAATCATCTGGCATGGACAACAGACTTATAAATAATTAAATAATTCCATTCCCCTGAGGTGTTAACCAGCTATAGATGCTAATTAAATCCATCTTTAAACAACTATTGTCAGGTGAGCACCTCAGGCCCCATGGGGCCTCTTGTTCTCTGTCAGTTAGTACCATGTGACGTGTCGCTTTTAGAAGCCACTTATGGATTGGTTCATTTGACAATAGTAATGCAGACCATACTCGACTGCCGTTGATGGTCCAGTCTAAAAAATAGCACTCCAATATGGTCCGGTACACAACTAGGTGGTCCTTTTTTTTTTCAAGTGGACTAGTATAGGGCAGTCCAGTGTCCATGACACAGTGTTTCCAGTTTAACAGGTGTATAGGGTATCAATTTGGTGCAAATGTAATGTGTTAACTGCTTGTAACTTACTGGTTTCTACAGTCAGTACCTTGCTACCACTGTATACCCAGGTAACACACGACCTCAAAACACTGATGTTGTGACAGCATTATTTAACATGGTATTGACATTATGTGTTTGCAGGGTATATTTCCTTGTGGGGATACTATATGTTTAGGTTGAAAGTATACTATGGGAAAATATTTCCTGTAGTGATTTTTGCCTGCAACACATTTTGATGACGATAATTATATAGACTTCACTATTAGCCTATTGTGAAGTGTATGCTAATACTTCATACAGAGTTGGTATTTTGTAAACAGTTCAGTGGGTCTGAACCACTCCAGTTAGGCAATAGGCATGTTTACACTTTATCGTTCCTGGTCGCGTCAAAGTACATGCTGACTTATGTAAAAGATCTTCATCAAGAGACTCACTCAACACAGTTGAAAGATGTAAGCCACTAACTGGCATTGCCATTTATAAATTTTGTAGTGGGGATTTGGAGTTCATAAAGTTTGAGACCATAAACTTTGAAACTAAATAGTAATCTAAAAATTCTGGATCATTTACCCTCGGCATCGGTTGCAAATCTGAACAAATCATGTCTGCCAATTTACGTTTACAGTTTTGATAACGAATGCTGTAATATTGTAATATTCATCCGAACCATATTCTCCAGGTGGCACCATGATTCCATGGGAGACAGGCTTCACCTGGGTTTCACTTGTTGCAGACTCCGATGTACTCGAGTGAATTGATGTGTGGTGTCTCTGGAAGTGTTTTGGCAGGGGCATTAATTGTTACCCTTGTACGTATGTATGTACATACATACATACATACATACATGCATACGTACATACATACATCCATCCCAAATATGGTTTCTTACGATAACTTTAGTTTGACTGAACGAAATGAAACAAAGTTCATTACCATATAATGTAGATTGGGATTGATAGTGGGCTTGGTCTGATATTTTTTGGCAGAGTTATGGCCCTTTTCCAACTTAGAAGACATGTTGAACCGGATGGTAACTTGAATCATAGTTGTCCATTTTCAATCAAGCTTGGAATATAGCTTTTTGCAGACAATATACCAAGCAGGTTTGATTTTGAGAGTAGTGCGATAATTTTTAATCCCAAGTTATGGCCCGTTTTTGGACTTTGTTAACCATTAAATCTAGTTTATCATAAAGAAAGGGCATCAGTGACCCATGGACATATTTGGTGGCCTGCTGTATTGGTGCTATGGTTTAATGGAGATAAAATAAGACATTTATTAATTCAATATCAACAAAGTTAAATGACTAGAAACTCATGCTTAGCAGTCAGGGGTGGGAGGTATAGCCAACCTTGGCATTGCACTTGCTTAAGATTGGATTGACTATTACCACCTTTCTTGATGGCTTTGCCACTCGGTGCACCTGTATATGTTCCCTTTGTCTATTGCATTTGTGTATGAGAATCCATAAACATGTGCAGAGAACTTCACGAGGAACTGATCCTTCAGTGATCCTATATTTTTATACTGTACCAATGACCCAGACATAGCTGGTGCTAACTCTTAAAATATAGGGCCAAACACAAATTTTGCCCCCCAATCCCCAAAATTTGCATCTAAAACCAAAGAAAACATGTCCTGAAAGGCCCTCCACACTTCGCCCCTACTTCGCATGCGCAGTGTCAAGGACGTTCCGAAATTGGCGCCATTAATCATTCTAAGTTTGGCCCTTCATCAGTTAACATCTGACTGATCTTTGTGCTTATAAATCTCAGTTTAAATGATGCCAGACACATAAATATTAGTGAAATGGTGATTCTAAGGAGGATAGAGAAGGAGGAGAGGAAAAAAATGTGTGACAGAATATTATCAGGGCTGTAACTTAAAATTTTTTAATGAAATTATGTTAAGTTACCTATTTTCACGGCAGCAGCCATTTTGTTGTCATTCTGATTATTTAGTTACACCGTTTTTTAAGTGTTTTCCTCTCTCCCTGTCCTTTAAGTCCCCCCTTGCTATTCTCCCATGCTTTTGGCATAGTTTTGGTAATTATTATTACTAAATTTTCTTGGGAGTTTTAGCTGAATAACAGAATTAATTCTGTTCTTTTCCCCATGTTTACGTCTTCACCTACGGGTGGTTAGGCGTTGTGTTCTGCATCTACCATCTGATGTTCTGCAGTTTCTTCCCTGGAAGTCTCTGTTTTGCATCAGATAGTGTATTTTTGGTAACTGATTTCGGGCCTGGGTGCCTGGAGTCTTATTTTAGTGTTTTTACACTCATTGTTTACATTTACAACAGCCCTCTGTGTGAGGGGGGAATTTCTAAAAAATAATATCTTTATGTTATTTTAATCATAACTAGATACATTATTATTGTTCGTAAGTGTTGAATAAATTGTTTAAAATATTTTTAAAATTTTTGTCCACACTTAGGCTTGGGATCCATTGGGGCTCAACGTTACTTTTCAGAAACTTGGGCTGTTCTGAAAAAATATTTTTTCAAAATATTTTGATTTCAATTATTTTTTCTATATTAATGGATCATATTATTATTATGTATTTTGATTGCCAGGGGTTAGTGCGAGTACCAGGACTTGTTTTCTTTTCACATTGAAAGGATATTGATCAATTGTATTAAGAGGAAGTCTTCCTCTGACTTTATAATCATTCTATATGTGGTCAGTGTACTCGCATTAACTCCTGTTCTGTATCGTATGATTTCGATGACAATATGGGAAGCGTATGTCACGGTATGTTATTGGGGATTTGGACACTCCGGTCCTTTCCCCGCAGGGTCACTCTACTTTATCAATTTCTATTTCAGACGATCAAGATTAGGGTGATGTATCTGTGATGTCTTCCAACAGTGTGCCTCCGTCATCACAATTAATGAAGGGCTAGCGGAAAAGTGCTCATGTAAATACGCCAATTGCCTAAGAGGACCCTAGTAGGTTCGACGGCCTTTGACGTCCGCTAGCTCGCCCGGTGTAGCGTCCATTCACCGAATGGTTCGGCAGCCGGGTTCGTCCGTTGCGGTCTAGAAGGAATTTTGGGGTGATGCGAGCACTATAAATTAACCTAATGCACACCCAGTGACGGCGGATCGGAGGGAGAACGGAGGAAGCCTTTTAGTCCGGTTCATAGCTCGTTCCGGTCCATCCGGACGGCAAGCGAGAGAGGCCCCTCTCTCGTTCAACAACATCTGGCCCCAGATGTTGTGGTACAAAATGTGTCGCAAGCGGAGCATACGTCCGTCGCTCGGGACGCTCCATTGTATAGGCAGTCCGCGGAGACTGCTAAGGCTTCCTCTTCTCGTCAGCGCACACGACCGCACCTTGGCTGCGTGACCGCCGATATATTACCAGCTTCGCCGATCAAGGATTCTTCGGCGACCAGGTCACACCATCCGGTAGCCAGGGACACGAGGCCTGCAGACTCCGGACATTCGCATAGGAAGTGTGCGGGAGTCAACGTACACGGAGCTTCCGGCGGCAATGCATCGTAAGACCGCTACTGCACAGGCCTCGGGAACGGACGTGCTTTCCTTAATAGCACAGTTTATCGCAGCATCCCAGCATCAACTGAATCTCTCGCATATATTTTATCCGACGATGCTGGGTCGGGACGCTCCGCGGAAGCGGGTACGGACGTCTGAAAGTTTCATCCGGTCCGACGGGATACCGAAAGGGATTTGGAGGATTTCGAGCTTTCCCTTTCGGAACAACATAGGCTGTTGTGTATGTCATATGACTTGGTCTTCTACAGCTTCTTTCGTCGGACCAGAATGCTGCGATGCCGGATAAGAAACTGATAGCGTCGGTGGACTTAGAAATATTTGGTTCGGTTCAGGGACATCGTCCCTCAGTTCCGACATAGTCCAATAATGTCACACAAACTTTCGAATTATTGAACGACGCTATATATATTATTATTTTATGCTTGCTATAACCAAGCATTTCTGGTTTCTTGTTCGCAGAGTTATGGAGATGTCTTTCAAAAGTGTGCCTCTGTCGTCATAGTTAATGAAGAGCTAGCGGCAATAAGTGCTCCTGGAATATGTCTATCGCCTACGGAGTGACATTCGCTAGCTCACCCGGTGTAGCGTACATTCATTGAATGCTTCGGCTGCCGGGTTCATCCGTTGCGGTCTAGGAAGGAGATTTGGGTGATGCGAGCACTTAATTACTTTAGTACTCACCCAGTGACGGCAGATTGAGGACAGATCGGAGGAAGCCTGTTAGTCCGGTTCCTGGCTTGTCCAGGTCTGTCCGGGCTGTGAGCGAGAGAGGTCTCTCTCTCGTCCAACAACATAGGGGACCGCATGTTGTGGTTCAGATATTTTACATTCGGAGCATATGTCCGTCGGTCGGGACGCTCCATTATATTGACAGTCCGAGAGACTGTCCTTAATGCTTCCTCATCCTCACAGCAGGGCACACAACCGCACATTGGCTACGTGACCTCGAGTATCCGATCAGTTTCGTCATTCGGTGATTCCACGGCGAATAGGTCGCGCCATCCGGTAGCCAAGGGACACGAGGCCTATACACTCCGTTCGCTCGCATATTGGTAGTATGCACGGGGTAACGATCACGGAGCTTCCAGCGGCAATGCATCGTAAGACCGCTTCTCCTCAGGCCTCAGTGACGGACGTGCTATCCGAGTTAGCACAGTTGTTTCGCAGCATCCCAGCAATTGACAGTTTCTCGGTCGAATCAGGAATTATCCGACGGCGCTGGGTCGGTGCGGTCCGCGGTTGCATCAGGTACGGACGACCGAACGCTTTATAGGGTCCGACAGGATGGCGAAAGGGATTCGAAAGATTTCGAGTTTTCCCTTTAGTAGTATCGGAAGCTGCCTTTCATATCTTCTGGCATTATCTTCCAGTGATTGTTATTTCGGACTTCATTGCTGCGATCTTGGATAAGAGACTTATAGCGTCATTGGACTCGGATTTTTCGATCTGTTCAGGGACATTGTCCCTGACTTACCGACGCAGTCCAATATTGTCATTACAACATGTCTTTTATTTTTCGACGCTATATATATATATATATACAAGCCTGCTACCAAGCATGATAGTTTACTTTCTTGTCCGCGTTGCTCATTTCTGCCATTTTATCATTTATACGAATAGTTTATTTTGGCAGAGCAGGGCATACCGAGAGTTCATATGCATCTAGATGGTGTGGTTAAAGACTGCATATATTCTTTTTCACCGTTTATGTCTTTTCCAATTTCAATGTTGGAAACGACATGATGTATAGTAGACTTAACTTAGACGCTTTATCATACGTAATCCGCCTTACTGAGGCGTTATCATTACGTCTTCAAGAAAAGATTTACGGGATATTATTCTCAATGTAATTTCTTTTGAGGGCAGTAGTTTGTTCACGTATAACTCCGCCCTTCAGTGGCTGATTGGAGTTGGTTAGACGTGACGCAGCCCTAGCTACATCCACATGCGTGGATAGTAAGGTTAAGAACTCTCTCAGAGTCGCTTCGTTCTCAGATAAGCTTCTCTTCGATGGCAACTTTTCGGCAATCCATGAATTGCTCGATTTACACGTTCTCTTGTCTATCTAGTGTTACAAGAGATTCAGACTGGGGCAAACATTCGGTGGTTGACTCAGAGAGTGCCACCGCAGTTGCCGGACCCGAGTGTGGCTGTTATGACGGTTGCCAGTCAAACAGATTGGGATATAATACTGATCCCTACGGATTCGAAGTGCCAGGGTCTTTGGGTTCCGCAGTCTCTTAGCAATCAGTTTTCTTCCGCAGAATAATGTTTTTTAGGCTTGCTTTATGTCATTGCATGAACATTATTCAGAAACGCATGCCCAAATCCTGTCCTTTAATTCGACAGTAGTGGCGTATCTCCGGAACCAGGGAGGCACTCTTTCGTTTCCGTTATTCAATTTAATGGAAAGAATCCGTCTGTTGGTTATAGTACACCAAGTTCTGTTTTGGTCCGTCATATTCCGGGTCGTCTGATTGTTTTACCGGACTCCCGTTCTCTTACGGGTCGCTTGTTGCTGTCAGAATGGACTCTCAACAAACAAGTATTCAATCAGATTTGCTATCTATGGGAGCGCCCAATGATGATTTATTTACGACACAGCTTGCTAATCAATTGCAGACGTATGTGTTGGCTTGTCCTGATCTCTGAGCTAATGTAGTTAACGCTCTATTGATCTATAGGACGGAATGATAGGATACACGTATCCTCCGGCGCTGTTGTTTCAGCAGGTATTGCTAAGATAAACAACCACAATACATTTCTGTTGATAGCATCTCTATCTTCACAGAGATCATGGGTAATTTACTCTCTTATCTACTGTGGGTCTTAACGTGAAATCTTCCTCTATGTGAGGATCTTTTTTCACTGGGTAAATCGTGTCATCTTTATCACAACCCGCAAGGTCGCAACCTTCATGTATTCCGTTGTGTGGTCCGTATTGCATTGTAAGCACTGTACTGGACGAGCTTTGGATGCGATTTCTTACTATAGGAGATCCTCTTCTTCGCTATTTTATGCGGCTAAAGTGGAGGCTCTTCCGTCGTGGTGTAGGGATCATTATGTTCATATTGTTGATCCCTCCATACTACTCATTGCAATTTTTTAGTATACTTGTTTGACAAGATCTACTGCAGCCTGTTATTATTTAGGTTATAGGTTTATGTTACCTCATACCTATGCACTCTACGATAGTTTACAATTGAGTCTTTTGTCTCTTTATCTAAGTCAGTTAGTAACTTTTTGATAAATAGACTTAGAATCTTTAGATTAAATTCCTATATGGATTTTAACTTCGGTTCTTATTTAGCTAAGTAATCATTTGAGCCTCTGGAAACAGTAGTTTTCAAATTCTGACCTTTTAGACAGTAATTCTGTTGGTTTCTCTTTTACTGTAGAGTCAGTGAGTTTCATGCACTATCGATGGATGATTTTCACTTTCGTAGTTTCGGAATCACTACTTCCGTTACTATTTAGGTTGGATTTTTGCATAAGAGTTAGGCTCCTATTATTTTAAGGTCCTTCCATCTTCGTATGGGCATAGGCCTTTACTCTTGCCGGGTACAGTTTATGTATTTATAAACAGATATCTGTTTATTACTATGGGCGTAAGCTTCTTCTGTCTTTGATGCCTAGTAGAAGGACGTTACGCTCCATTTTATTGTTAATGGATTCTATTAACTATCGGTACTGCTTATGGTATATCATTGACTTAGCAGTTGTGCTTAAGATTTTGGCTCATGAAGTAAGAGTTCTTCTACTTCTTGGGCTTACATTAATAGTGTCGCTATTATAGATTTTTGAAGGCCGCTCATTGAGCTCAGCCATCCACATTTATGAATTTTATCTCAGAAATATCGAGTCCATTTCTGGAGGCCTCTATTGTTAGGTCTTTTATCTACTGCTCAGAATGTCATTCACTTAACAGTTGCTACTATAGCTAGGTAGGCTGTTTGTTTCGGCAGTGTCTCCGTTCTGCTGCCCTCTTCGCTCTGGGCTATTTGACCCAGGGCAAGAAAAAGGGGGGGGGGGGGGGAGGGTGTTCCCTTGGGTCACCTGTTTTACTATGAAAACAAGGGGATACCTCCTCCGGAGTTAGTAATTCTGAGCTGTTATTGGGATGGTTGTTTATTGAGAAGTTTAGGTTTTTAAAATTCATTCAAGTCTTAGTTTTTAAAGTATAGCTTTTGAATATTGCATATGTCAACGGACATGATTATGCAATCCTCAGACACTTTTAGGAGTATAAGAGTCTCTATTCTCTAGACTTACTTTATTTATTGGGTTACTTTAAAAATTATTAGTATAAGGATTATATTGGATATTAATAGAGTACATGGATGTATGAAGCTCAATTTTGGAAGGTGTTGTATCTTTCTAATTTATCATAAATAAGAAAGATACATGTAAGGCCTATTACTTCTTTTTCCCTACAGGGGATGACTCTATTTTATTTTATCGAGCGTATTCCATTTTGCTCTATGTCCTTGGCCCTCCAGCCTTTTTACTATTCAGCTATGTCTGGGTCATTGGTACAGTATAAAAATGTTAAAAAATTTATAGTAATTTATATATTTTTTATACTTACCAATGACCCAGACGGGGATGGCCCTCCCAGGAGTTGGGAACTCTTGCCTCTGCTGAGTACATAGCGCTTACCAGGCACTGGTTATTAGAATGATTAATGGTGCCAATTTCGGAACGTCCTTGACACTGCGCATGCGCAGTAGGGGCGAAGTGTGGAGGGCCTTTCAGGACATGTTTTCTTTGGTTTTAGATGCAAATTTTGGGGATTGGGGGGCAAAATTTGTGTTTGGCCCTATATTTTAAGAGTTAGCACCAGCTATGTCTGGGTCATTGGTAAGTATAAAAAATATATAAATTACTATAAATTTTTTAACTTTCCATTTGCGGTTTGTTGTCAATTCATCTGTATCAGCTGCATCCAGAGATTCTGTACTATCCTGAGTCAAAGTCTCTAATTGCTCACGTTGTGTGCTTCCCATTCCACTTTTCGGAGAACCGTCAATTCTGAATGTGTATAAAGATTTCACAGTAATATAATTGCATATGATAACTGAACGAACAACATTTTAGATACTGAGTAATTGGAACACCAAGGTTTTTATAAGAACACAACACAATTCACCTATCAAACATTCTATGAACCAACAAACAACAATAAATTAATGTTGAATGGTGATAAACAACTCAATACAGAGCGATAGTTATTACTCTTTACATCATGTGCTCAATGTGCATCAGATGTGCCAATTGATTTTGATCTTCATGCCAATAAAGAAATGGACATCCAACTATCACCAAGAATACAACACGAGGTTGTTAGATTTCCTGAACTCACAGATGTTTGTAACATCACTTTGACTTCACTCGAGGTGCTCTGATGACCACATTGGCCAGTTGTCTCCCATGTGTACATGTATATTGAATCACAACCCCAGATGTTTATATTATCTGAAATAGTTGGCTAGTGTCATTAAACTCCCCTAGTGTCATTAAACTCCCCCGATAGGGTTTTGTTTAATGCCGCTTTCAACAAACAAGGCTATAATATTAAGAGGTTGCCAGTTTCCAAAATGAAGGTTGATAGGGCATGAATAGAGAGTCAATTTGGCAAACTGATAATTTGATGGCTTCTTCAACTACTTCATTTCACATTGCATATAGAATAAATCAACCTCTGGCTAGGAAATTACAAACTCACCCACATAAGGATGCATAGTTGCATATAGTTCACAGCACCTCTATGAAGCAGAACCTGTTATACAAATACATCAGGAAGCCGATCACTAAAGGTGGGCAGTCAGGCCACTGCAACATCAAATTTACCAACCAGACTATGTCGATGAGATCTTCTCTATTCTGAATGACCGAGCTCCAGATTAAGGCTCCCAAAATGGCAACAGTTTTGCCTGCTATGTTGGTGCAGAGTGCTGTCTGCTCATCTATCTGACTACCTGGTTAGTGTCACTAAAGTAACCTATTAGGGACCTCATTCTATTCTTGCTTGGCATTTTCTTAAATGAAATCAAAACAATCGTAGTCAAGCTGAACTGAATGTGATTAGCATGAGTGTCATCAGTCAGCATAGTGACCCCTTTACTCACACAGAGACACAAGACATAGACAAGCATAATCAGCATGTGTCATAGTTTCACCTGTGGATTGCGCCCTTTGTGATCTTGTCTGACGATTCAATGTGCCACTATGTCTAGATAGCATGAGAGAAACCTGTTCTCAAAACTGATTTTGTGCTGGTCCTATTTAAGTTGCAAGTCAAAGAAAAATTATAAACAAGTGTTTTATCCCGATATATCAGAAATTAAAATTACCCACTGGGCATTTCCATACCTGGGATGGTCTGGTACATCAATGTACTGGCACAGTTGGGGTGGTCCAGTACTGTCTGTGATTCAACCTTGGACCAGTACCTTACCGTTCCATTTTTTTGTGGTACAGTCTGCATCACTACTGGAAAATGAGAAATGAGTTGTTTTCTGATTGGTTGGTTAAGGTCGGCATGATCAGTTTGAGTTGTGATTGGAGTAATGAGACTTAGGAACCAGTTTACATGCCCTAATTGGGGAGATCGTCGATGTGTAAACTTTTCCATACAAGATGGAAATAAAGCGTTGGGGCCGTAACTTGTAGTGCTTGTGTTAGGGTGTTATATCCCATATATGTCTTTTTTCGAAACTGCCATCTTGGACTTCAATCTATGCAAGGTTGCAGGTCGCAAGGTGTAAACATTTCAAGAAAACACGTTGTGAGCAATGTAAGAAGAGTGCTTCGGACCCCTTTCCATTCATTAGTGAGAATTAAAAAAACAGCCAAGGTTACCATTTGTTTAAGACAATAACAATATTGTGTGAGAACTTGCATTATTTCGAATTGAGTTCCTATCAACATAAATGGTGTTTGAATGCAAGCTGTGTCATTACTGTGTGGCCATGGACACTGTTATCAACAAATTTCCCAAATCGAGAAACTCCATGCATCACTTGTCCATTCAAAAAAAGTCCTCACCTCCATAAAAAAAACTCTGTAAACTTGTGATATTCCAATGTTTAACATCGTCTAGGGTTGCCCCTTCAGTTAATTCGAATGATGACATCGGTTCTACGCATTTAAACTTGATATTTCACAAAACTAGTTGATTTGGCTGATACAAAACTCAATGCGACGAACATGGAAATTGCTTTGTTTACACCTCACAACCAGTGACCTTGCAAAGATTAAAGTCCAAGATGGCAGTTTCGAAAAAGGCTTATTCTCCACTACGATATATATAAAAAAGAAAACAGGGCGAGAGATTTGCCTATTTGTTCTACTCTCTAGACACTAACATTATTTTTGTTAAGATAGTATGTTTATGAGATTGGCGTGTTGGCCAGTACAGCAGTGACCAAATTATGATTTATCAGGTAGTAAAATCATCTGATTTTCATGTGTGTACACTGAGGTGGTGCCCTCAACCGGCAGAAATTACAGACACAAGTGGAAATCTGCATCATGATACCCTCTCATGGGAGATCTCTCATCTGTAAGTCGTGGACCCACAGTTCTCTGGTTGTTGTCTGTCTGGGCATAACCTCCAGCACCAGATAATTAAAGTGACCTTAAACACCAGTAAACAAATGAACAATTGTTGTGGATTCATGGTAAAACACTATGTTTCCCACCACATCCTGTTTGTGCTTGGTCAGTTAATTGAAGTCAGTTACTTCATGCTGATGGGTGGTTCTCTCCAGGTCTTTCTGGTTCTAGAAATAAACCAGAAAAAATGTGTAACCAAGAACCAAATGTCTTCAGGGGTGTACCTCAAACAAATAACTTTTAAAAATGAAATTTGTCTCAATACAATAATTATTAATCATACTATATTTGCAATAAGTTTTTATTTTTGTGTGTGTGTATGTTTGTTTGCTTCATCCATCCTCCAAGACCATCCATCTCATCACAATCAAATATGGCATTTTTACTCAGTACAGAGTTTGTCATGATGCAGTGTGTACTCACTTCAGTCTATGGATGGTGTTGTGGGGTGGCTTGAGATGGTTCCATATGGGAAGGGCAAATAGATTAAAATGGAGTGAAAAATGCATACATTTAATTTGTTTGCCAACTTGTCCTTGACCTTCGACCAAGGCACCACCAACCTTGCCATGTGTATGCACCTCCAACCTCTCCATGTGTATGCACCTCAGTCCAAACAGTGTAATTTGGGATTTCCACATGGAAGGGGTAAAGGGGGGAGAAAATACCTATATTTTGTTTTCCCCAAAACTTCTCCAACACCATCGATAGAATATTCACCAAACTTGGCTTCTGTCCTCACCTCATTCCAGAGAGTATCACCGAGGATTGAGGTTTCCAAATATGTGAGTCAAAGAGGTGCAAAGGTGTAAAAAGATATGAAAACGTATTGTTTGCTTTAAGAAATTCCTCTCTTTGACTATCTCCCTTGTCATCCTTGTTCCAGTGAAGCATCAAAAGCTTTTTTGGAGACAAAATTGAAAAAAGTTTACTATTAGTAATTCAAAAATTTGTTTGACAAATTTTGTTTGCTATTCATGTTGGGTGAAGGGTTAAATGATATATTTAAAGTGAGAGATTGCTCAGAACAAATTGGTATTTGGCAGGCTTTTACATCTGAACAGTGTCTTATAAGGTTTGATTTCAACTCCTTAGTTTAAACAATATTTTATGCAATGAATATGCTGTACATTGCAGAATTGAACACCAAAAAGAGTAACAGTACAAAGCTCAGCAGCTCACAATATAACTCGTATTTAACAATAAAAAAATTGCTAAGTATTGGAGGGATTTAATAGAAAGCTTGGAGCTTATGAGAGTCATCTCCCTAACACCTTGCATGCTGCTGGTGGATATTCCTGCTTACGACACAATTTCTCTTGCCACTGACATAAGGTTAATTTGGGCACATTTAATCAAATATTTTCCATGTAAATTGAATGGGTTTTTTTCCCCCAAAGATTTCTCGAGTTGAATTTAGATAAAAAAAAAATCCAATCTAATCATGGCTGCTTCATAGCAGCCATGACTAGATTTGATGAAAAATATCTTGAAAATAGGCCTACCCTGCAGATTAAGATTTAAACATACAGTATTGGAAATCTTTTAGTTTTTGACCATTACTGCCATTTAATGAACTCATTTAATTATGCCCTCGACCTCTTTAGGGGGTTTGTGGGTATATAGTTTAGGTCCCCATCTGTCCTTCCATCTGTCCATCCATCCATATGTCCTTCCATCCATACCAACATTTTATATTATAACTCTGGCATCAGTTATTGGATTTTGATATCCTTTGTTAATATGCAGATGCCAGTGATCTTTACGATTTCAATTTTAACCTCACACCTTAACTGGTTGAATGCCAGAAGCCCATATTTGGGCTCTAATTAAAAGGCTTCATATCCAGTAGGTGTGCTTCATATTCTGTTCCAGACATACGTGCGTCTGTCCATCCACACTCGGATGTCTGTTCGCGTTATAACTTCAACATTACTGCTCAGATTTCGATGAAATTTCGTACAGATGTTCACTATCTTGAGATCTTTAAGGAACATCAGCTAGTTGACTGTTGGAATATTTTTTCCATGAGTTATGGCCCTTTGAATACACAAAAATAGCCTATTTTTTGTCTGTTCGCCTCGTATCTCAAGTTTGGGTTATTGGATCTCAGTGAAATTTGGAATGAAGATTGTTTATAGGAAAGGCTTTCAAATGAGTCACTAATAATATTTCTTACTTTTCACTTTTTAGACTTATCCCCCTTTTTAACTTTGAAAATTGGGAATGAAGATTGTTTATGGAAAAGGCTTTCAAATGAGTTATGTCCCTGCAGTAAAACAAAGAAAATACAGACAACTCACCTAGCCACATGTGGCATTATGTCATTGTTCTATAAGGTGTGGGTTATTAGATTTCAGTGAAATTTGGAATGAAGATTGTTTATGGGAAAGACTTTCAAGTCAGTAATGTCTCTGCTGTAAAACAAAGAAAATACATGCAAATTACTTCCCCACATGTGGCATCATGTCTTTGTTCTACATCTCTTATGTGGATGGTCCGATCATCACTAGACTTCAGTAACAGCTGTTTCTGGCCTTAACAATTACCTTGCTGTAAAACAGAGACAATAATTTTGCTATTTGCCGCATAAAGTTGACAATTTTTTGTCTGTTTGCCTCGTTTCTGTGCTTTGGGGTTAGTGGCTCTCAATGAAATTTGGAATGAAGGTTATTTATGGGAATGGCTTTCACAGTATCATGGTTTATTTCTTCTCTTGTTGGGCGGTATGCCCCAGGGTGTACCCCCCCCCCCCCCCCACCTCTTGTTGTTCATTGTTTTATTTTTAAGCACTCTTAAAAATGGAGCTTAAGTTATCACTCTTCATCCATAATGATTGCAAGTTTGGTTTGTGTCTTCCTCACAATGAACAAACACATCTACTTTGGCCTTCGCAGAGTAAAGTATGAAAAAAAACTTTTGCATTCACAATTCTTTTGCCATGCTCTAAAGCCTGTGTCCTTTACCTGATTTCATATGCAGGGTTGGTCTGACATCCAGATGTGAACTTTTGAGTTTAATTGCGCAAACTCTTTGGCACAGTCTGGAGCCTGCATCCCTTGATTGATCATCCTTAAATTCCATGGGTTCATTTATAATAAAGTCGAGATGTGGGATATTGAGATTCATTGCTCAAAAGATATGATTGCCATATCTTGAGATTGAAATTATTTACTACACCCTCCTCATGGGTACTCCATGAAATAGAGTAGTGCTTCTTTTTACAGTGGAAATGAAGTTCTGTTGAACTGGTGATATAGGATCTGATGACCAATGCCTGGAGTGGAAATCCTTTGCAGTGTGTAGCTCAGATATAAATGATTGGCTAAACTTGACTTTATACTAATGTTGTGCTCGTGATAGAGCCACAAGTGTCGAAAGTGATGTAAGTAACAAATAAATACCCCATGTGGGAACCCCAGGAAGTGAAGCATTGTTCGTTTACTGTGGAAAACAAGCTCTATTTTACTGGTAAAATAGGCCTCGGTCACCAATGCGTGGAGTGGAAGTCCTCTAAAATTGACCAAATGGGTCAATTGGCTGGACTTTACTTTACATCCAGTACATCCAGTACATCCGGTCATGATTATCCATTGTGCAGAAATATGTGACCTCAAACACCAATAAATAAATAAACAAGTAAGTTTCTGAAGTCTGCCAGTACATGGTGGTATATTGTCATGACAATGAGAACTGATTTATCACCTCAATAAACATTTCTTTGGGAATGTAACTCAATATATCTAATAGTTAATGACAGTTATGGTGCATAAGTTTTCCAAAGTTTTAACACATAATCACTGAGCAAATTCAACTTTAATATACAATGCTTAACTCTTTGCATGCTGCTGGCAGATATTCCTGCCCAGCACAGGATTTCTCTTGTCACTGATATAAGTATAATTTGGGCATATTTAAAAATATTTTTCCCTGTAAATTGAAAGGATTTTTTCACCAATGATTTCTTGTTTTATTTAGATTCATTTTTCATCAACTCTAGTCATAGCTGCTTTACAGCAGCCATGACTAGATTTGATGAAAAAATATCATGAAAATATTCAGCGGGTTAAGAGTTTAACTCAAGACTAGTGACAGTACTCTTAAGTAGTTTGCAGATGACATGTTTATAATTTCTCAAAGTAGTTAACTGATGGCGCATTTATAATTTTTGATTCTGATGTTCCACTTTGACACCAAGATAAACGAAGTTGACAGAATCATACATTCAACACCTCAGTCGCCTTTCAAAGGAATTTCAAAGACTACTGACCATACCAAAGTCACATACCACTATCAGATAGGGATTCTATTGTCCCAATGACAAATTGATACACCGAGTTAGCAAGTGAATGAAACACCGAGTTAGCAAGTGAATGAACATGAACAGAGTGAAAATTTCATGTGGTAAGGTAAATTGGGGAGAGCCTTTCTCAAGTCATCCTTAAAATTTGTCCTTTCATGGACTTGAAAAAGTATTTGTCAACGTTGGCAGTAATTGATGGTTAGTTGATTAATCACTCAGTCACAAAATCCCTATTCAACAAGAAAATCTGGTTGAAAAAGTGCCCAACTTATACTTAATATTGCGACAAGAGATATGATGTCCTGGACTGAATATCTTAGCAGTCTTCAAGGCCCTGAACTTTAATATTTCCAACTATGCAAGTGATAAATTCTTTTTGTAACATATTAAAGGTACATGAAAATAATTCAGCTAGTTACATTCATGGGGGCCCTGTGGCGCTGGGTACCTAGGCGTACTGTATATTGGTGGTGCACTTACCTTCAACCAATGCTAACCCTGGTTGTGCAGAGTTAGTACGTTAGGGCATCAGAGGGTTGCTTATCACTTCTCAGTGTTTCTCTATGGGTACACTGGCTTGCTCCACCCATAAAACTGTCTGACATAAGGTGTTCCTGGCTGTCGAAAATATTGTTAAACCCTGCTAAAATAATATAAAATAAATAAAAGCTAGTTACATTTCGTAAATGCTTGTACATTGTCAACCTTCAATTAAATTTTTGTCATCACATTAATAATAACATTTGTTATTGCACCTTTTCATTTTAACTGGTAGAGTACTAAATTATTTTTGACCATAAAATCTTGTACACATGTCTTTGCCTTGTTACAATTTATGGGAGAGTGCCTATGGACACTCTCCCATAAATTGTAACAAGGTAATCTCTTACAAACTAAATAATATCACTTGCATGATAATACAAAGCACATCCACTGAATATGAGCCTTCAAGTTGTGGTACCTGCACTTCAGAATAAAGCTCAAAGCCCAAATATGGGCTTCCAGCACTCTACCAGTTAATATACATCCATATTTGGTCAACATTGTTTATATTATCCCTTATTATACCCCCACTCTTGAAGAGAATGGAGGCATACTGGATTACATCTGTGCATCCATCTGTGTGTGTACCTTTCCATCTGTCCATCCTTGTATCCATCTGGCCACAGCGATATCCAGTGGGTGGATGGATTTCAATTAAATTTGGTATGGGGATTCCTTGTGACAAGTCTCTTGTGCACATGTTATAAAAATGTTGCCTGCATATTTTTCACCACAGTTTGTCCTTACTTTGTCAATTTTTCTTGATTTTTTTTCCATCTGCAGTGATCTCAGCAGTGAGTGGATGGATTTCAATGAAATACGCTACCAGAGATCCGGCACATGTTATAAAAAAGTTGCCCACATATTTTTCACCAGAGTTATGGTTCTTAGCTTTGCAATTTATGCATGATATTTTTGGTCCACACTTTGTTTTTAATTCATTTATGCACATATATATCATAGGTGTAGCACTGCAGTGGGTGTATAATTGCCTTCAGCAATAGCTCTTGTTAACCATTTACCCAACACACCGGTTATCAAACTTTCTTATTTTAATTATAGTTTTTAAATTTTTTCAACAAAACCATAACAGGTGACTCCTCTTTGGAACGAGCTTGCTCCAGTGAGGAGTCACATGATATGGTTTTCTTGAAATAAAAAAAAAAAACATTTTCAACCTTATTATGCAAGCAGAAGTGGCTGATTCATTAGGTAAAGGGTTAACATACCTAAAGCATGTGTAGTGAAAATGCTTTGTGCTTTCAAATTAAGATGGCTGTTCAATGCTTTGTGTATAGTTATAAAATTTTTTTATTGAATTGAGCTCTGTGCTACTCATAATAATTAACATTACATACTAACTATATATAGCTTAGTGCAAATGTTCAGGAGCCTAATTCAAATCTTCAGTGATCATAGAGCAAAACTTTAGTGTGCTTAGTGCAAAATGTTTCTGATGCTTTGTCCCCATGGTGATCTTAGGAAGTGAAGCAGTGCTTGTTTCCTGTGGAAAACAAGCTCTGTTTTACTGGTAAAATAGGACCTGGTAACCAATGCCTGGGGTGAAAATCCTAAAAAATGTGCAACATAGATATAAACAGTTGTCTGGACTTACTTTATATCCATGTTGCCGTTATGATTAGCCACTGTGCAGCAGAAATATATGACCGTAAACACCAATAAATAAATACATTCATAAGCTTTGTGCAAATTCTCTGTACTTGTGGCATTTGTTAGAATTCCAGTTTCTATCTTTAGAAGCTGAAAAAAATGCTGTATAGTGTTTTCTGGCATATATTCATTTCTTCCAGAAGAAACTGGACTTGTGGATCTCTACTGAACTGAATGGTTTATACAGTGGAGCCCACTTGATTGGCTATATCTTCATTGAATACTTGCACATAACTTCTAAACACCAAAGCATTAATTACCATACTTTCAGAACAAATTTTTTATTGCATATAAGTAATTAACTAAACTGCTGCAAACTGAGAAAATAATCTTGTGATGTACCGAAGATTTGCTCTGTCTTTCACGGAATTCTCCACATTGATAAACCTGTTTTTCCTCAGTACAAACTTTCAATTTTTAAAAAATGTAGGCACGCAATAAAGTGTGCACCTGGTTTCAAATCCAGACTTGCCATTTCGTTTTTGTGCACATACCAGAATTTGATTGAACTCATATCTGCTTGTCCGGATATGTGATAATAAATCATGGCAAAAACATAGTAATTAAATGATTTATGTCTGATATTTTACCCAAGTTAATAAAATTGATATATTTGTTCCTTGAGGGCAACAAGGCTTTGCAATGCTTTAGCATAATTACAAAAATAAAATAAACCGCCTGTCCATATGCAATTTTACAAAAAATGTACTGAGAAACTGAAGATCTACTCTGTGGGGCCTTATTGGGTTTCTTATTAGCTAACATTTTTATCTTCTCATGTTTCTCAGCCTTCAACAATAATTTTCTGCTTATGAATTTTCCAACTATAATCAAGAATCCTGCTACCAAACATATGCTTTCTGTTGGGAGCATGACTGAGTGGCTGGATATCCACTTTAATAATAATTGCAAAAAAATCGGGAAGTCTTGGCCCAAACGGTTCACTGCAAGTTGCACTTGCACGGGGAATGATAATTAAATAACAAAGCCAGCTCTGACGACATAGTATCTTTCTTGTTGTCTGCGACACTGCTCACTGATAGGTTGAAAATAAGTTATTAGGTCACTCGCAGTTGGTTCTGATGTAATGATATCCCAGCGACTAGCTGCTAACACTGCTTATGTTAATTCACATTTCCATCTGCCACATTCAAATGAAATCTAGATATATGAAAAATTGTGTGGTACACATTTTTTTGTTCACTACTTTTTGAATGCAGGCAAGCTATGGTGTGCAAGTGCAGTTGTACGCCTCAAAATTGAAGGGCTGTCAATAAGTCCAATGAGCCTTTGATCTGTTATATCCAGTTTGGCAGTATCCCATCTTCTCTCTCAAACATAATATTAAAGAATGAATGCTTAGATTATCACTAGAATACAGGAAAAGGACCAAATTCATGTTGATTGAATACTCCTGTTAATTATATAATTTTCACTGGCAAAGTGGCTATTCAGTTAGCAGAGTTCCATTGTATTTAAATGCATCAGTCATCTGCAGTCATGAGAAATGAAAGAGGGCATTTGTTACAAAACTAATAACAACGGCTGTACCAGTGGCAAAGGTAAGTGTGATACATATATTTTATCACCATTATATACAAAATGTTGAGCTTTTGTTTTTAAGTCCAAATGTTGATGAGTCAAAGGTGTGTTAAGATATATCTTTAGAAAAAGTGAAAATAATATAAGTGCTATACTCTGATTCAACATTTTGTACATAAACATGATGATGGTAGATTCGATATACGCACTAGCACAGAGTGAATGAATTAATTCACTTTCTTGACCAAACCTGTTTACGAGAATTGCTTTTGTTTTATAGGCCCAATATTGATTGGGTCAAAAAAAGATTAATGATCGATACCTTCCGGCCAGAGACTGGCCATCCATCAGAGTGTGTCATCCCCAGACAGGCGACGTCGCATGTGGTTTCAAAAGAACCACACACGGCATCGCATGTCGGAAGTAAAGTGCGCTGGTAGACTGCATTCAACATCGACCTACCCACCATCAGGGGTCAGCCGAGTGGGCGACTTGGGCGAAGAAGTCGCCTTGTCATTCCTCAAGTCACCTTGGCTTACATTGGGGGCGAAATTCAAGTCGCCCTCCCAAACTTCCTTGGGAGACATGGCAGTTTACTGTATTTTCTTATGTTTTATTTTTTAAAAACACACGCTTCCGCAAAAAACTGTAAACACGGTTGCTGTTAAAGTCCGTCACACGGCTATGAAAATAGCCTAAACTAGCCCAATTTTATATTTCTGAAAAGAATTGCAATGGCGTAGTCGTTCGAACAATTCGCCCCAACTGATAGCAACCAGCACAAAATGGCTATTTAAAAACAAAGTACAAGACAACAACGAATCACACAAGACACGCATCGAGTTAATTAGAATTTATTAAAGTTAACCATCGTTTCAAAACAAAAAAAAATGTATTGGAGACAGTTCGTCCATATCGAAATTGCTTGCGGTTACGCTCTGTTCCACTGAAAAATTGGCTGCATTGAAATTCGCCCCGCAATGTGCATTGAATGTTTTTCTTTGAAAACTTGTGAAGTTTGTTGGAAGGGGGTTAAATGTAATAAGGCTACAATAGAAATCACAGATATTTGGATGGATAAGAATGGCAGACCTTCAAAGCACCAATCGCACGTGTCAGTGAAAGATGGTTGGCAGAAATTGTCAGTTTTCTGAACAGTGTATTATTAGTTTACCCAGCGCAGCCGGGAAGGGAGACAACTGAAATGTTTTGTCATTTACCAAAGAAATTAATTAACTCAAATTGTTAATAACGCTTAATTTACGAAGGATATCGAAAACTTTTTTAACTACGCTTTTCAACTCAGGGTATTCAGAAACCATGAATGACCCAGCTTCTTATATGAACTTGAAATTTATTTTAAACACTTTAAATATTTTTTTTAAAAAGAATATACCTTCTGTTACAGAGAAGAACACTCTCACCATGGGTCATACTAAATTTCAAATCCACATCGTTGAGGCAAATACAAAATCAACTGCACGGTAACCTTAGTCATCACTGTTAGGCAAAGAGTTAGGGGATATTCAGAAACCATGAACGACACAGTTTTTTGTAGGGTGGGGTGGGGGATTTTAACCTACATTCTGTTATGTAACCATCTTGACTTAGTTTTGTGTGTGTTTGTATAAACTTTTATTTATTTTTTTCTCCACAATTGTGTCCTCTATGTTCATTTATTTTGTCACGATGTCATATACGTTTTATGTTTTTTTTTTTCTGATTTCTCCTTCATGTCCACTGACTTCTCCCTCCTGGGTCCTGACTTCTCCCTAAAGTCTCTGAAGGGAGAAGTCACTTCTCCCTAAAATCAGCTGCCAGGCTGACCCCTGCCCACCATTAAAAAAATAAAAATAAAAATAGAAGAAAAAATACAAAAAAAACAATAATAATAAAACTAAAACATAGTAAACACCCAAATAAATAACTAGGAAATAAATAAATAAATAAAGTTCCGCTCAGTTCCCAAGAAGCAGGCACAAAACAGCCATCGGAAGCCGGGCACGCAGAGGTCCCCTTGCAAATCACATCACCAAAGCATTCTTTGCCCCGATAATGCAGTCTACACCGAAACTCGCGATGCACCACACCCCCAGTGGATGTGCCCTCTTGGACATTCAATCATCGCAGAACCCCCCTAAAAAAAAATATTAAAAATTTTTTTTAAAAATAAAAAAATAAAAAATAAAATAAAATAAAAAAATAAAAAATGAATAATAAATAAATAAATAAATAAATGAGTGCCAAAATTTGGCTCAAGCCTATAAATGTTTATCTGATGCTGCTGAATAACTTTGTCTATAAATTTGCAAAAAAAAGAACAAAAGTCCATCTTCATGCAAATGGGGTCGTCTCGCTATGCCGGTTGCTATTGTTTTGTAAAAATGTGTGAAGATTAAGTACATCAAAGGGAGAAGGATTATAGTCCGTTTCTTATTCGTTTACTCATTTAATGATGAAGTTGGTTAACGCGACTGGACTTAATCACGGTAAAATGACATTTGATAACTATTTTTTGAGAGGAAAAGTTGAATGTAATTTTGTAAAAAATTAACCTTTTTACAAAATTACATTCAACTTTTCCTCTCAAAAAATAGTTATCAAATAAAATGACATTTGATAACTATTTTTGGAGAGGAAAAGTTGAATGTAATTTTGTAAAAAATGAACCTTTTGAGAGAATAAAATTTATAATTATTCACAACACTATATATTCAATTAAAATCCAGTACTGTGCGAAACAGAGTCCAGGTACTGGAGTAGTCCAATTTCACCAGCTTGAAATATTCTTTTAAAATGTCCCAGAGAATTGTCAATTTTTCTGTACTTTTTTTTCCTGGGTGCCAGTTTTCCTCCTGCACTTAGTTGAATTATTGTTGATTCCTGGAATGACTGTTCTTTTTTGAGGAAGTCTATCATTCTGAAAATGTTGGGATGTGACCCGGCGATGAATAAACTTAATTTCCGGTGCCAACCCTCGATATGGTTCGTCGTGCGTGGCCCAATCGTGTCAAAATGGTTCCACATTAACCGTCCGTGGTCACCTTCCACCCAATAACTTGTCACATAGTCAGTGAACTGTTCTACACTAGTATTTACAGGAGCCTCCTCGAGGGTTAAAAACCACGCATCGCTGACATGCTCAACAGGAACTAGCGGAAGAGCAATAGCCCTCCGCACCACTCACTGAACTTCTTCGTCATCCTGGAACAATGTTTTCAAACCACTTTTCTGGGCATGTTTCCACACAGCCTGCCCATAATGAAAGAAACATCCTTTGAGGGTCACGTTTGGAAAAGTTATTTGAATGGCGTTTTGAGCTGCAGTTTCACAGTCCGTAAAAACTTGTCTTGGTGTAAGGTTGATGCCGAATTGACTGGCTTTCTCTACAACAAGTCGGAAAAATCTTTCATAAGTTTGCTGAGTTTTATTAGGCAGTAGCCCAAACACTAATGGACACATCTTATTTTCCACAAAAGCATGAATAGTGTACAATTGATAAAAAACATTAGGGCACTTGTTGAATGTTCCATCACAAAAATAAATTTCCGCACTTGATAAATGTTGTAGGTTGTTTTCAGTTCCAAAGATAAGCATCTTGTTGTTGTCCCCATCACATGCTATTAAAAAGTCCACTCCAGCAGTTGTCTTTGTGTATATTTCAGGAAGATCTATATCGGATCGTTGACGTGGTAATGGTGGTCTTGATTTTGAACGGGAGTGGTAGAGTGCTGATCTCACACTGTAGAATGTGGGTATCTTGGCGATAAACCCTGGGTCAAAATCTTCTCTACGTAGGTCTGGAAAAAAGAAACTAGGTTAGGTAAAAAATGCTAATAGTTTATCGTCACCCCACCCCACCCACCCCTAGTCTCCCCCATTCTCCCATCTTTATTCTCTCTCTCTATCTCTCGAACGAATGAATGAATGATTGCTAATAGTTTATCTTCACCCCACCCTACCCACCACAGTCTCACCCTATTCTCCCATCTCTATTCTGTCTCTCTCCATCCCTCAAATGAATGAATGAATGAATGAATGTGACAAGCCTCGGAAACAAAACGGTACTCTTGATTGAACAAAAATAAATAAATACTTGGGATACTTACTTGCAATTTCTTCTTGGTAAATAGAGGAAGCAGTGTTGGATCCATCTATCATTTTACGTTTCAGCTTTGCCAAATATGCATCTACTGCTACTTGCTCTATATCTGCTTCATGGTTATGCTGGTTGTTTTGTGTTGTTACAATGTCATTCATTGTGTTGATGGTCCCTCTACAACCTGTCTGGCAGCATGTCCAATGTATCCGGTCGTTGTTTCTAGATTTTATTTTGTATTTGAACCCTTCGAATATTAGATTTCTGCCCCCAAGTCTGTTGGGAATAAAGTTAACATTCACTTGAGCGTTAGCCATGCTAAATGATGTGAGTAAGTAAATAATGCTGCATATTTATACACTTTATACACGTGAAGTTCGGCGAGTACAAAAAAAAGACAAAAAAAAAAATAAAAGAAACACATCTCCAAATTGTCGATGCAAAAATCACAACACAATCACAACACCGTTGAAAACTTCTAATCAAGCTAAAAATACACGGTTTTCATCAAAGATGTGTGTGTTTTTTTAATAAATTATGTTAAAAAAAGACAAAAAATACAAAAAACACATCTCAAAATTGTTGATGCGAAAATCACAACACAATCACAACGCCAATGAAAACTTCTAATCAAGCTAAAAAAACACACACATATTTGATAATAACTATACTTTCATTTTATTGCGTCAGTGGTGTTAATTAATTTCTGCCGATCGGCATAGCGAGACCAACCCCATGCAAATTGATGGAATACATATTCACATCTTCGGCACCGAAAATGATAAGATTTTAAATGGAAAAATCACATCCCCTGACTATATCAAAAATAAATAGCCAGAGTAATAATAATAATAATAATAATAATAATAATAATAATAATAATAATAATAATAAAATAAAAAAATAATAATATTAAAAAAAAAAAAAATGAAATAAAAAAAATAAAAAAAATAAAAAAAAATAAAAAAATAAATAAAATAAAATCATAAATGAATGAATAAATAAATAAATGAATAAGAAGCGATTAAAAAAGTGGATAGAATAAATGAATGAATAAAGACCTGGATGTGCACATGGCGCCTACCCACCCCCCCACCCCCCCAAGCAGCACTCCCACCTAACTCCTTCCCAAAATGTACGATCATTGAAGCAAAGGGATGATGGGAAAACTGAAACAGGAATGTGTTACCTGTGATTATATTATGTCAGTTTGTACCCAATGGTTTTAATTTTGAACTGACTAGAATATCTTTTAAACTGCGTTTTTTAGAATATGCAATTAGAGGGCGCGCATGAATGGGTGATTTTAATCTGGAGTTTAGTTTTTTGAACTCTTCCTTGAACATGCGCCTGATTTGAACCGATAGACGATTATATTGAAACACAAAGGGAAGAAACTGTTTTGTACTTTGATAGCCTGGGAGTTCATTAATTCCGAGCGGTGCCAAAGTCTGAAGCTCTTTTATCCAGAAACCCTCGCGTGTTTTGTGAAACTCATTTGTGGATTCCTCATTTTCCTGGGGTGGTATTTTCTCGATGGGGAATATTCTAAAGTGTTGCCTAATGTTGTGCCCTGGCGTGTTGAAGTGTTCTGAGACTGGTGTTCCATTCTCATGAATAACGTCCGATACATGCTGAGTAGCCCTTGTTCTTAAAGGACGGCTGGTTTCTCCCACATACTGAGAATTGCACCGGGCACAAGTTATAAGATAAATAATATTTTTTGAATCACAGACAAAATTGTCGCATAGTTTGTATTTATTTTTGGTCCGATGGCTAAGAAAATTGTCAGATTCTTTGAAAAAGTAACTTTGTCTACACTGCGTCTTGTTTCAGGGGACACTCTTCCCTTCGCCTATGATTGGGCGATTGTGCTGTATCTTGGTCGGTAGGTGGTCAATAAATGTTTCCAAAGTTAGTACTTCTATCTGTTTAACTGTTTCCAATTTAATGGAACGTAAGAATCTTTCGCTGTATCCTCGTTCCCTGAGAGCCCGGAATAAAATTGAGCAAGCCAAATTAAAATTATTCTTGCTACTCGAGTTTCTATGGAATCAAATAATCTGCGATTTTATTATACCTCTGAATGTATGTTTTGGATGGAAAGAATCCTTGTGGAGTAATTGGTGGGAATCAGTTGGTTTAAAATATGTCCTGTAATCCAAAGATATCGTGGCATGAAATTTTTCACCTTTATAGACGGTGACGTCAAGAAAATCAACTGATTGCTCCGAAATGGTTGCTTTCAGCTTGATATTCTGATCGCGACCATTTAAAAAGTCTAAAAAAATTTGAAAATCTTTTTTCGAATGTTCCCAAACCAGATACATATCGTCCAGGTACCTCAAAAATACTGACAGCTTTTTTTCAGCTGCGTTGAGCACTGCTTCTTCCCAATCAGACGCATAAGAGGGACTGTAAGTTTTTCCCATGGGCGTGCCTTTAATTTGTTGATAGATCTGACCGTTAAACCCAAAATTATTACCATTTAAACTAATTTCCAACAGCTTAAGTATTTGCTTGTCTGGTCGTTGTGGGTCTAGGAATTTTTCAAAGGCCTTTTTGATTGAATTGAGGCCTGATTCGATGTCGATGTTTGTGTACATTACATCGACGTCAAGTGTAGCCAAAAAAGCAGTTTTTGAGATTTTGAGATTAGAAATTTTAGCCAAAAAGTCTTCAGTGTTTTTTAGATAGCTTGCACAGCGGTTTGCAGTGGGTTTATGATAGTGATCTATGTTTTGTGCAATATGGTATGATTCCGACCCACAATGTGATACGATAGGCCTTCTTTTAGGCATTAATGGATTAGTCCAGGTGTCGACTGGCTTATGCATTTTAGGAAGAATATAAAAAGTCCGAGGTTTAACCTTATCCCGTGAAGGTGCCAAAAATTCGAGTTGTTTTTTTGAAAGAAAGTTATCTGCAAGTTCCTTCAATACTTCATTAAATTTTTATATATTTTCCAGCCACAGGGGTTGATCAATTTTCCTGTAGTGTTTGGCATTGTTGAGCTGCCTGGTGGCCTCCTCAATATAATTTTCGCGGCTCATAAGTACAGTTGCCGATGATTTATCTGCCTGTTTTATAATAATATTTTCGTTTTTCCGCAAGGAGGCCAATGATTTTTGTTCGTCCCACGACAGATTTTGTCTATCCCCCAACTTTTCTCTTTTACTGACTGTTTCAATTAAGTTTTTATGAGATTTACTTATTTCGGGGTCCACTTGTTTCGGTTCGGGGACCCAGCCTGTTTTTTCCGTGAAGGGTTGCTTATTGCCCGAGGTTTCACCAAAGTAATCAGTTAAAGCAATTTGTTTGTAGAATGGAAAACATAATCGCTTCGGTTCGCGTGCTTTAATGTCATCATAAATAAAATCCGGAGAAGACCCTTTTTCCTTACAGAGATCTAAAAGAATTTGATCTGATACGGTTAATTTCTCGTCGCGCTTGATTGGAGTCAGTACAAATGTTAATCCCCGACCCAAGAGAGATTTTTCATCCTGTGAGAGAGAGAGATTTGTTAGATTAACGATGTTGGTACCTAAACCAAAATCAACAGGGCTGGCCATTGCCCTGCCCGCAATTAGTTGAAATCTTAGTGGGAAAGCCAATGTTTGTAGATGGTGTTTGCGGTTTTTTCGTCCCAGTGTACTCTGTATTGGTCGTACTTTGAAACAGCGAAATCCGAATCAGGGAGCTTTGGAACCAGAGTAACATTTTTGCTAGACCCGACCGTGCTATTGATCAGGTCGAGTGTTTGCCGTTCCGAAGGTGAGAGTTCCGAGGAATAATTTATCTCTGCAAAATAAATTTTTGATTTGGGGAAAGCGTTTTGAACTGCAGAGAGCATTAAGCGCACTTGGTTGACAATTTTCGGTGCTGGGACGTCTTTTGAATTGATGCCAATGTTCAACAGCACTTTCTCTGGATAAGTACTGCGTCTTTGATAGTTTTTGGCCATAGTTTGAAACTCATTTAGAGTGGCCCCTGGGTAACATTCGACTTGCAGTTCTTTGTGGACTGGCAAATTTATCCTAGACAAATTTGATGCACCCCACAATAGAACTTTTTTTGTAACGGCCGGTAAGAACCACTCTTGTTTGTTTGGACCGTGTCGGAACTGCCAAAAAATCTTGGCCGAAAGGTCTTTTTTATCCCGACTCTGCGTGCACTGGGCAGAACCGGTGGGCGAAAGGTTCACGACATTGGCGTACGATAAATTTGGTTCAAGGGATGAGTTAGTTGGTTTAGTGGCTGCAGGCGTGGAGCGCCTAGGAGAAGCAGACGTTGAAAGGGTGAGAGTAGAAGTTTTTGACCGAGTCCGAGAAGACAGAGGTGTGTAGGTCGGAATGAGAGGTGGTACAGCTGAAGATACAGGTTTAGAAACAAGCAATAGGGGCCACGGGACTAGGAACCACGTTCCTACCTGTAGGTGTGGAGCTAGTTTCCGTGAGCTTCAGAGCTGAAGGAGGTGAAATCGAGGAGCGAGGAGATGGTAGCCTGTTTCGCTTGGACGCAATAACAGGAGTAGAATGCCCAACAGACTGAGCGCCTCTATGCACTTCTCTGTTGTGCATTCTACCCACATTATCACTAGCAGGTTTGTTAATTTTAGAAATAAAACTGTGGAAATGTCCGACAGTGGAGTCCTGTAATTTGTTGCCAAAGTTTTTCCTGCCCCATCTAACAGCCACATTGCTAATCAGGTTAAAATCGAGACCTTTTGAATTATAGGCCTGGGAAATCTCGATTTTCTGTTTTTCTAGACTCCATTTATAATGCTCGATGCAACCAGCGTTGACCGTACGAGCGCACTCCTCACTAGCATCTGTGATTTTGCGAAGCCCAGGGGAGGTGCGGTCCCCGTCCACCGCTAGTTTAATCGACGCATCCCTACGTTGTAATTCCCGGCAAATAAAAGAAGGGTAGATCCCCTTCTCCACACAGTGCTCCAAATATGCAAGGTGGTGTAGGAATTGGAGCACCCTGTAAAAGGCCTTTACAGCACGTGCAAATGCCTCGTACACGGGGCTCCCATTCTCCCCACCATTTCCTGGTCTGGGGGTGCCAAAAGTTGACCAGCGGTTTCCACTCTTGCTACGTCTATAGTCAGCCATTTTAAATTTCCAAAAAGATTATTCTATTCAAAAACACTGCGGAGGAAAAAGAAACCCAGTAAGCCAAAAAAAATAGCACATATAAAAAATTAAACTAATTAGAACTAAAATATTTACCTAAAAAACTTGAAAACATCAAATAATTTTACCTAAACACTGTCTGGCTCTAGCTTTTGAGATTGATTTTCTTCGTCAGGAGCTAAGAAGCAAGTCTGATGTGTGCAGGTGGTAACGGAACTTTTATAGCTCATCCGATTCAGCGTGGTAGTAGGGCTCTAATTAGTCCCAGGGTACCCACTAAGATGGGAACCTACTGGGTGTTAACACTAACCAAAGTGCTTAAGTCAACAGTGGAGAGTTTTTAATCTCCCCCCACTGTTTCTTAAGCCCTGAAGCAAGTGCAGACAGTGTCAGTTTATCATTAGGCAAGATTTGATTGCAAATAAACACTCTGGGGAGGTAATATTTCTTTCCCTCCAGATGATCAAGGCGATAGAGTTTTTGTGTATAGACAACAGGTTCTTTGTGGTAAACCTGATAGTATTTTATTGCATGAAAAATGGAGATACGCAAAATTTGTTCTAATTAATCCATAACTGCTCGACCCGGTTTAATAAATATCGCCGACCGACACTGAATTTGAACCGAGTGACTTCCAATAGGTACCTGTTATCTTTGGAAATTCGGTAAGCAGGTAGGGGACAGCGGGAGAATATGCTCCCTCTCTCCCCGGCCTGCTGACCGAAAAGTGTGTTTTAACATTATCCCAAAAGTCTTGCTTCCGACAGTGTATGAACGACAGTAACGAACCGTTTTTTTCTTAGTAAACAAGTTTGAAAATTCTGGCATTGGCAAGATAGATATTTTCGATAGGTAGATACGCACTAGCACAGAGTGAATGAATTAATTCACTTTCTTGACCAAACCTGTTTACGAGACTTGCTTTTGTTTTATAGGCCCAATATTGATTGGGTCAAAAAAGATTAATGATCGATACCTTCCGGCCAGAGACTGGCCATCCATCAGAGCGTGTCACCCCCAGGCAGGCGACGTCGCATGTGGTTTCAAAAGAACCACACACGGCATCGCATGTCAGAAGTAAAGCGCGCTGGTAGACTGCATTCAACATCGACCTACGCACCATTAAATAAATAAAAATAAAAATAGAAGAAAAAAACAATAATAATAAAACTAAAACATAGTAAACACCCAAATAAATAACTAGGAAATAAATAAATAAATAAAGTTCCACTCAGTTCCCAAGAAGCAGGCACAAAACAGCCATCGGAAGCCGGGCACGCAGAGATCCCCTTGTAAATCACATCACCAAAGTATTCTTTGCCCCCATAATGCAGTCTACACCGAAACTCGCGATGCACCACACCCCCATTGGATGTGCCCTCTCGGACATTCAATCATCGCAGAACCCCCCTAAAAAAAATATTAAAAAAATAAAAAAAAAATAAAAAAAAAATAAAATAAAATAAAAAAATAAAAAATGAATAATAAATAAATAAATAAATAAATAAATAAGTGAGTGCCAAAATTTGGCTCAAGCCTATAAATGTTTATCTGATGCTGCTGAATAACTTAGTCTATAAATTTGCAAAAAAAAAGAACGAAAGTCCATCTTCATGCAAATTGATGGAATACATATTCACATCTTCGGCACCGAAAATGATAAGATTATAAACGGAAAAATCACATCCCCTGACTATAGCAAAAATAAATAGCCAGAGTAATAATAATAATGTATATAATAAAATAAAAAAATAATAATATTAAAAAAAAATTTTTTTAAAATAAAAAATAAAATAAAATAAATAAATAAATAAATAAGAAGCGATTAAAAAAGTGGATAGAATAAATGAATGAATAAAGACCTGAATGTGTACATGGCGCCTAACCCCCCCCATTTTGTGTTTAATTCTTTGAAGTTGTTTTTAAAAATTTGGGCAATTTCGACATTGCGCCGATTATAAATCAAAGGAAAACAAATAATTTTATTTGGCAACCCAGAGTACTCTTTATTGAGTCCGTATGGGAGATAGGTCCTGAGCTTACCAATCCAATAGTTTTCACGCTCAAGTCGTTTGTCTGTTGTGGTTTCTTCATCATCCCAAAACGGGATTTGCTCAATGGGTTGAAAACTGAAATGTGACTTAATGTCATGACCCTGGAGGTTAAAGTGGTCTGAGACTGCCTTTCCTGAATCTAAACGGATATCTGATAAATGGTTTTGCATTCTGACGTGCAGATGGTTTTTCGTCTGGCCGACATATTAGATATGGCATAATTTACATGTGATTAAATAAATAATGTTTTCAGAATCACAGTTGAAGCTGTTTCTAACTTGGTAAAACATACGAGTTTGTTCGCTAAAAAATGTTTTACCGGTATTCATGTAGTTCGTACGTTGTATGTAACAAATTTTGCATTGACATAGATTTACTGATCCATTTCCCAGAACAGGGCTGTTATGCCAAATTTTCGTAGGGTGCGTTGGCTCAGAGTCCCAAATGGGTGTCTCTATCTCACGGATTGTATCAGATTTAATTTTTCGCAAAAGTCATTTTGAGTAACTGCATTTAACAAGTGTTTTGAAAAGAGTTGAACATGCGTGATTGAGGTCGCTTCTCTTCGTACAGTTTCTATGGAATCAAATGATTTGAGATTTTACCAACCCATTGAATAGTTTGGGTGGGTGGTAAGAAGCTCTATGGAGAAGTTGGTGAGAATCGGTCGGTTTCAAAAAGACTTTTGTGTCTAGTAAGTTGCTATGCCAGAAGTGAGGGCCCTTGAATACAGTCACATCCAGAAAATCAATGGTATTTTCTGAAATGCAGGGCTGTAATTTAATGGATTCATCGTGATTGTTGAGGATTTCCAAGAATTCGTTGAAGTCATCACGGCCATGGGACCATATGATGAAAATGTCGTCTTGGAACCTGTGATAACATAATGGCTGTTTTCTTGCTTTAGCAAGAGCACCTCTTTCCCATTCTGCAACAAAAATATTAGCAAAATTTGGACTGAATTTTTTTACCCATACTACATCCACTTCTTTCGAGGTAAAATTTATTGTTAAATTCAAAATCGTTACCTTTCAATGATAATTCTAACAATTGCAGGATTTCTTCCGATGGTCTGTTTGAGTCATCAAACCTTTTGAATGATTTTTTTTATTGCCTCTAGACCAGCATCAATACCAATGTTAGTGTACATACTTTCAATGTGTAGGGTAATGAGGAGACTGTCAGAAGGAACCTGCAATTTGTTAATTTTCATTAAAAAGTCCTCAGTGTCTTTGAGAAAGCTCGGATGGCGGCAAGCAATTTGTTTTAAATAAAAATTAATATACTGTGAAATGTGGTAAGATTCCGAGCCACAGTCGCTGACAATAGGCTGACCAGGAGGGGTAAATTCGTCACTCCAACTGCTGAGTGGTTTATGTATTTTAGGCTAGAGGAAAAACTTACGATTGTTTGAATCCCTCTCTGCAATTAAATACTCAACATGTTTTTTCTCAATGAAGTCGTTGTCCAGCAAGCTTTTTAGAATTCCGTTACATTTTAAACAATTTTCTTGCCAAATTGGTGCTTCTAAAGGTTTGTAATATTTTGGGTTATTTAATTGGTGTTCAGCTTCTTTAATATAATTATCTTTTGACATCAGAACTGCAGCAGATCCTTTGTCACAAGGCTTGATGATAATTTGTTTGTTGTTTTTCAGCATCTTCAGGGCGTTTCTTTAATGTGGTTCAAATTTTGTTTGTCTTTCAAAAATGATTCCGGGATTTGGCTTACTTGTTCTTTAACTTTTTGAGAAATCTCATTAATTTCAGTTTTAACATTCCGAGGTGATGGACACCACCCGGTTGGATTGGCAAAGAGGTCTTTTGAGCCTGTTGAATTTCTAAATTTATCTGCCAATGCTGTTGCCCTAAAAAATTGTTGGCTTGCTGGACCACCGTTCATTTCGTTAATATAACTGTAATCATCCATGACCACTGCACTTCTCCCAAAATCTAAGATTTTGGGCTTAGGTTTTAATGGGGCTAGGGCGGGAATGAAAGTTAAACCATACCTGAGTAGATCTTTCTCACCTTCAGTTAATTTTAGATGAGAGACCAAGTTTACTATTTCGGTTCCTAGTCCTACTTTCTCTCCATGGCTGATGCCTTCTTCTGTAATTAGTTTAAAGGCTGCTCTTTGATGTACGGTTCTATGCGTGGCAGGCAGCCTTCGTAGATTCTGTTTGCTGTTTCCATGGACCAGTGGATAGGATCACCTGGGCCACATTGAAACTTGCTTGCAGGAGTTGCCGGGATTATCTCCAAATTCTTTGTTGACTTCGCAGCATCGTTGATGACTGTCAAATTCTGTTGGTCCCTAGAACATAAACTAGAAGAAAAATTAAGTTCCTGAAAAAGAAGTTTTGTATTAGGGTAACATTTGCGAAAATTGCTTATCATATTACCTAATCTACCTGTTGATGTGTGACCAATCTTTTTTCTGTTCTGCATGTCTGTGCGCCAGTCTTCTCTATTGTTGACCGCAACGTTGAATACAATTGCTTTGGGATGTTGTCGATCTTTCTCTTTTTCCATGTTCTTAGCCATCTGCCGAATGTGGTTTAAGGTTCCACCAGAGTATGATACGATGAACGTTTTGGGTGGAGGGCTGGCAACAATCCTCGAGATGTCTGATGATCCAAACAGATTTGTTTGGCTTCACTGGCAGGGTCCAGCTGTTCTTGTTTTCACCAGATTTCCAGAACCGGTAGAATGATGACTTGCCATTTGTAGATGGTTTCTTTTGAGGTGATGTCTTGACTATGCTGGCGTACGATGGCGATTCCGGTGTTGCTGAGCAAAGTGCTGCCATTGTTGGTTTTTTGGTCGCTGGTGCTGTAGGAGAGATGGTTTCTCGTCTTTTTCTTTTCGATGGAGTTTCTAGGGAATTAGAAAATGAAATTTGCTGGCGGGCCACCGGCGATTTAGAACGAGCACGTTGATTGAAAGAGGTCTGGCTAAGGACCGCTGGTTTTTTGAACTAGGACAGAAGATGATCCGAAAGAGAATAAAATTTGTCAATAGTACTTTCTTGTAGTCGATTACCAAAATTCTTCTGTGCCCATTTAACTGCCGTATTATATGCTCGTGAAAAGTCCTGGGGTTTTAGAAAAGGAGCCGAAAGAACCAGGTCTTGTTTTTCTTTTATTTAGAGTTTTTTTGTAATAGTCAACCAAAGTTTGTATAACTTCAAAAGCCCATTTTTTTTGTAAGATTGTTGAGCGCATCTGAAATATAAATGGTTGGCAGGGCCGGCCAAAAAGTTTTGTTGCACTCGTCCACTGTTTTTTGGAATGATTTTGGGAGGACTTTCTGTGCCAAACAGTCCTCCAGAATTGCCAAATGATGAAAGAGTTGAAGTATTTGGTAAAGGGATTTTACCAATTGTGCATGAGCCGAATATGCCGGGTCTTTTTGCCGCTCTTGGCGGTTAACAAATTTGGATTTTGTGGAATTATTATTAGCCATTTTTCCCGGTCTTAATTTAGGCTGAAATAAATTATTATTATTGCAAGCAAAAATGATGAAATAGTAATGAAAAAATGATGGCCGTATTTATGAACCGATCTTTACGAAACTTCTTAGGTACCTTTGTTTTCACCGTGAGATGAGAAAGAGTGTTTTTGGGTGTGGTCCGAAATTCAAGATGGCCACTAGTAGCCATTTTGTACCAAAATTAGTGCAGTCAGTCTTTTGTACAGAACTTCTGTATGAAAGTTTTGATTTGAATAAGTTTTTGTATGAATGTTTAGTAAAATGGAATACATCACATATAGTATGGGTTTTTTTCTCGTGCAGAAATTATGCAAATTAGATGAATTTTGATTTATTTAGTGCTACTTGTACACTGTAAGTGCACATGTCAATACGGCTCGGGCTAGAGGCTGTATTTATCAACCGATCTTCACGAAACTCTTGGGTACCTTTGTTATCACCTTGGGACGAGAACGAATGTTTCTGAGTTTGGTCCAAAATTCAAGATGGCTGCCAGTGGCCATTTTGTACTGAAATTAGGTCCAATCAGTTTTTTGTCACAACTTTATACAGCTCGTATTTATGAACTGATCTTCACGAAACTTCTTGGGTACCTTTGTTTTCACCTTGAGACAGGAATGAGTGTGTTTTGGGGTGCCTTTGTTATCACTGTGCTACGAGAACAAATATTTTGGGGTTCAGTCAGACCCACTCTGGGACTCAAAGATTTCTTTTCTAGTTTAGCATCTGACTGTCACCCACCTTTACAATACTTTTCCTATACATTTGTTACAGGCTACGGTCAGTATTTATGTACAGACCATTACAATACTTTATATGTACCTTTGTTATCAGGTCATTACCTAGATGTTTGTCATTGCTGTGTCACATACTATACATGTACATGTCTTGACAAGCTGAGCTATAGTGTCATTGACACTTTCATATGACTTTATGACAAAATGAACTCTTCTCAAAAGTGCTTTCACAAGAATGTTTCGAAGACTGGGATTTTTTTTATAATCTATGATGCATCGTTTGTTAATGTCTTCTGGCAGTTTTGTGTTTAATTCTTTGAAGTTGTTTTTAAAAATTTTGGCAATTTCGACATTGCATCGATTATGAATCAAATGAAAACAAATAATTTTATTTGGCAACCCAGAGTACTCTCTATTGAGTCCGTATGGGAGATAGGTCCTGAGCTTACCAATCCAATAGTTTTTACGCTCAAGTCGTTTGTCTGTTGTGGTTTCTTCATCATCCAAAAACGAGATTTGCTCAATGGGTTGAAAACTGAAATGTGACTTTAATGTCATGACCCGGGAGGTTAAAGTTAAAATTGTTTCGATGGAAACTACACAGCTTTCATGAACTTTCCCGATCCCCAGATGGATGGATGGATGGATGGATGGATGGATGGATTGATGGATAGATTGATTGATTGATTGATTGATTGATTGATTGATTGATTGATTGATTGATTGATTGATTGATTGATTTATTACACAAAGTTAAACAGTAATACAAAAGTGATTTTTTATTTACATAATACAAATATATTAAGTGCATTGTTAGGCAATGGAATATCCGGTATGGCTGTCTTCCTGCCATCGCCCGGGATATCAAAAAAATATTTTGAGAAGGGTTAAACAGGTAGACGTAGGCCGACGTGTATTTTAGTCATATCTTCGGGTAGAATCAACTTGAGATGTTTAGAATATTGGCCTTGGTGTAAGTTTTATATTATTTTCGATCTTAAGAAAAAGCATGACTAAACACTTTTTCCAAGGCCAATAATTTGGGATGAGATGCCAGGAGTATCAAGCAAAGACATATAAGTATCTTGCATATATATTTATGTATACTGAAGCACTCTTTAAACAGTGAAAAAAAGTAACAACCCATATCTATACATACATATACATATACATACATACATTTACATATATACACATATAAATATAGGATATATACTCTGGGTTTATTGTTCGTGGCAGTCAGGGCATCTATTGTACCTGCAAGAAACAGAATTCTTATATTCGTTAAATATCGAATCTCTAATGGATTTGATAAAACATTTTCGCGTTGTTGTTATTTGGAAGTTCCCTGTTGTTTCGTTCCAGATTTTGGGGAAATTATGCTTCGGAAGCTCAGCCGAAAATTTTGTCCTGGGCTTGCCGACTTGAAGCCGACCTGCTTCTGCTCAACATGTTAGCTGATGGTGTATAAGCAAAAAAGTTGTTAAACGAACCGGGAAGATAATGAGCATGCCAATCAAACATAAACTCATTTACATGGAGTTTATAAATATCTGTAAATTTAAGAATTTTGTTTTCTTTAAATAATGGGTCCGTGTGACTGTTATACTTTTTATTATTTATTATATGGATTGCTCGTTTTTGTAATTGATTTATTTTTTCAGCTGATGGGACATGATCCCATATGGGCACAACATAAAGTAGGTGACTGTGCACAAGAGTATAGTAGAGACTTCTTAAGGCATCAAAAGGAAGCATATGCTTAGCTTTGCCAATGCAATATGTGGCATTAGCAATTTTAGAGCATACCCTTTTTACGTGGTATTTAAATTTGAGATTTTCGTCTGTATACTCCTAGAAATTTAACGAACGTCTCCTGCTTGTCATTACCAATTCTTGTTAGTTCAGTATTATTGATCTTTACTTTAAGGTTTGGAAATTTATTTTCATTATTTTGTGGGTGGAGAAGAATAGCTTGCTTTTGCTGGCATTTATGGCAAGTTTGTTGCATCGGCACCAGTCGCACACATTCGATAATTCGTTATTCATTGTTTGTTCCAGAATGTGTTTGTCGTGACCTGACGTATAAACTGGTGTCGTCAGCAAAAGAAAGCAAATCTAAAGATGTTGAGGTGCACAAGTCATTCACATATATAAGAAAAAGTAGAGGGCCTAAAACAGAGCTTTGTGGAACACCACAAACAGTGGTCTTTAGTTCTGAACAATAGCTATTGTATTCCACATATTGGCATCTCCCAGTGAGATAACTTTCAAACCAAGAGTGAGCAACCCCTCTAATTCCATAGTATTCCAGTTTTTTTTAATAATATATCATGGCGTATAGTGTCAAATGCTTTCGAGAAGTTAATAAATACTGATAAAGTAAAGTCCTTTGTCAGTTTGTCTTTATTTTCAGCCACATACTGGAGTAGATGCAAAATTGGATGAAGGTTGAGTGTTTTTTTCGAGAACCATACTGATGTTTGTAAAAAATATCGAAACGATTTAAAAAACTTGTTAGTCTGGTACACATGATGTTTTCCAGTATTTTTGAGAACACGGGTAGAATACTAATTGGTCTATAGTAACCAAACTCTTGCTCGTTGCCACATTTGTAGATTGGTATGACCTTAGCTAATTTCATTTTGTCCTTACCATGCCTTGCATTAGAGAATGGTTAAAAATATGCGCAAGAGGTGTGGCAATTTCATTCACTGTCAGCTTTAAAAGGTGACTAGAAATATTATTGCAATCTTTACTGTATTTGATCGGTTGTTTGTTAATCATGAGAATGATTTCCTGCTCTGTGGTGGGGTTTACAAAGAAAATGTTAGAAAAATTTTGTGTTAAGTAATCATCTTAATGAGAATGTTTGTCTGACATTCCAGAAAGACTCTGTGTGGTAATTGACATGTTGTTTCCACTTGAATACTTCCACTGATTTAGATACAGATACATAACAGGAATGTGCTTTAGTAATATAATAATTATGCTTTTGAAAAGAGGTTTTTTTTCCCCTTTCCCAGCCTTTCATATTTAAAAATGTAGACAGTCTCTCGCAAATGAGTTTCCAGGACTTACATTTCATCTAAATTTGAAAAAATCCATTTAGATTCACGTAAAAATGGTTGAGCGACTCCATACCTGATATGTGTGTCCCAGGATCCCATAAAAAAACAGAAACTGAATTTGGTAATTTTAAAAAAGAACTAACAATATTTACCAATAAAACCTTACAAATATGGATGTCATTGGAATCGGCTCATTGAGCTGGTTCCAATGACAACCATATTGTACAATTTTACTGACAAAGTGTCAAGATATTTCAAGTCATGTTAGCCTTGTATTGGATAATTTACTTCTGCAAAATTAGATAATGGGTAAAATTTGACTCGTTTTTTTTCACGCGAATCCTAGCAAAGGTGTAGCGATAATCTACATGGATTTTCACTAGTTTAGTTGCGAGAATCGATTCTCTGATTCTCATTGAAATATAAGAAAGTCAAGCTTTTGAAATGTTCTATAAATAGTTAAATAAACATAAACAAATTGTAACTAAGCATGTGTTTTTACACTGCAGTGTACACTGCAGATGCAAGCCACAGATTTTATATCAGAGGCTCCTGTTACCCGATGCATCCTGGTAATTACAGACTCAGTTCATTACAGATAAATAGAGGATATGGAATGAGTGTTTTTCTCATATAATATTTATGAAACAAGTCGTAAGAATTTTCTGTTTTGGCGAGCCTCTGGCGAGCCCCAAACGGAAAATTCAGATGCGTTTCATAAATAACATATGAGAGAAAGACTTATTTCATATTCTATTTATCATATGACACACATATGCATAAATTAACGACTTAGTATGACTTTTTAACCTTCTACCTAGCGTGTGTTGCAGACGACACTTGGAAAAAACATCATCATATAACTAAAAAAAATAATTTTTTGCTTCCAAAACATAGGTTATGACCCCTCAGTGGAACGAGCGTGATGCGCCCATTCCCTTGAGGAGTCATAACCTATGTTTTGGAAGCAAAAAATTAAATTTTTTCGAATAGCACTGGCCGGTTTTGGTCATTATGTTAGGTAAAGGGTTAATGCAATATAACCTAACCTAAATAGGACAGATAACATAAATTCTCCATACTCAAATTATGCAAAAGTGACCCAGTTGTATTTTGTTCAGCCAATCAAACTGTCCATATTTGAAATTGACCAATGAAATCTTTCAACCCCAATTATGCAAATTATGAAAATATGGCCCAGTTGCATTTTGTTCACACAATCAAATTATCTAGTTTTGAACTTGACCAATGAAATCGACAGAAGGTTTATTTATCACTGATTAATATGAAAACAATATATCAGATGTTTTAAAGTGAACATAATGGACGAGTCCTATGATAAAAAATTATATTAAACATTTATCTTTGACTGAAAAGACATCCATCAGCCTCTTAATTGAACCTGCAACAGTGCAATACTTTACATGTGTTTTAAGTACTGAAATCATGAGTAAAAGGTAATCTCTATCAATTCAAAATGATGAAGTTAAGTTTAATTTAAAAGAATTTAATACAGAATGTGTTCGTATCTCAGACTGTCCTGGCAGAAAGTAGGATTTTTTCTTCTCGTTGTGTTTAAAGCCATTTATCTTAGGTACCTTTAATATAAATTGTTCCTGTAAACCTTATTCAATATCAATATCAAAAAAAAAATTTCAAACTTCTCAAAGAATTTCAACAAAACCATATAATTTAACCTTGCATTGGAATGACTTTGACAACATCATTCCCAAATGGTCTCATGATACAGTTTTGTTGAAGTTTTTTGAAAATTTGTTTTTCTTCTATTCTGCAATTTGTAAATTACATGGGCAGATATGGCAGATTCATGAAGTAAAGGGTTAATTGTGAATGGGTTGAAAATTAATTGAATAAAAAATGTTTTAATCAACTTACATAGGAATGATTTATACAGATTACCCTAAAAATTCTTCTACATAACAGATATTTCTGCCCTTACTAATTAATGAAGGGATAAACGTGAAATACCTGTTGAATGGATGTAAAAAAATGTCTTGTCTTTCACAAATTCACGTGTGGAGAAAATGCTAAATAATTCATTCTTGAGTATTCTACTTGTCATATGAATTGAAGAATTAGGTACCAAGTACATTTTGTCTTTGTCAAAATAAGTATACAAGTCTTTGAAAGTTTTTAAAGTGCACAAATTTTAATACTGAAACTCCAGGCCTTGAAAGTGCTTGAAAATAGGACTTTCTGAGAAAAAATCATGGAAAGTCGTCTGAAAAATGTATTCAAGTAATTGCTCAATGTCCTTTTTGTATACAATGTGCACTTACATAACTGTTAAATTCATTACTGTGTTTTTGTTGTGAAAAATGCACTTTTTCCTTCGAAATAAAACATGCACTTAATAGTGATCCTTGGGAAGCTCTCTAAAATGGGGTTACAACACCTCTGCCTGTGAAGGAAAATCTTGACAGGTACATTACCAAATTTTCAGGCCACCAGTCAAATTATGTATTTAGGAATCGGATGCTGTTATGGGTTGTCTACCCACTTTTTGTGAAGTTTGCACATAGACTACTGTTAATTTAATCTTATGTCCATTTACTCACCAAAATACATTGATATTCTTTTATGCTCCAGTTATGGATATTCCAGTTCAAAAGTATTTCACTTACCTTATTATTTATTTATTTATTGGTGTTTAAGGTCACATACTTATGCACAATGGCTAATCGTGACCGTGACAGTTTTACGGGTGGAGGAAGCCGGAGTACCCGGAGAGAACCACCGAGCAACGACGAGCAGCTGTCAGCTCTCCAACATTGTAACTCTGAACTCTGCACCGCAGCACAGGCAGGGTTAGATTGGTTGAAGACATGCGCACCATCGACGTGCAGTACGCCTCAGTACACAGCGTCATCGTGCCCCCATGTAGGCAATCAGGGTGAAGTGTCTTGCCCAAGGACACAACGCGGTTGCCGCAGGTGGGATTCGAACCGAGGACCTCTCGGCTTGCAGCCTGCACCTCTACCAACTGAGCCACCGCGCCCCCTTTCACTTACCTTAAAACATTAAGATATTTTAATACAAATTGTGGAACTTTATGGTATAACCATAAAACTACAGCTGTGGTGAGTCTTCATTCATAATTATTTATTAACCCAACTTAGATAATGGTATTGGTAATATCATAAAATATTTGGTCAAATCCAGTCTCATTTGAGAAACATATCCCTGTGGGAACCCCGGGAAGTTAGGCAGTGCTTGTTTATTGTGGTAAACAAGCACTGTTTAACTGGTAAAATAGGATCCAGTCACTTGGGGAGCTAACCCTCTAAAATAGGCAATATGGGGCATAAACAATTGACTGACCTTGACTTTATCTCTATGTTGTGGTAATGATTAGCCATTATGTAGAAGTATGTGACCTTAAACACCAATAAATAAATAAATTAGAAGCATTTCTTGTTTTTATTCTAAGAAAATAAATGATAATTTTTAGCTTAACTTGACAGTCAAGATAAGCTATTGCCATCACGCGAGAGGAAGTCTGTGAGTCTGTTCACATTTTCTTTAGCACAGGCTACACCTCGTAGTTCTTGTCCAATCATCAGGAAATTATATATGCAGGTTCAAGGTCATGTCTAGATGAGAATGTCCCATTTTGGTCACGATCGCTCAACCGTGATGGCTGCACCACCCAAAACCCGAAAAACTTGAGCACAGTCAACATGACATATTTATTAAGGGATTTTATTGTAACTTGGTAGGATGACTCCTTATAATGTCTAGATGAGTACGTCCGATATTGGTCAGGTTCAGTCAACCTTGATGGCTGCTGGGGCAGGTTATCTAGATTCCTTTAGTACAGGGTTGCATTTATGGAGGGATTTCATTGTAAATTGGTAGGATGACACGGTATAATGTTAAGAAGAGAACGTCCTATTTTGGCCATGATCGGTTAACCATGATGGCCACACAGGCACCTGACCTAGATTTGTTTAGCTGTTCATATTTATGAAGTGATTTCCATTGTAACTTGGTCAGATAACTAGGAATGATGTCTAGATCAGACTCTCCTATTTTGGTCATGATCGGTCAGCCATTACCGCTGCATGGGCACATGACCTAGATTCCTTTAACACTGTCTACAGGTTGTTTTTATGAAGGGATTTCTTTGTAACTTGGCAGGATAACTCGGTATGATATCTAACTGAAACTGTTTTATTTTGGTCATTATCGATCAACTATGATTGCCAGAGTGGGACATGACCTATATTCCTTTAGCAAAGTCTGTGAGTCCTATTAATGAAGGGATTTCATGGTAACTTGGAAGTATGGCTCGTTTTGGAATGATTTTACTGTAACTTGGTAACTTTGGTTGACTTTAGATAACTGTGAGGGCCACATCAACCCAGGCCTCAATTCTTTCCTACAATCTACACCTCAAATTATTCTTGTTGAAAACGTAGCATGTAGGGAACAGAACTGAACATATTCTCCATTATCACAATTCTTGTCTTATTAGCTCACCTGACTGAAAGTCAGGGTGAGCCATTCTGATCACTTTTCGTCCGTCGTCCTTCGTCTGGCGTCCGTCGTGAAGGTGGTGTTTGGGCTTTTCCTCCCAAACCACTGGCCGCATATTAATGAAATTTCATGTGAGAAGGGGTTGTGTCTGCGGACTTTGATTTTTTGTCAAATTAGGTTTCGGCTCACATTGAGCAGAGGGATGGGGCAAAAATGCTCCAATTCTTAAAAAATCTTCTTCTCAAGAACCAGCAATAGCAGAGACTTGATATTTGGTATGCAGCTTCCTTTTGAGGTGTAGACTCAAGTTTGTTCAAGAGAAGTTGGAGGGGCTATATTTGACGATGTTAAAGGAGGGGCAAAAATTTTGGCCCCGCCCCAAATTTCTATTTTCCAAACCGCGAGGCCGATTTGAACCAAATTTTACATGAGTGCTTATTGGGTCATAAGTACCTAATTTATGCCGAAATTTTTTTCCCCATAGCCCCGTGGGAACCACAGGAGCAAAAAATAGAAAAAAATGAAAACGCTCATATCTCCAAAACTACACGGCACTGAGAATTCTTATTTGTTGTGAAGCTTCCTTAGGACCAACAGAATGGAATGATCAAAAAAAATTGCCATCGGTTTTATCATAGGGTACTTTTTGGGGAGTTTGAAAAAGTGCTGAGTCAGCATTTTTTAACACTGTGGGTAATGGGAAAAACATAAGACTACTTTTCTCCGAAAGCACTGCTCCAAAAGCATTAAAATTTCACATATAACATCTTTGGAAGATTGTTTCACATGTTTATTGAAATGAATTGCCTGGGTGGATATTTGGGCTCTCTATGGGAGCCCAAATGTTTAAATTAGTACAGTATGAAGAGTATTTTTGAAAAATCTTCTTCAGATGTATCAATAAGAATGTTTTGATATTTGGTATGCAGCATCCTTAGGGGGGTGAGATTCAAGTTTGTTGAAGCCAAATCCCTGGGTTCATATTTAGGCTGAAAATTTGGGGTCCCATTGTGGACTTCGAAATTTTGGACCAAAATCCGAAAAAAAATTTTTTTGTTTTTTATGCATTTCTGTCAATTTTAAGACAAAAAAAAAAAAAAAATTTTCCCCTGAAAATTTTGGGTCCAGCTGGGACTTTTTTTTTTGTTTTTTATGCATTTCTGTCAATTTTAAGACAAAAAAAAAAATTTTTTTTTTTTCCCCTGAAAATTTGGGGTGTGGGTGGGACTTAGAAAATTTTGGACCAAAATCCGAATAAATTTTTTTGGGTTTTTTATGCATTTCTGTCAATTTTAAGACAAAAAAAAAAAAAAAAAAAATTTTTGCCCTGAAAATTTGGGGTCCGGGTGGGACTTAGAAAATTTTGGACCAAAATCCGAAAAAAAAAATTTTTTTTTGTTTTTTATGCATACTGTCAATTTTAAGACAAAAAAATTTTTTTTTTTTTTTTTCCCCCTGAAAATTTGGGGTGCGGGTGGGACTTGGAAAATTTTGGACCAAAATCCGAAAAAATTTTTTTTTTGTTTTTTATGCATTTCTGTCAATTTTAAGACAAAAAAATTGTTTTTTTTTTCTCCTGAAAATTTGGGGTCCGGGTGGGACTTAGAAAATTTTGGACCAAAATCCGAAAAAAATTTTTTTTGTTTTTTATGCATTTCTGTCAATTTTAAGACAAAAAAAAAAAAAAAAAATTTTTTGCCCTGAAAATTTGGGGTCCGGGTGGGACTTAGAAAATTTTGGACCAAAATCCGAAAAAAAATTTTTTTTTTTCTTTTCTGTGTTCTGGTCAATTTTAAGACAAAAAAAATTTTTTTTTTTTTCACCCTGAAAATTTGGGGTGCGGGTGGGACTTAGAAAATTTTGGACCAAAATCCGAAAAAAATTTTTTTTTTTTTTTTTCTGCGTTCTGGTCAATTTTAAGACAAAAAAATTTTTTTTTTTTTTCACCCTGAAAATTTGGGGTGCGGGTGGGATTTAGAAAATTTTGGCCCAAAATCCGAAAAAAATTTTTTTTTTTTTTTCTGCGTTCTGGTCAATTTTAAGACAAAAATTTTTTTTTTTTTTTCACCCTGCTTTTCTTGGGAGGGGGCGTATGCAGCTTATTGAAGTCAAGTCCCTGGTTTGATATGTAGACTACCGTGTCAGGTGAGCGCCCTCAGGCCCCCTGGGGCCTCTTGTTTCATAATCCTTTCATAAACATTGAATATTATCCGATGCGATGTTGGCATTAATGATCTGATTCCGGATCAACGGCCAAAACCGGCCAGTGCTATTAACAAAAATCACCAATTAATTTTAATTATTTTTTCATTTTTTGTCTCAAAAACATAGGTTATGACCCCTCATTGGAATGAGCTTGACGAACTCGTTTCAATGAGGGGTCATAACCTATGTTTTTAAGACAAAACATGAACAAAATTAGTTATTCAAGAATTTTGCTAGCAAGTGTCGTCTGCTTTTCAGGTTAGGTAAAGGTTGAAACATGTAACTCATTGTTTTTCGAGAAAGCATGATAGCAAGTAAATGTCTTCTATCAACAGAATCACATCTCAAAAATAAAAGAATAGCTGAATGTTGTGTTGTTGATTCAATCAGCTTATCAGTATGCTTGTCAGCCTTACAAATTGCATTGTTACTGCAGTACTTATAAAGTGGAGCATGGTATGCCATCCCCACGCCATCCCCACGGGAACCCCAGAAAATGAAACAGTGCTTGTTTACAGTGAACAAGTTCTGCTTTACTCGTAAAATAGGACGCAGAACCAATGCCTGTAAAGTGGGCAGCATAGATATAAACGATTGTCTGAACTTGACTTCATACTTATGCTGCGGTCTGGTCATAATGTAGCCAAAGATACTGAAAGTGACCTTAAATACCAGTAAATACATAGGATGCTAGTGCTCCACTCTATAAGTACTGTTGTAGCAATGTAACTTGTGACCTCTGTACTTGGGTACACATGCGACCTGCGGCATGCGCAAGCTGTAAGGATGTACATGGAAATTAGGTAATTTACTAAAATAACAAGTGATCTCACGAAAAATGCTTCATGCTGTCGACATCGGAGCCTTAACCCTTTGAACCCTGATTGTATATTCTATGCTATTCAGAGCAACATGTATAAATGGGTAGAGTCTATATTTGTTACTTGGTGAAAGACCAATCAATATTTTCAATGTGCAACCTTAGGGCTGCACTTTGAAAATATTGATTTGTGTACTATACAAATTCACTTGGCAACTATATACTTAATAAATTCAGGTCATATCACGATCCTGGACTGAAAAAGTGGTCTTTCGAGTTCAAAGGGTTAATTCGATTTGAGGATAGGAAATCTGATTCTCATTGCCCTAAGGTGGATTAGCATCATAAAAATATTTTTTGTTGAGTAAATCATTTTCAAAGACAGAGAATGGAATGTTTGTGCAGAATATCAGTGTGAAGGCACTCAAATTGTTTTTTTTTCACGTTTGGAAAATTGTCACCTCAAAATTCTGCTCACTTCATATGAGCCTCGGTTTGACACAAGTATGATATGTATTTGGAGAAAATGAGGCTCTCATTTTCTGGGGAGCTAGAATTGATGGCAAGTTGCATTAGTATTGTGATACATGTAGTCCAAAAATAAATGCTGTTACACTTTGAATGTGATGGTGTGATGTACATGTATGTGTAATCATTACCTATAAAACAAACAAATCCTAACTCTTTACCTGACTTGACGACCAAGACGACAATTTCTTGAATAACTGAAAATTTTTGTCGTTTTTGCCTCAAAAATCTAGTATAATAATGCATCCTCATTGGAACAAACTCATCAACTATATTTTATAGATAAATCAGGGTAATGTGATGATGTTTGTGAATAGCAAGTGCTAGATATATCCATTACATTAGGGACCAAAGTACCGACTGACACATCAAATTGTCAATTGGAATTTTGCTTTAACAAGATTTTGCATTAATTTTATAATTGGTGATTTCATATTTCATCTTGAACCTTCTCTCAGTATTTCTTTTGTTCAACAAAAGGTTGCAAGTACATTTGAGTGACTGTGTCAAATTTGTGCTTTTGAGAAGACAGATCTTGAATTATAACCTAATTGCATCAACTGCACTGCTAGCATTGCATTTGGTGTCTTGATAACTTTTTAGCTCACCTGACTGAAAGAAAGTCAGGGTGAGCTTTTCTTATCACTCTTCATCCGTCGTCCGTCGTCTGTCATCCGTCGTCCTGCGTGAAGGTGGTGTTTGAGCCTCTTTCTCCTAAACCACTGGCCACATTTTAATTAAATTTCATGTAAGTGGTGGTTATATAGGGGCATTTTGATTTTTATCCAAATTAGGTTTCGGCTCATATTGAGCAGAGGTGTGGGGAAAAAATGGCCAAATTTTTTGAAAATCTTCTTCTAATGAACCACCAGTAGCAGAGACTTGATATGTGGTATACAGAGTCCTTTTGAGGTTTAGAATCAAGTTTGTTCAAGAGAAGTTTGTCGGGCATTATTTGCCTTTGTTATGGGAGGGGCAAAAATTTTGGCCACGCCTAAAATTTCTATTTTCTGAACCGTGAGGTCGATTTGAACCAAATTTGATATGAGATGATAATGGATCATAAGTAGTTGATTGATGCAAAAAAAATTTTTCTCATTGCCCTGTGGGAACCTCAGGAGCTAAAAATAGGAAAAACCATAAAACTGCCATATCTCCAAAACTACATGGCACAGAGAATTCTTATTTTGTATAAAGCTTACTTTTATCCAGTAGAATAGAATGGTTAAAAAAATCCGTATCGGTTTGATCACAAGGTACTTTTTTCAGGACTTTGAAAAAGTGCTGAGTCAGCACTTTTTAACACTGGGCAATGGGAAAAACATTAAAAAATCTTCTTCTCCAGATCCAGCAGGCAGAATCTTTTGATATTTGGTATGCAACATTGTAGGGTGGATCTGATTCAAGTTTGTTCAAATCGGCCCCCTGGGTTCATATTTGGGCTCAGTATAGGAGCCCGATTTCGAACTTAGTGTATTTCAGGCAAATTTCTTAAAAAATCTTCTTCTCCAGATCCAGCAGGCAGAATCTTTTGATATTTGGTATGCAACATTGCGGGGTGGATCTGATTCAAGGTTGTTCAAATCGGCCCCCTGGATTCATATTTGGGCTTACTATAGAAGCCCGAATTCGAACTTGGTGCATTTCAGGCAAATTTCTTAAAAAATCTTCTTCCCCAGATCCAGCAGGCAGAATCTTTTGATATTTGGTATGCAACATTGTGGGGTGGATCTGATTCAAGTTTGTTCAAATCGGCTTCCTAGATTCATATTTGGGCTCACTATAGAAGCTCAAATTCGAACTTAGTGCATTTGAGGCAAATGTCTTAAAAAATCTTCTTCTCCAGATCCAGCAGGCAGAATCTTTTGATATTTGGTATGCAACATTGTGGGGTGGATCTGATTCAAATTTGTTCAAATCGGCTCCCTAGATTCATATTTGGGTTCACTATAGAAGCTCGAATTCGAACTTGGTGCATTTCAGGCAAATTTCTTAAAAAATCTTCTTCTCCAGATCCAGCAGGCAGAATCTTTTTGGTAAGCAACATTGTGGGGTGGATCTGATTCAAGTTTGTTCAAATCGGCCCCCTGGGTTTATATTTGGGCTCAGTATAGGAGCCCAAATTTGAACTTAGTGCATTTCAGGCAAATTTCTTAAAAAAATCATCTTCTCCAGATCCAGCAGGCAGAATCTTTTGATATTTGGTATGCAACATTGTGGGGTGGATCTGATTCAAGTTTGTTCAAATCGGCTTCCTAGATTCATATTTGGGCTCACTATAGAAGCTCGAATTCGAACTTAGTACATTTCAGGCAAATTTCTTAAAAAATCTTCTTCTCCTGATCCAGCAGGCAGAATCTTTTCATATTTGGTAAACAAGATTGTGGGGTGGATCTGATTCAAGTTTGTTCAAATCGGCCCCCTGGGTTTATATTTGGTCTCAGTATAGGAGCCCAAATTCGAACTTAGTGCATTTCAGGCAAATTTCTTTAAAAATCTTCTTCTCCAGATCCAGCAGGCAGAATCTTTTGATATTTGGTATGCAACATTGTGGGGTGGATCTGATTCAAGTTTGTTCAAATCGACTTCCTAGATTCATATTTGTGCTCACTATAGAAGCTCGAATTCGAACTTAGTGCATTTCAGGCACATTTCTTAAAAAATCTTCTCCAGATCCAGCAGGCAGAATCTTTTGATATTTGGTATGCAACATTGCGGGGTGGATCTGATACAAGTTTGTTCAAATCGGCCCCCTGGATTCATATTTGGGCTCACTATAGAAGCTCGAATTCGAACTTAGTGCATTTCAGGCAAATTTCTTAAAAAATCTTCTTCTCCAGATCCAGCAGGCAGAATCTTTTGATATTTGGTATGCAACATTGTGGGGTGGATCTGATTCAAGTTTGTTCAAATCGACTTCCTAGATTCATATTTGGGCTCACTATAGTAGCTCGAATTCGAACTTGGTGCATTTCAGGCAAATTTCTTAAAAAATCATCTTCTCCAGATCCAGCAGGCAGAATCGTTTCATATTTGGTAAGCAACATTGTGGGGTGGATCTGATTCAAGTTTGTTCAAATCGGCCCCCTGGGTTTATATTTAGGCTCAGTATAGGAGCCCAAATTTGAACTTGGTACATTTCAGGCAAATTTCTTTAAAAATGTTCTTCTCCAGATCCAGCAGGCAGAATCTTTTGATATTTGGTATGCAACATTGTGGGATGGATCTGAAGCAAATTTGTTCAAATCGGCTTCCTAGATTCATATTTGGGCTCACTATAGAAGCCCGAATTCGAACTTAGTGCATTTCAGGCAAATTTCTTAAAAATCTTCTTCTCCAGATTCAGCAGGCAGAATCTTTTGATATTTGGTATGCAACATTGTGGGGTGGATCTGATTCAAATTTGTTCAAATCGGCTCCCTAGATTCATATTTGGGTTCACTATAGAAGCTCGAATTCGAACTTGGTGCATTTCAGGCAAATTTCTTAAAAAATCTTCTTCTCCAGATCCAGCAGGCAGAATCTTTTCATATTTGGTATGCAACATTGTGGGGTGGATCTGATTCAAGTTTGTTCAAATCGGTCCCCTGGATTCATATTTGGGCTCACTATAGAAGCCCGAATTTGAACTTGGTGCATTTCAGGCAAATTTCTTAAAAAATCTTCTTCCCCAGATCCAGCAGGCAGAATCTTTTGATATTTGGTATGCAACATTGTGGGGTGGATCTGATTCAAGTTTGTTCAAATCGGCTTCCTAGATTCATATTTGGGTTCACTATAGAAGCTCGAATTCGAACTTAGTGCATTTCAGGCAAATTTCTTAAAAAATCTTCTTCTCCAGATCCAGCAGGCAGAATCTTTTCATATTTGGTAAGCAACATTGTGGGGTGGATCTGATTCAAGTTTGTTCAAATCGGCCCCCTGGGTTTATATTTGGGCTCAGTATAGGAGCCCAAATTTGAACTTAGTGCATTTCAGGCAAATTTCTTAAAAAAATCATCTTCTCCAGATCCAGCAGGCAGAATCTTTTGATATTTGGTATGCAACATTGTGGGGTGGATCTGATTCAAGTTTGTTCAAATCGGCTTCCTAGATTCATATTTGGGCTCACTATAGAAGCTCGAATTCGGACTTAGTACATTTCAGGCAAATTTCTTAAAAAATCTTCTTCCCCAGATCCAGCAGGCAGAATCTTTTGATATTTGGTATGCAACATTGTGGGGTGGATCTGATTCAAGTTTGTTCAAATCGGCTTCCTAGATTCATATTTGGGTTCACTATAGAAGCTCGAATTCGAACTTAGTGCATTTCAGGCAAATTTCTTAAAAAATCTTCTTCTCCAGATCCAGCAGGCAGAATCTTTTCATATTTGGTAAGCAACATTGTGGGGTGGATCTGATTCAAGTTTGTTCAAATCGGCCCCCTGGGTTTATATTTGGGCTCAGTATAGGAGCCCAAATTTGAACTTAGTGCATTTCAGGCAAATTTCTTAAAAAAATCATCTTCTCCAGATCCAGCAGGCAGAATCTTTTGATATTTGGTATGCAACATTGTGGGGTGGATCTGATTCAAGTTTGTTCAAATCGGCTTCCTAGATTCATATTTGGGCTCACTATAGAAGCTCGAATTCGAACTTAGTACATTTCAGGCAAATTTCTTAAAAAATCTTCTTCTCCTGATCCAGCAGGCAGAATCTTTTCATATTTGGTAAACAAGATTGTGGGGTGGATCTGATTCAAGTTTGTTCAAATCGGCCCCCTGGGTTTATATTTGGTCTCAGTATAGGAGCCCAAATTTGAACTTAGTGCATTTCAGGCAAATTTCTTTAAAAATCTTCTTCTCCAGATCCAGCAGGCAGAATCTTTTGATATTTGGTATGCAACATGTGGGATGGATCTGATGCAAATTTGTTCAAATCGGCTCCCTAGATTCATATTTGGGCTCACTATAGAAGCTCAAATTCGAACTTAGTGCATTTCAGGCAAATTTCTTAAAAAATCTTCTTCTCCAGATCCAGCAGGCAGAATCTTTTGATATTTGGTATGCAACATTGTGGGGTGGATCTGATTCAAGTTTGTTCAAATCGACTTCCTAGATTCATATTTGTGCTCACTATAGAAGCTCGAATTCGAACTTAGTGCATTTCAGGCACATTTCTTAAAAAATCTTCTCCAGATCCAGCAGGCAGAATCTTTTGATATTTGGTATGCAACATTGCGGGGTGGATCTGATACAAGTTTGTTCAAATCGGCCCCCTGGATTCATATTTGGGCTCACTATAGAAGCTCGAATTCGAACTTAGTGCATTTCAGGCAAATTTCTTAAAAAATCTTCTTCTCCAGATCCAGCAGGCAGAATCTTTTGATATTTGGTATGCAACATTGCGGGTTGGATCTGATTCAAGTTTGTTCAAATCGGCCCCCTGGATTCATATTTGGGCTTACTATAGAAGCCCAAATTTGAACTTAGTGAATTTCAGGCAAATTTATTAAAAAATCTTCTTCTCCAGATCCAGCAGGCAGAATCTTTTGATATTTGGTATGCAACATTGTGGGGTGGATCTGATTCAAATTTGTTCAAATCGGCTCCCTAGATTCATATTTGGGTTCACTATAGAAGCTCGAATTCGAACTTGGTGCATTTCAGGCAAATTTCTTAAAAAATCTTCTTCTCCAGATCCAGCAGGCAGAATCTTTTCATATTTGGTATGCAACATTGTGGGGTGGATCTGATTCAAGTTTGTTCAAATCGGTCCCCTGGATTCATATTTGGGCTCACTATAGAAGCCCGAATTCGAACTTAGTGCATTTCAGGCAAATTTCTTAAAAATCTTCTTCTCCAGATTCAGCAGGCAGAATCTTTTGATATTTGGTATGTAACATTGTGGGGTGGATCTGATTCAAGTTTGTTCAAATCGGCCCCCTGGGTTTATATTTGAGGTCAGTATAGGAGCCCAAATTTGAACTTAGTGCATTTCAGGCAAATTTCTTTGAAAATCTTCTTCTCAGGATCCAGCAGGCAGAATCTTCTGATATTGGGATGCACCATGCTTAGGGGGGTGAGATTCAAGTTTGTTTAAGCCAAGTCCCTGGGTTCATATTTGGGCTCAATGTGGTAGCCCGAATTATAACTTAGTTCAAAATGAGGAATTTTCTTTAAAAATCTTCTTCAGATCCAGCAGTCAGAATGTTTTGATATTTGGTATTGAGCATCCTTAGGGGGTGAGATTCAAGTTTGTTCAAGCCATGTCCCTAGGTCCGTATTTGGACTCACTGTGGGAGCTCGAATTGTAACTTAGTTCAAAATGAGGAATTTTCTTTAAAAATCTTCTTCTTCAGATCCAGCAGTCGGAATGTTTTGATATTTGGTGTGCAGCATCCTTAGGGGCTTGAGATTCAAGTTTGTTAAAGCCAAGTCCCTGGGTTCATATATGGGCCCCCTGTGGGAGTCTGAATTATAACTTAGTTCAGTATGAGGAATATTCTTTAAAAATCTTTTTTTTTTAGATCCACTGGTCAGAATCTTTGGATATTTGGTATAATCCTTTCTTAGGAGGAGCAGATGCAACTTGTTGAAATCAATTCTCTGGGTTGATATTTAGGCTACCATGTCAGGTGAGCACCCTCAGGCCCCTTGGGGCCTGTTGTTAGCTATTGTAGATCAATGAATGGGGGTGCGGTGGCATTGCGGTTAAGCAACGTCAAGCCCGGTTAGTCCTCGGATGGGTGACCGTCTTTGCAATCGATTCAGACTCCCGTATTGTGTCCTTGGGCACTTAACCCTGATTGTCCACATGGGGCACCATGACACCATGTACTAAGGCGTACTGCACATTGATGGTGCGCATGTCTTCAACCAATCTAACCCTGCCTGTGCTGCGGTGCAGAGTTACGGAGTTGGGGAGCTGGCAGCTGCTCGTCGTTGCTCGGTGGTTCTCTCTGGGTACTCCGTCTTCCTCCACCTATAAAACTGTCATGTTCATCATTAGCCATTGTACATAAGTATGTGACCTTAAACACCAATAAATAAATAAACAAGAGGCCCCAGGGGGCCTGAGGGCGCTCACCTGATATGGTAGTCTAAATATCAAACCAGGGACTCGACTTGAATAAGCTGCATACGCCCCTCCTAAGAAAAGCATATACCAACTAGATGAAGCGATTGTGCCCACACAATACACAGGATTTTCCTTCTATTTTCAGTTCCTGCACTTTTACGTTCCAAAATTGAGATAAACACATAAAAAAACAGATTTTTTTCCCAAACAAAATACTTTCAGCCTAAATTTTTTTCTTCTTAAAACGCATAAAAAACGATAAAACTAATTTTCAGATTTTGGTCCAAAATTTTCTAAGTCCCACCCGCACCCCAAATTTTCAGGGGGAAAAAAAAAAAAATTTTTTTGTCTTAAAATTGACCGAAACGCAGAAAAAACAAAAAATTTTTTTCGGATTTTGGTCCAAAATTTCGAAGTCTGCAACGGGACCCCAAATTTTCAGCCTAAATATGAACCCAGGGATTTGGCTTCAACAAACTTGAATCTCACCCCCCTAAGGATGCTGCATACCAAATATCAAAAGATTCTTATTGGTAGATGCAAAGAAGAAGATTTTTAAAAAATACTCCTCATACTGCACTAATTTAAACATTTGGGCTCCCATAGAGAGCCCAAATATCGACCCAGGCAATTGATTTCAATAAACATGTGAAACAATCTTCCAAAGATGTTATATGTGAAATTTGAAAGCTTTTGGAGCAGTGGTTTCGGAGAAAAGTAGTCTTATGTTTTTCCCATTACCCACAGGGTTAAAAAATGCTGACTCAGCACTTTTTCAAAGTCCCCAAAAAGTACCCCATGATAAAACCGATGGCAATTTTTTTTGACCATTCCATTCTGTTGGTCCCAAGGAAGCTTCACAACAAATAAGAATTCTCAGTGCCGTATAGTTTTGGAGATGTGGGCGTTTTAATTTTTTTCTATTTTTAGCTCCTGTGGTTCCCACGGGGCTACGGGGAAAAAAATTTCTGCATAAGTTAGGTACTTATGACCCAATAAGCACTCACGTAAAATTTGGTTCAAATCGGCCTCGCGGTTTGGAAAATAGAAATTTGGGGCAGGGCCAAAATTTATGCCCCTCCTTTAACATCGTCAAATATAGCCCCTCCAACTTCTCTTGAACAAACTTGAGTCTACACCTCAAAAGGAAGCTGCATACCAAATATCAAGTCTCTGCTATTGCTGGTTCTTGAGAAGAAGATTTTTTAAGAATTGGAGCATTTTTGCCCAATCCCTCTGCTCAATGTGAGCCGAAACCTAATTTGACAAAAAATCAAAATGCCCTTATATAACCCCTACTCACATGAAATTTCATTAATATGCGGCCAGTGGTTTGGGAGAAAAAGGCCCAAACACCACCTTCACGCTGGACGACGGACGAAAAGTGATCAGAATAGCTCACCCTGACTTTCAGTCAGGTGAGCTAATAAATAAATAAATAGATAAATGAACTGGTAGATGTCATAAATAAAGGATGCCAAAGAGTCAACATTTGAAATGAAATTTCTCAACCAAGTTCACTGAAACTGATTTTATTTTGACCCTTTACCCAACATAATAGCCAAAACTTACCAACTCTATTCACAAAAATCATTCAATTTTCTTTATTTTTTTAATTTTTTGTCTCAAATATATAGCTAATGACCTTTTATCGAATGGGCTTGAGAAGCTTGTTCCAGTGAGGGACCAGAAGCAATGTTTTAGTTGCAAAAATGAAAAAAAATTAGTTATTCAGGAATTTTGTTTGCAGGTGTTATCTCTTTTTCAAGTTAGGTAAAGGGTTAAAGAATGATGTTCAGAAATTTCCTATCAAATCATGATGAATTTGATATTCTTTTATCACATCATGTGTAACTTAAGCCTTGAGACAATATAACAACAAAAACAGTAACAACAAAAACAGACATTAAAATTGCCTACCAAAGTTTATTATTTTGTCTAACATTTGCCGAGAAAACATGGCTTATGACCTCTCATTGAAATCAGCCATTAAACTTATTCCAATGAGGTGTTAGGAGGTATGTTTTTTAGACAAAAAGATTAAAATGTTTACTTATTCAAGAAGTTATTTTTGAAATATCTCATGTGTGTTAGGTGAAGAGTTAATAAAATAACTGTCACAATTAGCCATTGTGCAGAAATATGTGACCTTACACACCACTAAATAGATGAAATAACTAATTACAAAAGTAGAGAAGATTAATTTAGTTCTTCTGAAATCACCTCACGAAATTATGATGTCACATTGACTTCTGATGTCATGAGTTTATTAGAGGTGCTGTGGACACCATTTCCAAAATGAACTTTTTGATGGTGATTATGCAATAAACTGTGAACATTGGTCATTGTTCCCCCATGGGAACCCCCAGGAAGTGAAGCAGTGCTTGTTTACTGTGGTAAACAAGCTCTGTTTTACTGATACAACAGGACCCAGTTCACCAATGCTTAGGGTGGAAGTCCTCTAAAATGGTCACCATGGATATACATGTTTGGCTGGACTTGACTTTATCTCTATGTTGTGATCACAATTACCCATTGTGTAGAAATATGTGACTTTAAACACCAATAAATAATAAATTGGCATTTGTACATAAAAAGGTGTTGGGGGAAAATACATGTTCACAAATGTTCTCAAAATATTGTTGTATTTTTCTTTTGCAGCAGCAAGTCTGAGGCAAGCATTGGAAGAGAATAAAAACCTAAAAGACGTTCTCATCTGTAAGATTTGCTTAGAGAGGAAATCCACAATTGTTTTTCTTCCCTGTGGTCATCTGGTTTCTTGTTCTGTTTGTGCACATGCTATGAAAAATTGTCCAATTTGTAGGCAGAGTGTGAAGGGAACAGTGAGAGCACATCAAGATTGAGCAAGGGGATGCTTTTGAGACTGAGCTTGATATGAAATTCATCAACCTGATTGATGCTTGCTGATCCATGTTTTGTGAACATGTATCATGCTTCCAGATTGCTGAGGCTTGAGTGTAAGATTGGAAGGGTGAACAAATGATTAGCTACCCTTGATTTTGTATGCTTCAAATGCTTGTATGACACAGAAGTATTGTATGTGCATTTTGTGGCTTATTTGCTAGAATTTTAAGTATGCCACCATGTTAAATTCTCTAAAGCAAAGTCCTCTTGGGTGTAAGTTCATTGCACTGATCTCTGTATAAATTAGTGTGACATCTGAAAAATGAATTAGGTTTATGATGTACACAATTTTCACCACAATGCAAATTAAATATTCACAGTAAATTTTAGTTATTATGAATGAAAACAAGTGCTGATGTTGGAAGGTTGTTACATTGTTACTAGTTTTCATGTTAGGCTTTTGGTAAACACCTTGGCATTTGATTAAAGGTGTTACACTGTAAATGCTTTTACAGTGTAACAGCTTTCATGATGTCAAATATCACTGATAGCAGGGGCCTGGTTGATTCACTCTCGGCACAGCACAAATTGTAACAAAGTTATGACGTCACTTGTACCGATGAATCAACCAGGACAGCTCAGTTGTAAGCGAAAGTAAACAAAAAATGATAGAGTCGCAAAGGCGGAAGAGAGTTCTTCGCATTGAAACATCGTCTGTCTGTTAGACATTTTGTCGAATGACGTCACGGCACAAATCTTGCACCACCTCGCGAGGATGTGTAAATTTGTGCCGGTCGGCACAGTCCCATCACATGTTCTGTTCGTGGTTGATTGTGGGGAATCCCTGTTCTGTCACAGTTTGTGCTGTGCTGAGAGTGAATCAACCGGGCCCCAGGGGTTACATACATGCCTGAAAATAATTTTTCATTGTGCTTCCAGACAAAATGTCAGACTCCAAATGAATCATGTATGTCATTTAAGAATGATATCTGACATATTACAAAATGGAATTTGAGTATTCGAAATAAAATGTTTTGGGTGTACATGTACCTTCATCTTAAAACTGCTCAGACTTCATCCAATCATACCTTGTTTGGCAGGGCTAAATGGGCCCTGCCAAACAAGGTATGATTGGTTTTATTATGAATTGGAACTGAATTACCCTTCAGACATAATTTAGATACATGTATGGCTATATCAAATTGTTTTCCTTTACATGCTGTTATTACCGATGAGCTGTACAGTCACTTTCTCCACACTTCCCAACTTGCCAGGACCAGAAATCACAATAATCATGAATTTTAGGCTTGCTAGTTATGTACATGATTTCCAGCATGCATGATGTTCTGATCACTGAGCTTCATTGATAATTTTGGCATCGGACATTTTTACTGATGATTTTAAACCTAAGACATTGGCCATTTTGTACCTGACATTGTCCTTGTCTGACCACTTATTTTCTGGTATGGTTACATACATGGATTGACTTAAGGTGCAACATAAGTAATGGGAAGTTTAGCTTTAAAACAGGTAACATGTGATTTTCGGTTGCATCAAATATCTGAAAAAATGTAATAATTTTTCACTTTGTGTTCAAAGCTGCAAAGCGTTGTTCATGAATTTGGATGAACGGCAAACAAGTGGCAAATTATTATTTTGTTTAGATTTTTAATGAGATCAAAAATAACGTATCACCAATTTTCAAGCTGACTTTCTAATATTTATGTAGCACCTTAATGCTTTCTGGGAGAGGAGACAGACTGAGTGTGATATTTTTCAGTGGTTATGGTTATAAAGAGATCAGTCATTCAACCATAACAGCTCTACTAGGAATTGGATGTGTTTTTTTCTTGTATCATTGTCATCTCTTTTTTGACCTTGGAAGTAATGTAACGGATGTGAATTATGATGGATTCACATATTTTGTAATGCTCAAGCCAATTAGTATGCAGATTTACCCATTGGAGACCTGGGAAGTGGAAAATTACTTGTTTGCTGTGGTAAACAGGTTCAACTGTACTGGTAAAATACGACTTGGTATTCACTGCCTGTGTGGGAGCCCAAAAGTGGGCAACATAGGCTTTGGGAGAAATGATTAGCAAATCTTAAGTTTGATACCCTGTTAACTGAATAGCCACTTGGTCAATGAAAATTATTCAATTATCTGGAGTATTCAAGTAACAGGGATATGGTCACTTTCCTGTATTTTAGAGAGAAACTGAGCATTTATTCTATTATATCTTGTTTGACAGGGCTCATGGAGCTCATCAAATAAGATATAATAGATTAAATGCATGTATTTTATGCTCTGAGACCAAATAGATAAAAAACAAGGGGATTTCTGGTTGTTGTTAGGTTAATTTTTTGACAAATTTCAAGATTTTTTATTCAATTAAGTCCCTTTGGGGATCCCGAGAAGTGAAGCAGTGCTTGTTTACTGTTGTAAACAAGCTCTGCTTACTGGTAAAATAGGACCCAGCCACCAATGCTTTCGGTGGAAGTTCTTTGAAATGGGCAACATGGAAATAAACAACATGACTAAATCTCCATGTTGCGATCACAATTAGCCATTGTGCAGAAATATGTGACCTTAAACACCAATAGATAAATTGTGTAGCATTAGTAAGTTGGAGTGGCTGACAGTTACTCACTGCTGCTTAGTGGTCCTCTCTAGGTACTCCAGCTTCCTCCACCTGTTAATCTGTCGACAGATCGGTTGCTGGCTTTTGAAAGTGTTATTAAACCCAATAAAACAAACAAATGATTCCTTGGAAGTACTAAAAAATGTTTTATTTTAACCCTTTCCAACTACGGTTATTATGACGTTTTAACGTCACCAAGAATAAGGTCTTAGCAACATCAAATGCTATCATTAGCCCATTGAACCCTGGTGGTATCTTCCATCCATATCAGTTCAATGACAGTAAGAGGAAGAGTCCATATTCATTATTTGGGGGTAGACCAATTAATATTTGCAACATGCAGCCTTGTGGCTGCACATTGAAGTATTGATTGGTCTACCACATGCATGCACTTAGCATCCATCTTGTTTAATGAAATTATGAAGTATCATGTTCCTGGACGAAATAGCGGCCACTCAGGTTCAATGTCGGAGTACATAATATTACGTACCGTAGTCGGAGTGTATGACAATTTCTGTCTGTAATATTATGTACCGTAGTCGCCAAGAGTTAAAATTGAAATATAAGGCCCTTATTTATTTGTGCACAAAGGCTAATGACCACAACAGTTTTACGGTGGAGGAAGCCGGAGTACCCAGAGAGAACCACCAAGCAATGGCAGGCAAATGTCAGTTCCCCAACATACTAACTCCACACAAGCAGGGCTAGCATTGGTTGAAGACAGGTGCACCATCGATGTGCAGTACACCTTAGTACACAACACCACCGTGCCCCCACATGGGCAATGGAGTTGAAGTGTCTTGCCCAAGAACACAATGCAGTTACTGCAGGTGGGATTTACAAGGCCCTTGAAATTGCAGAAAATTTGACTTTCATCAACATGTACCAGTAATTGTTATCTAACTTCATGCATTGATTTAACAGCCACAACTGGCAGTGCATGCAGTTAGATAACACAATGGTGAGGCTGATCAGGAAAAAAGGAAAGGCCTTCAAAAACAAATACAGTGGAGCCCTTTTAACTGAATTGCCACTTTGCCAGAGAAAAAATATTCAATTAACAGGTATTAATACAGTTTTGTAATTGGGTAATTTTCTAGTTATAAACAGAGTATTTATTCTATTATATCTAGTTAGACAGAGCACTGGAGCTCTCTCAAACAAGATATGATAGATTAACCCTTTACCCAATGCAGACGATACCAAAATTTATTATTTTAAATATCATTTTTTCAGATTTTAAAAAAAAATTTCAACAAAACGAGCTCGTTCCCATGAGGGGTCACATGATATGGTTTTGTTGAAATTTTTTGTAAAATTAATATTTTTTCAATTGCTGAATTTGCATATCACACTGGCGGATGTGGGCGATTCGTTTGGTAAAGGATTAAATGCCTTCACTGAATATATTGAGTCCAAAAGTGTCTATGAATATGTGGAATTCAGTGGATGTCAGAGTTTTTCTTCGAAATATTACAAGATTTTTTAACCAGTTAACAGTAGTTTACTCTATAACCCATATACATTTAGCAGACCAAATTTATATTGAAGTATGGCAAATGGTTTTGTGTTTGGAAGTTATATTCAATTAACAAGGTTATTCAATTAAGGCATATCCAGTTAGTGGACTACACTGTAGAGGCAATTGATTGGCTCATTTTGGTCAAGATGTTTATTTAAAAGATTTGGTATTATTGCCTGAACCCATTTTTTCCCCAGACTACCTGCATCTAACTCAAGAGCCTTTGAAGCTCTCCGAGATATTATTGTTTGTTACACATGTACTTGTATTGTTGATTGGTAAGTATACATTTACAAACTCACAGATGACTGAAACAATCTCAGATAAAGGTCCTGGAAAGAGCATAAAAATTCCCAAGAAAGTTCCTTGAAAATGACTGAAACAATCTCAGATAAAGGTCCTGGAAAGAGCATAAAAATTCCCAAGAAAGTTCCTTGAAAATCAAAGGTATTGCTTCTCTCAGGAAGGTTCAAACCATGTCTTGTGTATTATTAACATTGTGGCTACTACAGTGCTCCAGCAAATGAGACCCAAAATGCACAGCAACTATTGATTTCTGTAGAGATACTCTGTCTTAAAGTGAATGATTTTAGCTCACCACTTTGTTTGGTTACTGCCATCAATGACAGTTTATTCACCCTTTACCTAACATGAAAAGCAGACGACACTTGCAAAAAATTTCTTCAATAACTACTTGTTTTTTCATTTTTAGCTTAACTTGACATAGTCAAGATAAGCTATTGCCATCACGCTTGCGGAAGTCTGTTAGTCGGTGAGTCTGTTAGTCTGTGAGTCTGTGACATCTGTTCACATTTTCCTTTAGCACGGGCTACATCCCGCAGTTCTTGTCTGATCATCACAAAATTTCATATGCAGGTTTGGGGTCATGTCTGGATGAGAACGTCCCCTTTTGGTCGTGATCGGGCAACCGGTATGGCTGCCCGAGCCCAAAACCCGAAAACCATTAGCACAGTCTACAGGTCGTATTTATGAAGGGATTTCATTGTTACTTGGTAGGATGCCTCTGTATAATGCCTAGATGAGAACGTCCCCTTTTGGGCATGATCTATCAACCGTGATGGCTGCCCAAGCCCAAAACCCAAAAACTTTTAGCACAGTCTGCAGGTCATGTTTAATGTGGAGGGATCTCATTGTAACTTGGTAGGATGACTCCTTATGATGTCTAGATGAGAATTTCCCCATTTGGGCATGATCTGCCAACCATGACGACTGCCCGAGCCCAAAACCCGAAAACCTTTAGCACAGTCTACAGGTCATATTTATTGAGGAATTTCATTATAACCTGGTGGGTTGACTTCATACAATGTCTAGATGAGAAAGTCCCCTTTTGGACGTGATTGGGCAACTGTGACGGCTACAGGGGCCCGAAGCCCGAAAACCTTTAGCACAGTCTAGAGGTCATATTTATGAAGGGATTTCATCGTAACTTGGTAGGATGACTCCAAATAATGTATAGATGAGAACGTCCCATTTTGATCACGATCATGCAGCCTTGATGGGTGCCTGAGCCCAAAAACCTTTAGCATAGGCAAAAGGTCATATTTATGGAAGGATTTCATTGTAACCTGTTAGGTTGACTCCATATAATGCCTAGATGATGACATCCCCTTTTGGTCGTGATTGGTCAGTTGTGATGGCTACAAGCGCCCAAAGCCCAAAAACCTTGAGCATAGTCTGCAGGTCATATTTATAAAGGGATTTCATTGTAACTTCTTAGGATCACTCCAGATGATGCCCAGATGAGATTGTCCCCTATGGTTGCAATCATTCAGCCATGATGGCTGCCCAAGCCCGAAGCCCGAAAACCTTTAGCACAGTCTACAGGTCATATTTATGAAGGGATTTCATTGTAACTTGGTAGGTTAACTTCATATAATGTCTAAATGAGAACGTCCCCTTTTGGACATGATTGGGCAACTGTGATGGCTAAAGGTGCCCAAAGCCCAAAAACCTTTAGCACAGTCTAGAGGTCATATTTATGAGGGGATTTCATTGTAACTTGGCAGGATGACTCCAAATAATGTCTAGATGAGAACGTCCCATTTTGATCGCGATCATTCAGCCTTGATGGGTGCCCGAGCCCAAAAACCTTTAGCATAGGTAAAAGGTCATATTTATGGAAGGATTTCATTGTAACCTGCTAGGTTGACTCCATATAATGCCTAGATGACATCCCCTTTTGGTCGTGATTGATCAGCTGTGATGGCTACAAGTGCCCGGAGCCCAAAAACCTTGAGCACAGTCTACAGGTCACATTTATGAAGGGATTTCATTGTAACTTCATAGGATCACTCCAGATGATGCCCAGATGAGATTGTCCCCTTTGGTTGCGATCATTCAACCATGATGGCTGCCCAAGCCCGAAGCCCGAAAACCATAAGCACAGTCTACAGGTCATATTTATGAAGGGATTTCATTGTAACTTGGTAGGTTGACTTCATATAATGTCTAGATGAGAACGTCCCCTTTTTGACATGATTGGGCAACCTGGATGGCTAAAGGTGCCCGAAGCCCGAAAACCTTTAGCACAGTCTAGAGGTCATATTTATGAAGGGATTTCATTGCAACTTGGTAGGATGACTCCAAATAATGTCTAGATGAGAACATCCCATTTTGATCGCGATCATGCAGCTTTGATGGGTGCCCGAGCTCAAGAACCTTTAGCATGGGCAAAAGGTCATATTTATGGAAGGATTTCATTGTAACCTGTTAGGTTGACTCCATATAATGCCTAGATGATGACATCCCCTTTTGGTCATGATTGCTCAGTTGTGATGGCTACAAGTGCCTGAAGCCCGAAAACCTTGAGCACAGTCTACAGGTCATATTTATGAAGGGATTTCATTGTAACTTCTTAGGATCACTCCAGATGATGCCCAGATGAGATTGAACCCTATGGTTGTGATCATTCAGCCATGATGGCTGCCCGAGCCCGAAGCCCGAAAATCTTTAGCACAGTCTACAGGTCATATTTATGAAGGGATTTCATTGTAACTTGGTACGTTGACTTCATATAATGTCTAGATGAGAACGTCCCCTTTTGGACATGCTTGGGCAACTTTGACGGCTAAAGGTGCCCGAAGCCCGAAAACCTTTAGCACTGACTACAGGTCATATTTATGAAGGGATTTCATTGTAACTTGGTAGGATGACTCCAAATAATGTCTAGATGAGAACGTGCCATTTTGGCCATGATCATTCAGCCTTGATGGGTGCCCGGGCCCAAAAACCTTTAGCATAGGCAAAAGGTTATATTTATAGAAGGATTTCATTGTAACCTGTTAGGTTGACTCCATATAATGCCTAGATGATGACATCCCCTTTTGGTCGTGATTGGTCAGCTGTGATGGCTACAGGTGCCTGAAGCCCGAAAACCTTGAGCACAGTCTACAGGTCATATTTATGAAGGGATTTCATTGTAACTTTGCAGGATCACTCCAGATGATGCCCAGATGAGATTGTCCCCTTTGGTTGCGATCATTCAACCATGATGGCTGCCCGAGCCCGAAGCCCAAAAACCTTTAGCACAGTCTACAGGTCATATTTATGAAGGGATTTCATTGTAACTTGGTAGGTTGACTTCATATAATGTCTAGATGAGAACTTCCCCTTTTGAACACAATTGGGCAACTGTGACGGCTTCAGGGGCCCAAAGCCCGAAAACCTTTAGAACAGTCTACAGGTCATAATTGATGTTGGGGAGCTGGCAGCTGCTCGTCGTTTCTCGGTGGTTCTCTCCGGGTACTCCGGCTTCCTCCACCCGTAAAACTGTCACGGTCATGATTAGCCATTGTGCATAAATATGTGACCTTAAACGTCAATAAATAAATAAATAACAGGTCATAATTATGAAGGGATTTCATTGTAGCTTGGTAGGATGACTCCAAATAGTGTCCAGATAAGAACATCCCCTTTTGGTCACGATCATTCAGCCTTGATGGCTGCACGAGCCCAAAAACCTTGAGCATGTCTGTAGGTCGTATTTATGGAAGGATTTCATTGTAACTTGTTAGGTTCACTCCATATAATGCCTAGATGATGACATCCCCTTTTGGTCGTGGTTGGTCAATTGTGATGGCTACAGGTGCCTGAAGCCCGAAAATCTTGAGCACAGTCTACAGGTCATATTTATGAAGGGATTTCATTGTAACTTCATAGGATCACTCCAGATGATGTCCAGATGAGAATGTCCCCTTTTGGTTGCGATCATTCAACCATGATGGCTGCCCAAGCCTAAAGCCCGAAACCCTTCAGCACAGTCTTCAGATCATATTTATGAAGGGATTTCATTGTAACTTGGTAGGGTGACTTCATGTAATGTCTAGATGAGAACAGCCCCTTTTGGACACCATTAGGCAACTGTGTTGGCTACAGGGGCCCAAAGCCCGAAAATCTTTAGCACAGTCTACAGGTGATATTTATTAAGGGATTTCATTGTACCGTGGTAGGATGACTCTAAATAATGTCTAGATGAGAACGTCCCCTTTTGGTCACAATCATTCAGCCTTGATGGCTGCCCGAACCCAAAACCCCAAAACCTTTAGCATAGTCTGTTGGTCATATTTATGGAAGGACTTCATTGTAACCCATAAGTTTGACTCCATATAATGCCTAGATGATGACATCCCCTTTTGGTCGTGATTGGTCAACTGTGACGGCTTCAGGGGCCCGAAGCTCAAAAACCTTGAGCACAGTCTACAGGTCATATTTATCAAGGGATTTCATTGTAACTTTGTAGGATCACTCCAGATGATGCCCAGATGAGAATGTCCCGTTTTGGTTGCGATCATGCAAACATTGATGACTGCCAGAGCCCAAAGCCCAAAATCCTTTAGCACAGTCTACAGGTCATATTTATTAAGGGATTTCATTGTAACTTGGTAGGTTGACTTCATATGATGTCTAGATGAGAACATTCCCCTTGGACACAATTGGGAAACTGATGGCTACAGGGGCCCGAAGCCCGAAAAGCTTTAGCACAGTCTACAGGCCACATTTATGAAGGGATTTTAATGTAACTTGATAGGATGACTCGTTTTGGAATAATTTCACTGTAACTTGGTAACTTTTGTTGATATACGTTAACTGTGAGGGCCACATACATTAACTGTGAGATCATATTAACCCACCCCTCAGCTCTTTAGTACAGTGTACACCTCATATTATTTTTATCATAAACATAGCGTACAGGGAACAGAAATGAACATATTCCCAATTATCACAATTCTTGTCTTATTTCATAATCCTTTCATAAACATTGAACATTATCCTTTTCATCAAACACAACACACAAGTTAAGCTCCAGTGTCATTGACACTTTCATTTATCTCAAAAAAATCTTGAAAGAGTGCAGGGACTACAAATATATATTCTCATTTCTTGGACAGTTGGGTGGTTCATTGAGTAATCTGTTTTCTTAGTTTTAGTGATAGTTTAGTTTACGTATTTGGATTTACAAGTGGCAGGTTTTTAGGTCAGTGCCAAATGGCTATTCATAGTCTTCACCCAGCTTATAGAAATCAAGCAAGTCAAAAAGTTGCCGGTAATAAATATGTTATCATTGATCGAGTAATTTTTGAATGAAAATTTTTCCAGACTTTATCAGAAATTCAGCCCTGTTTCTTACCTCAAGGTCAGTGGTTCATTTAACCCCTAGCACTCTGGTAGTCCAACAGAATTTTATTCCAATCAGTCTATCAATCTTTGTCAAACAAGGTATATTTGGTTAAAAATCAAACTGCATTATGGGATATATTTGCAGCTGAAAACTTTGCCATTTTGACATTGGAGTGCAGGGGCAAATTTACATTGTGTTATGAAAACACATACACCTGGAACATAATTAAGCACCCCCTATTTTCTTTGAAGTGGTGTTAATAGAGACTGTCGTTACTTTTGTGACACTCTTAAGATGGCTGAAAGTGATTGTTTGCGGAAAGAAAGGTCTATTGTGCAAATGAAAGACAACACAATAATGAAAATATGCAGTATTTTAATGGCGCTAATTACACATATCTGTCACTAATGTTTTTGATGGAAAAATGTTCTCTTGACAAGTATGGTGCTGGAACAGACCATGATGAAACAATGCCGGTAATTACTGACAAAAAATGTAACTTGTGATCTCCTGAACATAATAGCAGTGTCTGACATCAGTAGCAACTGTATCCATCACATGCCTGGATGACAGCCTGACCCCCCTCCTCTTAATGCTACCAGTGAGCCTTCTGATACGGTCCAGAGGCAACTGCTGCCACTCCTCATGCAATGCAGCTTCCAAATTGGCCAAATTTATATGTACAGGCAGATCCCTTGCTTTCACACGACGTCCAAGAAAGTCCCAGATGTGTTCTAAGAGATTCAAATCGGTGCTCATTGCAGGTCAAGGTAGTGTTGTAATAGCATTGTTCTGAAGGAATGCGCTCACAGCATGGAAACGATGTGGCCTTGCATTGTCGTCCATGAATACAGGGCGAGTAACCAACGAGTGGTAGTCAAAATGAGGCATGACAACCAGATTGAGAATGTCCCTGATGTACTGAAGACCATTGGAATTCCCACATACAGACACCATATCAAGTTTACAATCATGAGAGAGGCATCCCTAGATCATTACTGATCGTCCACCATAAGGAAGAGTAGATCCGAAGTTTCTGGGAATGTAAGCACTTTTTCTATGCCTCCACACTCGCATGCGACCATCTGTGATGTAAAGCAAGAATCTACTCTCATCTGATCAATGGACTCTCCTCCATGTCCTGAGATTCCAATGTTATAGTGCCATACACCACTCCAAACGTCATCTTTGATGCTGATCGGGCAAAGCTGGATGCATGATGACCCTTCCAGACCTCATATCCAGTGCTTTGAGATGGTTTTGGAGAGTTATGTTGCACAAATGCTTGTTGGGGAGCCAAAGGCATTTCAAAACCCCACTTGAAGCAAAGTGTTCATGCCTAATGAGGCATGCCAGACTCTGATCTTCGTGAGGAAAGGTCTTTTGTGGTTGTCCATGTCTTGGTCGGTCCTTAACATCGTTTGTTTGTTGATTTTTCGGACAAGTCTGCTGATGACAGAATGACGATAGCCAAGTTACCTTTCAATAGCTTTGAATGACTGCTGCAGGTTTGCCAACGATTTGCCATCTCAGTGCCTTTGACAATCTCTGCCTTGTCATGTCAACATTTACTGATAAAAGATGTGCCAAATTTTCTTGTTTTATACCCAGATATGGCATGTGGATGATATTGTTTTTGTGACATTTGTGGGTAGCATGCTTCACGTGGATGAGGGTATGTGTTTAGAGTATGCTATCAACCAGAAACATCTTGTTTCACGAGATGAAATGTACTGCAAGACATAGCAGTCATTAAAGCATAATAATCAGTAACAGCAACTTCACTGTCATGAAACATTTCAGGGGGTGCTTAATTAAGTTCCAGGTGTAAATATTGTATGTTGAGAACATTATTTGTCTTGATTAAGACCTGTTGCTGTAGAATTTCTGTGAAATGTCTTGGAAGAGTTTTGTATGGCTTGCCAAGTGTTTCCATATGTGGAGAGAATACATTATGTACTATTTGTGTAGTTACAAGCAGATGAATCTTAGTTCAGTGTAAATAATGCCTAAAGTTATTGTTAATATTTAGTTTTGCTCTTTGATTTGTTTGTTATGTAATTTAGTTTTCATAAATGCATATTTTTAACATAGCAAAGTAACTCTGTGCATAACGAAGGCAAGTTTTTCAACCATTCCATGACTCATTTTGTTTCGTTAGACGTATATATTTGTTATTGACCTATTGACCTTATGGTTCTCAGATTTGTTATCAAGAAAAGTTGTAACTGCTGTTAACTCTTTACTTACATATAAAATGAATAGCAGTCAGCAGTCAACACTCAAGAAAAATATTTTCGAATAACTAAAAAAATTTCAGTTTTTGCCTCATAAACCAGGCATGGAATGAACTCTGTGAATGTACGATTAATTACCTCTTGCACATTGGTTGCCACATGGAGTGGCCAGCCCCAATTGAAAGGCCAATCATATCACAGAATGCATACAAGGACAGTGATCTCTTTGATGTACTCATCTAATGTGGCTTGGGGCACTGGTTCAACTTTTCACCTGCTAAGTACTTTTTAAATATTTTTCATCAAATCTAGTGATGACTAGATTTGGTGAAAAATCATAAACCTTCAACTCAAGAAATGATTTTTTTCATCAAATCTAATGATTACTGGATTTGATGAAAAGTCAAAAACATTTAACTCAAGAAATCTTATTTTTCATCAAATCTGGCCATAACTGGATTTGATGAAAAATCATCAAAATTCAACTTGGGAAAACATATTTTTTATCAAATCTAGACATGGCAAGATTTGATGAAAAATCATAAACATTTAACTCAAGAAATCATATTTTTCCTCAAATCTAGCCAGGGCAAGATTTGATAAAAAATGAACATTCAACTCCAAAAATCCTTTTGGAGTTGAATGTTCATTTTTCATAAAAAAATTTCTCCTTTCCGTGTTGTAAAAATATATTCAGCAGTCGTGTTAAAATACTATTAATAATAAAAGTGATATACTGGGAGATATTTTATTCAGTATTGTGGCATTTTTCTTAGTTGATTCATCATGTATTTGATAAAATCTTAAGACAAAAGTGATATACAGGGAGATATTTTATTCAGTATATCAGTATTTATAATAACTGATTTATCGTGTATTTGATAAAAACTGAACATCTCATGATTGAAGGTATTAGTTTCAGGCCTGAAATAAGCAGTCTGACATTTACAGAATGTGGTCCTCAGGGATTGAATTTGATGATGCTATCCAATATAGTGGGCCAATTTATCCTCTGGGTACCTCTTTCTGTTTAGTTTTGAGACCCTGATTCAGATTGAGGTTCACAGAGGGTAAATTTAGCATCACCAAATTCACCCTCTGGGGACCTCATTTTGCAGATGACAGTCTGCTTATTTTCTGGCTTGATTCGTTTGGAATATTTTAAATTTTCCTTGATAAAATTGTATGATCGAGTTACATGTTGATAAAAAAAAAATTCAAAAATATAATGTCAGAACTCATTGTCAAAACCACTCACATTTCCATGTATAAAACTGCATAACTATTTCCTATAACAAGTCTTTGCAGACTGGCTTTTAACCCTTTATAAGCACACCTGATAGCAAAATTTGTTTTTTAGCTCATCTTGACAAAGTCAAGCTGAGCTAATCTAATCACTTCCCGTCCGTCCGTCTGTCGTCCGTCGTCCGTCAACACCATGTTTTGGTCTTCTCCTCCAAAGCCACTGGGCCAATTCAAGTGAAAGTTTGTGTGAGTGATGGTCCCAAAGGGGCATTTCATTTTTGTTCAACTCAGTATGTCCGGCCCCATAGGGAGGGAGTGGGGGAAAATGCTCCAAAATATTTTAAAAATCTTCTTCTCAAGAACCAGTGTGTGCAATGACTTGATATTTGCTATGGAGCTTCCATATGAGGTGTAGAATCAAGTTTGTTCAAACGAAGTTCGTAAAGTAATATTTGGCTTTGTAATAGGAAAGGTAAGATTTTTGGCCCCCGCCCAAAATTTCTATTTTCTGAACCGATGGTCCGGTATGAACCAAATTTGGTTTGTGGTAGTATTGGGTCATAAGTACTTGACCCATGCAAAAAAAAAAATTCCTGCATCCCCATGGGAACCCTGGGAGCTAAAAATAGAAATATTTTCAAACGCCCATATTTCCCAAACCCCACGGAACATAGAGCTTTTATTTGGTATGAAGTATCCTTATGACCAGTAGAATTGAATGGTAAAAAAAAATTGCCATCAGTTATGTTAGGGTGTTCTGTAATGGGCATCGAAAAAATGCTGAGTCAGCATATTTGCAAAAATTTAAAAAAATCTTTTCTCCAGAACCAATCATCAGAATCTTTTGATATTTGGTATACAGCATTCATAGGGGGGTCAGATAAAAGTTTGTTCAAATAAAGCTCATTGGTTCATATTTGGGCTCTATAGGAGCCCGAAGTTTTAACATAGGGTAATATGGGGAATATTCTTTAAAAATCTTTTTCTTCAGAACCACCAGTCAGAATCTTTTAATATTTGGTATGCATCATTGTTATGAGGGTCAGATTCTGGATTGTTCAAACCAAGTCCCTAGGTTAATATTTGGGCTTCCTACGGAAGCCCAAATTTTATCTTTGTTCAATATGGAGGGTAATTTAAAAAAATCTTCTTCAGATCCATCAGTCAGAATACTTTGATATTTGGTATGCAACATCTCTATGGGGGTCAGATTCAAGTTTGTTCAAATCAAATCCCTAGGTATATATTTGGGCTCACTATGGTAGCCCAAATTTTTACTTAGTGCAATATGAGAAAATTTCTGTAAAAATATTCTTCTTCAGATCCACCAGTCGGAATGCTTTTATATTTGGTATACAACATCTGTAGGGGGGGTCAGATTCCAGGTTTTTCAATTCGAGTGCCTAGGTTAATATTTGGGCTCCATATGGGAACATGAAATTTAACTTAGTACAATATGAGGGAATTTCTTCAAAAATCTTCTTCTTCAGATTCACTTGTCAGAATGCTTTCACATTTGGTATACAACATCTCTAGGGGGATCAGATTCAAGTTTGTTCAAATCGGATCCATAGGTCAATATTTAGGCTCGCTATGGTAGCCCAAATTTGAACTTAGTGAAATTCGAAGAAATTTCTTTACAATTTCTCTTCTTCAGATCCAACAGTCAGAATGCTTTCATATTCGGTACACAACATCTCTAGGGAAGTCAGATTTAACTGTGTTCAAATCAAGAGCCTGGGTTAATATTTGGGCTCTCTATGGGAGCCGGAATTGGCCATTTTGCTGAAGAATTAAAAATTTTGTATTCAGTACCCTCTAGAGGTACTAAGATTAATCCACATAGGTTGTATCAAGAGGCTTCATAGGGGAGCTCTACATTTTACTTTATGATCAACTGAAGAAAAGGCATGATGCCTAGATTATTTTTGTCACTCCTGAGGGACTCAAGGATTGACAGTGTAGCCTATGGAGATGGCTTGCTTAATGTAGACTCATTCTTGGATTCTGTTTAAATTGTGTTCTGTACAAGATGAACGCTTCAGGCCCCGTGGGGCCTCTTGTTTAATTATAATTTTTCTAATTTTTCACAAAATTTCTGCAAAACCTTATGTGACACCTCATTGGAATGAGCTTGACAAGCTAGTTCCAATGAAGGGTCACATGGTAGGGTTTTGTTGAAATTATCTGAAAAATTTGCTGAATTGGTAAATTACGCTGGTGCATGGGGCTGATTTGTTAGGAAAAGTTTTAACCCTTTACCTGAGTCAATTAATCTACAATGCTTGCAAAAATTATAATTAATAACTACAAAATTTCATGTTTTTTCCTTAAAAATAAACTCACATTGAGTTTAAAATAGGAATTGAAAAAAAACGTTTGTTAATTCGTGAGATTTTTGTTTTGTTTTCATATTAAAATAAAATTTTTACTGATATATGATCTCCTCTTTGGGTCGTACAACCACACTGGCTGTCCCACTTGGATTTTCTGTTGCTGGGCATTGACATCAGATTTTTTCTTCTGGTACTGGCTAGCCTGTTTTAGGTGCTTTCGTGCCAGTTCATGTGAATGTTTAAAATGTGTCTGCAGTTCACCAAGATAATTATCTACATTACTTAGCTTATCAGACACAACAGGGTTCCCTATTACAACATTCATGGGTAACTTTACCTCCCGTCCCAGCATCATTATACCACCCACTTGAAAAGTGGGTGGTATATAGTGTTCACTTGGTCCATCCGAACGTCCGTCCATCCGTCCATCAGTCTGTCCGTCCGTCCATCCGTCTGTTGCACTTTAGGGGGGTACACATCTGCTATCCGCATCTCCTCCTAAACCAGTGAACGGATTTCATTGAAACTCTCTGACATTCTTTTACATACATTGAAGATGTGCACCTCCTATTTCCTTTCAGATATTTTCATTTTTACAGTTCCCCATATTCAAAAATGGTCTTTGTCAATTCAAGTTTTAGTAGGGAGGGGTATCCGCTCCTCCTCTTAAACCATTGAACAAACTCCATTGGAACTCACAGACCTTCTTTTACGTACATTGAAGATGTGCACCTCCTATTTTTCTTTCAGATATTTTCATATTTCAATGTCTGTCTATTCGTCCGTTACTCTTTAGGGATGTACACATCTGCTATCTGCAACTCCTCTTAAACCAGTGAATTGATTCCATTGAAACTCTCAGACATTCTTTTACATACATTGCAGATGTGCACCTCCTATTTTCTTTTCAGATATTTTCATTTTTAAGGTTTCCCATATTTAAAAATGATCGTTGTCAATTCACGCTTGTGGGGAGGTGGGGGGGGGGGGGGGGGAGGGTTGTTGACATTTGCTATTCGCGACCTCTTTTAAACTAGTGAATGGATTTCAATGAAACCTTCAAACATTCTTTTACATGTAGTGAACATGTGTACCTTCTATTTTGTTTTCAGATATTTTAATTTTTACAGTTTCACTTATTGAAAAATGAGCTTTGTTAATTCAAGCTTTGGGGTGGAGGTGTGGGGGGGGGGGAGGGGAGGAGGGGTCAGTGTTTGTGCTCTCTACATTAAACACATTTTTACTGTTGTAAAATGTTTCTTGGTTGGAATGGGTGGTATCATTTAGTGAGCAGTGCTCACAGTTTTCTAGTTTTGTTAGGTGTTTGACCGGTACTTGTCTGTTCAGATGAGCAGTAAGCCATCATAACCTGGGGTGGATATTCATCCCATGTATTCTGCTTATCTTCACAATACATGGTGAGCATCTGACCCAAGGTTTTATTCGTTCTCTCGACCAAACCATTCAACTGGGGATGGCTACTGGTTGTATGCGTTTTATCTATTTGGAGTATACTACACATGCCCTGGAATGTATCAGACTCAAAATTACTCCCCTGGTCAGAGTGTATTTGTAAACAGGTCCCATATTGGCATACAAATTCATCTACAAAGGCTCTAGTAATGGTTCCTGCCTCCTGGTTGGGTATTGCTATAGCCTCCATCCATTTTGTAAAGTTATCACACATCACCAGTATGTGTCGGTTTCACTGGTTTGTTACAGGTAAAGGTCCCACCAATATGTCTATGGGTACCCTTTCCATTGGTTCACCTACCAAGTATTTTCCAAGGGGAGCCTTTTTCGCTTTGTTTGACTTTTTAGCAACACATTTATCACAAGATTGGCAATAATTTTTGATGTCGTTTTTCATTCCTGGCCAATAAAAAAGTTGTTTTAGCTTTCCCAGGGTTTTATCTCTCCCAAAGTGAGCACTAGTAGGGATGACATGGAAATATCTCAGGACTTCCTTTCTTTTCAACCTACTCACAATTGTTTACAATTGGCTGTAACGTAAGTGCAAGCCCTACTTCGGAACTAACTCAAGCTTAAGAAACTTTTCCAAACAAGTTGGAAGAGTAATAGAGTGCAAAAGCACGAAAAAGATCCAAAAAAGGGTCGAGCGATACCGGCGCTCGAAATTACAGGTACTCTCTCTGCACTCCTCTTGTGTTTACCGAGCGCATGTGCAACAACAGTGACGTCAAATCCTTTTGTTTCCGCCATTGTGCTGGTTGGAAATTTTGTGACTCGTGCTATTATTTAGCTGTTATCTTAATGAACCACTTATTTGTATGGTGCTCTCTTGTCTGATTATGTGCAAGTGGATTGTATCGTTTTTAGGCTTCTAAATTATTCACTATTTGATGATATTTTTGATAATTTTTGCTTGCTTTTTCACACATAGTCTTGTTTTTCCCCCGCATGTGAACACAACCATTGTTCTGTTTTCTGTCGGCGGGAAGCTTGATTTCATTTATCATATTATTATATTGTAACGGTAAACCAGTGTTTCAGACCTGGCATGAATAACAGTTTGTGGTTGTCATTCAAAACCCTGACTGCTCCACAGATCTATCGATACTAAATTACTAAAGATAAAGATAAACTACGCAAGACAAATGGGTTAGGAATAAAATAACGGATGCACAGACTTCCAAGGGATTTGGGATATATAAAACTGCTTAAAAGGGAATACAACTGAACAAATGAAGGGAGATAATTCTGGCAATTACTGAAAGTGAGAGGAGAAATGTGCAAGGTATGGATTTCCCCCTTTTAAGCTCAAAACTACCCCGGGCAATAAAATGTTAGGCTTGAATCCAGCAAAAGAAGAGAAGGGGTGAACGATTACTAGAATCACCCATTATAAGGATGTAACTAAAATATAGGTGAGGCAGTGAAGGGTAAGTTTTGTATAAAAATAACCAAAAGGCATCAGGATGACAATCAAACCCAGAATAGACTACATGTGCACTATGTAGGTCATTCTGGCACTGAGTGTAAGGCTGATTATATTGGAACCTTCTTTTGCTTTCAACAATACCTAACAGGTCACCAGGAATTGTCAGGATACCGACACCAGTAGACAATGTCTACAATTAAAATAAGAAAATTTTAAAGTCATTAAATTTATTATTTGACTGCCAACGTATATGCAAAAACGGCCATTAAAACAGTTTACAAATTTTATACAATCACATTCAGACCCCACAAGACAAGACACCGACATAGAACAAGCACAATGCAAATGAAAATGAGACAATGAAATGGATAATGGATCTAATATAAAGGAAGCTAAATGATTTGATTGGATGATGGCCGATAGGCTTCAGCCCAAGGATGAGCGAATTAACGGTACTCATCCTTTAGATGATGCTTATCGGCGAATGAATAGTCCTTGAAACCTGATTTACTCGACTACAAAGCCAACATGCACAGTTTGCAAGGCTCCGTATGAGGCCTCCGGCTCCCCATGTTTCACTATACTCCACTGGAGAGACGGGAAAATAACACCGAAGCCCACACGTATATATGAACCAAACGTGAGGCCTCCATCTCACTGCATTTACTGGTGAGATGGGAAAACCACCAAAGCTCAAGCGAACAGTTAGCTAGGCTGCTCACAAGGCCTCCATCTTACTGTGTAACAATCCACTTGCAAGATGGGAAGACGATCAAACGAAACAGAGCAATAGCTCTAAAAGACTGTCCCAATGGTCGATCTCCCACAATGGGGGTATTATACTCCCATTATGAGGAATCGAGCATTAGGCACTACGAAAGTGTGTACAGTGTCCCGCCAAAAGGGCGCTATACACTGAACTAGAAATTACAACCTAACTTACACAACACCGGTCCAGATAAAACTGGAGTAAATTGACGGAAAAATGCTTATCGAATCACTGCCAGTCAGGATGCACCTCAGCGGGAGGGACAGTAGGATACTGTTCCTCTCGCCGAACTGCATCATGACAAACAGAGATTTGAGAGACTGGGCTGACCATACAATTTTTCTTGGCACATCCCAAATATGGGATAAATTCCAAAAACACCTGTCAATATTATTAACTGAATCTCACTTTCATTAGCAAGACAAACTCAGGATTGTTTCTCCACTCCTACACTTGTAACTGCAAGCAACCATATCTATGACTAGACACCACCAGTTAACATAACAAATAACATATTGTCTGGTCATTCAATGTATTGCGCTTCGAGAGGAGGGTCCTTAATAAGGATAATCCTCTCGGGAGCAACACCCCGAACAACCATACAACAAATCCTAACAAACTGAGTTTTAAATTAACAACCTCCAATGCAATGAAAATGATTAGCCTTATTTAAGGCAAAACTTTTATTACCTGTTTTCTAATTTTTGAAGTTGTCAAGAATCGCCAACGTACCTTCAACAAGTGCTCTGCGCCACTGTAGCTCTAGGTGCAACACCACCAGGTGAAACCCCAATGGAGCTCCATCAGACGTTGTATCGCACATAGAACTAGAGTGTAAATTAAATAGCAGAGCAGTGTGCATATACTTGAAACTACATTGTACATGTTTAACCTTTACTATAGGCATTACACAGCTTTGTTAAGCTTTCACTCTCTCACACACACCTTACCATAGTGGGCAATCTCTCCTACAAGCGATATTATTAAGCCAACAACCAAGTCACATGTCCAGCCCCAGAATAGTATTCGCCAGACATTCCCTTGTGACGGGTATGAGTACACATAGTCAGACCCGTCACTGTTTTCAATTAACAACAGGAAAATGTTGGGGCGAATAAAATCCAGCCTGAACATGTGGCCGCTGACCCCTAGGCTATGGTAAGTTATGAACATTGTTCTATTATTACAACGTTCCCTCACCATGCATTGATTTTATTAAATTGTTTTATTACTAGACATCATAGAGAAAACCTAGGGCCTCTTGGCCCCTACTTTAGGCCTCTTGGCCCTGTGTATGGGCCTCTTGGCCCTGTGAACTGGCCTCTTGGCCATGAATAGCACCCTGGCTTCTTAGCCTAAAGTACTGCTATAGTTTACTTTCATATTGAGGAAATATGTATGGCCTCTTGGCCCTGTGTACTGGCCTCTTGGCCCTGTACACCCATAGAAATAAACCCTCTAAAACTTAGGGTGGCATTGGCTGCTTAGCTCTGTGCTCCCCACTCCTTGAATAAAACACCTAGATACTTCTGAACTGGCCTCTTGGCCCAGTGAGCTTAACAAAGTAAATAAATAAGTTAAATACTAGGGACAATGCTAATTTTGTAAACCCTGTACACACCTCTTGGCTCTGTGTACGCCTACAGAAATAAATTAAGAAAGAAATATTTGAGGGGCAAACGCTGTCCTACCGGGCCTGTACACTGGCTTCTCAGCCCTGTGTACTACAAAAAATGAGTAAACACTGGTCAGAAAATATTAAAATACTGAAAGCGCTGGCCTCTTGGCCTGCGTTCCCTAACGAAAATAAATAAATAAATATGTGAAACCTGCAAATTACAGAAAAGGCTGGCCTCTTGACCTGCGTTCCCTAACGAAAATAAATAAATAGAAAACCTATTAATTACTGATAGCACTGTCCTCTTGGTCTGCGCCCCCTAATAAAAATAAATAAATAGGTAAAACCCGCAAAATCACCGATAGCGCTGGCTTCTTGGCCCTGCGCTGCCTAACAGAAATAAATAGAAAACCTATTCAGTGCACTAGCCGCTTGGCTCTGTGCGCCCCCCCCCCCCTTAAATAACACGAATAAGTAAAAAGAAAACTATTGCGAGTGCCTCTTGGCTTCGCAATAACCCTTCATCATGAAATTGAGACTCACAAAGAACTTCTTCCGTACGCTTCTTTTAGCTCTTATTGTGTGTCGGGATTCAGCCCCGCTTGAACCGGTGACTTCTGCTTTTATACTCTACAAAACCTGCGGGTCACATGACACCCGTCAAAACACGCCGGAGTTGACCCCTGCGTGCTTCAGCGGGACTCAGGCAACTGAGCAAAGGTCAACGCTATAAAAAACGATAGAATTTGATTAATAAGGATGCTGATGTGACCCAGCATTAACACCATTCAAACCCCAACACAATACTGAGAAATTTATAGGACAAATAAACTGGAATAACTTTATGCGACCGGCGAAACCAATAAGTGCAAAACAAACTGATTTCCAAGTTGAAAATTTCCCAGTACGCATTGCGAAACATGACAGCCTTCAAGCGAAAACACGCCGAAGCGTTGCATATAAAAATGTCAAAATACAAGCTTATGGAATTATTTTTCAACAAACAAAGTCCACCAAGTATAAATAAGGTGTGATATGATTAAAGTGAGGCAGTCACAGTGGTATACACCCTGTGAAAAAAAAACAATTGTCCCAAGGTGACTTACGAATTACCGAAAAGACCTTGTTAGGCTTGTACAATTATTTTCGAATTACCGCAAGTTGTAGCACAGGTTTATAAACCTTTTCCGTCGGTATTTCCGATGGAAACTTGATAAATTTTTTTTTTTTTTTTTTAAAAATAGCGTGAGGCCCGTTTCGCCACAATATTAAGACTATTCCTTGTTCCTCTTGCATGCAAGTGAAACATGTGGATGACTCTCATTCCAACAATTGTACACAGGCCCAATCATGTGGTATTTGTGGGGTTTGGTCCTCAATATTCTGGGCATCTGTAAACAAGGTGATTCTGTCTAGAGCTTGAACCCCTCGTTCTCGGGGTAAGGGTAGCCGTGCCTTATCAGACATTTCTGTGAGTGCACGTGGTGACTCTGTCACACAGGATTCTGATCTGTCTTTTTCTGTGGCAAGTTCCTCTGCAACTGTTGGTGGTGCTAGTGTGGTGATACCTGAAGTGGAGACCGTGGTCTCTGTCTTCTGATGTCACTCTTGAGGCGTCTGTTTTCGTCGAGAGCTTCTCCGAGTTCAGTTTGGTGACACTCTCCGATTTGCCTCCTATGCAGTCGACAATTGCTGAGGAAGTTGTTACTGCAGATCCTATTCTGTATGATGGTGGCTCTTCCATCTCTTCTGGGGATGGTATACAGTCTCAGGGGTCCGAGACTGTATCTGCTGGTGTGTCTATGAGCTCTCAGTCTCCCCTGGCTTCGCGGCGAAGCTGTGCGTGTTTGCTGTCTGCTCCATCTCATCTGGCTAGGTTTGCTCCTGGTCGGTTGAGCCGTTCGATCGCTTCGGCAGCGAATCGTTTATTGTTCTTCCTTCCCCTGCTAGTGTGCCTACTAGCAGGATGGGGCTGGGACATTGGCATCCAGGGCCTGCTGTTCGGCAGAGGTCAGTGACAGCTCTGGTTAGCTGTCACTCTTGGAACCTTCCTCCAGTGATTCCTTACTGTGTTCCGAGTCTGGTTGTCGATCGATGCGTGCTGTCGGTCTCAGAGGATGGGCAGTTGGGGCCTTCTGCCATGCAGAGGCCAATGGCAGGTTCCTGTCATTCTGGGGACAATCCTCCGGTGTCTTCTCATCATGTCCCAGGTCCAGCTATCGATCGACGTATGCCGTCGGCCTCTTTAGAGGATTTGCAGGCAGGCCCTTCTGTTCCGCAGAGGTCAGTGATTGCCCCTGGGCGTCACAGTCGGTACTATCCTCCGGTGTCTTCTCAGTGTCTCCCTATTCTGTCTGCCAATCGACATTTGTCATCGGTCCCTTCTGAGGATTTGGGTTCTACCAGAAGGGTCCATTGGGAAGACACTCCGTCCATCGATGCTGCTGCGACGGATTCTCAGGGTGACCTGCGTCAAGCCGTTTTGGTGCTCGCCCAGTTGCTTTCTAGCAACCCTCAAGTTGGCTTCCCTGTGCCTCCTGAGGCACAACCTCCTTTGGTCAGTCACCGAGATGCCTCACCTGGTCCTTTGGATACTGCACAGTATTCACAGGAGGTTTCTGCTGGTCAGCCCGAGTTGGGCTACGTCTCTCCTGCTACAGAGGATGACGATTTTCTTGAAGGCGATGGGCCCCCCTCGTCAGTCTTTGGGCAGGCTTTGTATTTTGTCTTTGGCTTATTGCCGGACATTCAACCTTCAGACCAGCCATCAGTGACCGTCCAGCTGCGGACCTCTGTGGAGCGCCGTAACCCTGTTTAGCCTTCTAGCTCTGGGGCTTTGCGTCCTCTGCAATCGGCTCAGGTTGTTGAGTCCTTCCAGGGCTTGGATGCCAAATGCGTTCTAAGGCCCCCAAGGGTTCTTTCGTTTCACGAGCTGATGCCTTACTGCCTCCATCGCGATTTTGTGTTTACCATTCCGTCTGTCCACCAGTCTTCCAAGGGATGACTACTGTGGATGAGGATTCTTCCCTCGGGTTAACTAAGCCTAAGTCGGCAGTTCTCCCAATGTTGGTAGTTGAATCTATGGTGGGCCTGTCCCGAGAGATGCTGGGTATGTTATCTCTTGCGGATCATGTCGTCGCTGCCCTGGCTGAATATTTTCTACCAGGGGAGTTTGATGATGCTCAGGCGCCTTTTTGTGTTTTGTCACAGGCTCTTATGAACTTGACACACGCTCACGTCTGTAACATGGCTAATTTGGAGCTGGCACGCCAGGATGGGGTATTGGATTCTTCTCCATCCCTCCCTTCTAAGCAGCGTGCTGTTCTGAGGTCTGCTTCTTTGGTTGGACCTCAGTTGTTCCATGGTTCCATGGTTCCATGGAAGCTGTCCGTGGTGAGGTTCTTCGTCATTCAAAGGACTTTTGCTACGACAGCTGCACCAACCTGCTGCTGCGGGTGGTGGTCGTTCTGGGCCCACCAAGCGTCCTGCTGCATCTGCCATGTCGGTGACATCAGCTACGCCTTCGGCTCCGTCTGCTCCTTCTGCACAGAAGAAGCGCCGATGCGGCCAGGCTCGCTGGCAGCCTCAGGGAGGAAAGTCTCAGGACTCTGTTGCTTCCCGAGTGGGTGGTTTCTTCTCTCGGTGGCCTCATCGATACCGCAAATGAGGGTCCTCACCTCGATTCGCCTCCAGTCGGGGAAAGGCTGTCGCTGTTTTTCGACCGTTGGTCAGAGATAACGTCGTACACTTGGGTCCACGACATCATCTAATCCGGTCTGCGACTGTCCTTCCATCGACACCCCTGTTTATCTCGGTTGCCCCTCCTGACATAGGTCCCTTCCGATTCTCTACGTCGACAATCTCCTCTTCAAAGGGGCGATCGAGGAGGTCAGGAACACCCTTTCACCGGGGTTTTACTCAAGACTTTTCTTGGTGCCGAAGAAAAACGACCAGTTTTGTCCTGTCATCGATCTGAGTATCCTGAACGAGTACATTATAGCACCTCGTTTCAGTATGGAGACTTTCCGGTCGGTTCGCCGTTCAGTTCATCATGGCGACTTTGCTGCAAGTATCGACTTGAAGGATACCTACTTCCATGTACCCATTCATCTGGCATCACGGAAATACCTTTGGTTCTCGTTTCGGGATCGAGTCTATCAATTCAGAGCTCTCCCGTTCGGATTGAACCTGGCTCCTTCGGCCTTCACCCAACTGATGTCACATGTGCTTGCTTTTCACTGTACTCAGTCGGCTGTGACTTTGTCAGCCTACCTGGATGACATCCTCCAATGGCACCACAATGCTTCTGTTCTGGAGTCTGATGTCCGGCAGTTTCTTTGCCTACTAGCGTCGCTGGGTTTCAGAGTCAATCGCGAGAAGTCGGATCTCCTTCCTTCTCAGCATTTTCATCATTTGGGGATGGATTTCAACACTCTTCACAATGTGGTGTCGGTTCCCAATGCTCGGGTGACGAATCTTTCCCGCTTGACTTGGAACCTGCTTCAATCTTCCCCTGTCTCGGCCAGGACTTTACTTTAGATGCTGGGCCTTTGCGGTTTGGTGACAGATCTCATTCCGCTTGGTCGCTTGTTTGTCCGACTTCTCCAACACTTCCTGTTGGATCATTGGCATCCGAATGTAGATCCGCTGGACCTGGAACTTCCTATTCCTCGGTCCCTGCTTTGTCACCTCCACCCTTGGGCCGATGTTCCCTGGCTGACACAGGGTGTTCCGTTGGATCTTCCTTTGGCCGATTGCACCTTACTGCAGATGCCAGAGATCAGGTGCGACGTTGGATCCTCTCAGTCTGTCCACTCACGGCGAGTGGGACAGCGAGCAGGTGGGCCTTCATATCAACCAGAAGGAGCTCCTTGCTCTTCTGTTGAGTTTTCAGCTTTGGATTCCTCACCTGTCGGACCACATTGTCCTACTTCTTTCAGACAATTCAACAGTAGTGGCCTACATACGGAATCAAGGAGGCACACATTCGATTCCCATGTATCGGCTATCTCGGGATCTTCTACTGTTGGTGCGGGATGTGAATGCACTGGTGTCCATTCGGCACATTCCCGGGCATCTCAATGTCCTAGCAGACTCCCTGTCCCGATGCGACAGTGTCCTTCCAACTGAATGGATGTTAATTCGGTCGGTGTTTCAGGTGATTTGCGAGCGGTGGGGGTGTCCTCTGGTCGACCTTTTCGCCACTTGCTGGAATCATCAGGTAGAGACCTTTGTCTCTCCTTGTCCAGATCCTCTGGCATTTGCAGTAGATGCTCTGTCTCTGGACTGGACAGGTTGGATCAGCTATGCCTGACCGCCTGCTCTGATTCTTCCTCAAGTATTGGCGAAGATTCGTGCTTGCAGTTACAGGATCATTCTGATCGCACCTCTGTCTCCATGGAGGGTGTGGATCAATCTGCTGCGGCCTCTGTTGGCAGATCGGCCGATTCGTCTACCTCTATGTCGCGATCTTCTTTCCCGGGGTCATCCCAGGAAGTATCACAACAACCTGGCGAGCCTGTGCCTTCATGTCTGTCTTTTATCAGGTCCTATCTCCGACGAAGAGGTTTTTCGAAACGAACAGTGGAGTGCATTTCTGCATCACGGCGACATTCCACTGGCATGACTTATGCTGTGAAGTGGAAGGTTTTCTGCGGCTGGTGTACAGATGACAATGTGGATTACCGTAATACGTCAATCGCTCAAATTGTGGATTTTCCGGTATACCTTTTTGACTCCAAGGGCCTCCAGCCTATTACAATTAAGGGCTATCGGTCTAAGCTGTCTGATACTTTCTCTTTATGTAGGAAAGCGGTGCATCGGTCGTAATCTTTTTCTCTCCAAACTCATTCGGCTTTTTTCTTTGAAGAGGCCTTGAGTTTTGCGTCTTACACCCAAGTGGAACTTGGCATGGGTGTTCCACTGTATGGAGGGGGTGCCATTCGAGCCTTTATCTGAGACCGATATGCGTTTTCTCACCTATAAGACGGCTTTCCTTCTAGTGTTTGCTTCTGCTCGACGTGTCAGTGAGCTTCATGCCCTATCTGTTGATTCTGCTTTCTTCAGAAATGAGGCTAACAGTGTCACCTTCACTACTGATTGCTCTTTTCTGGCCAAGAATCAACTTCCTGATTCGGTACCTCCTCCCATCTGCATTCGGGCTCTCCCTGCTGATGATGGCCGGAGGCCTCTTCTTTGTCCTGTCCGTGCGATCACGACTTACATTAATCGCACTAAGTTCATTAGGAGGGGTCGGAAGATATTCTTTCTGTCTCTCATTCCTAAGAGGCAGTTTATCTCTTCCCATGCTATTTCCAGGTGGATCTGTCTTGCAATCAAGCTGGCTTATTCCCGCTTGTCTGCGTCGGATCTTGTTTCGAACCGGCTTAATGCTCATGAGGTTCATGCCATTTCTACATCCTGGGCATTCGCCAATTCTGTTTCGCTCTGGGATGTTATGATTGCGGCTTACTGGAGGAATGCTTCTACCTTCTCCTCCTTTTATCTCTGCCACCTACAGCAGCAATCTGACCACCTTTCTTCTTTAGGCCCTCTCGTTGCTGCTCAGGCTGTTGTGCACCCTCGTTAAATTTTTTTTTTATCGGGTTTGTGCTTCGCCCGGCCTTGTTCTTTTCAGGTGCCTTCTCTCTATCTTCATTACAGGTTTCACAATTATTCTCTGCCCTCCTTGCTTTTCTTTCTGCTGCTCTTGTTGGTATTGGTTATGTGATTCACCTCCTCCTATTGTTTATTCAGTCAATTGTAAACAATTGTGAGTAGGTTGAAAAGAAATTAAAATTTTTTAGTAAATTTTGTTTCTTTACATACCTGCCACAATTGTTTACCGGAGGCCCACCCTCCTTGGGGATATCTTTGATATCGATGCCTCCCCGCTAAATCACAAACTTCTCGGCGGAAATACGGAATTGACGTCACGGTTGTTGCGTATGCGCTTTGTAAATGCAAGAGGTGTACAGAGAGAGTACCTGTAATTTCGAGCGCTGGTCTCGCTCGACCCTTTTTCGATCTTTTTCGTGCTTTTGTACTCTATTACTTTTCCAACTTGTTTGGAAAAGTTTCTTAAGCTTGAGTTAGTTCCGAAGTAGGGCTTGCACTTACGTTACAGCCAATTGTAAACAAATTGTGGTAGGTATGTTAAGAAACAAAATTTACTAAAAAATTTTAATTTCTCAATTCATTGGGTACAATTAATTGCTGGTACTTCTGCCCATCGAATTCTTTTTCCCAGTTACGGTACAAAATTCCATCTATAATTTGAACCCTTTCCCATTGAGACCATAAGGCTTTAGTCGCTGATGACCTATGGGATACTTAAGACCATTCTGGGTGAATATTTTTCTCTTCAAGTGCAACAAGTATTTCTGATATGTCTGGGTCTTGCAGTTTCCTCATCTCCTGTGGTTCCCAGCCATCCATCCAGACCTGATTTTTATAACTGCATCTCTCTTTCTGGCTGCGAGTTATTGCTCTTACATCCTGTCTTGACTGGCATGACTTCTCCAAAGAACTTGGTTCATCCACAGTATCATCACTTTTTGCTGGTGATTCGATTTTAAGGCTGACCAAATCTGTTGTGTCCAATTCTGTATCATCATTTCCTCTTTGTTGCCTTTAGCAGCTATTACAGGGTCACCTTGACAATGCATCAGCATTACTATGCCTCAGACCTGCCCTATGTTTTATCTAAAGATCATAGGTGCCCAGTTCCTGTAACCACCTGGCCACTTGACCTGTGGGTCTTTTTAGGTTCTTCATCCAGGAGACTGCTGCATTGTCTGTGCGTAAAATGACTTCTTGCCCATAAAGATAACAATGGAATTTCGTCAATTCTTTGATAACTGCTAACAGCTCTCCGTAAAGATAACAATGGAATTTCTTCAATGCTGTGATAACTGCTAACAGCTCTTTTCTAGTGACACAATAAGACTGCTCGTGTTTATTCATTGATTTACCCATGTATGCCACAACATGCTCCTTGCCATCCTGCTCCTGAGATAAAACTGCTCTGACTGCTTTGTTGGATGCGTCTGTATCCACAATGAATGGTTTGCCAGGTATCAGATATTTCAGAATTGGTGCTGTGGTTAAGAATTTCTTCAGTTGATTAAAGGATTCCTGGCAGTCATCTGACCATCGAAAATGTGATCCTTTCTCACAGATTTTGTGTAATGGCCTGGCAATTTGTGCAAACCCTTTCACAAATTTCCAATAGTATGAGGCTAACCCAAGGAATGATCGCATTTGCTTGGGTGTTTTAGGTACTGGCCAATCTACAACAGATGCTATTTTCTCTGGGTCAGTGGATACTCCACTCCCTGATACTATGTGGCCCACGAACCTTACTTCTTTACTTACTTCACTTCTTTTTGAAAGAAGGAGCACTTGGATGGTTTTAGCTTCAGTTTTGCATCTCTCAGTCGCTAAAAAATTAATTTCAGACGATCCAAGGTTTGAGCTATAGATGATCCAGGGACAACTATATCATCTATGAATAGCAGACATCATTCCCATTGCAACCATCATAATACGTCCTCCATGAGACGTTCAAACGTGGATAGTGAATTTTTTAAACCAAATGGCATGACCGTAAATTGGTATAGTCTCTGCATTGTACTAAATGCCGTCTTTTCCTTGTCTTTACTGGCCATACCAGCTTGCCAGAATCCAGAGTTTAAGTCCATGGTGCTGAACCACTGGGCACCACTGAGAGATTCAATACATTCGTCGACTCTTGGAATAGGATACGCATCTGTCTTTGTCAGATCATTTAACTGGTAGTAGTCAACACAGAACCTAGGTGAACCATCGGCCTTACGAATCAAAACAACTGGCGAAGCCCATGGACTATTTGATGGTTCAGTTATCATTTTGTCAATCTCCTCCTTTTCTGTCTTCCTCTTGCCTATAGGTAGTCTCCTGGGAGCTTGCCTGACTGGGATGGTATCTCCCGTGTGTATCTCATGTCGAACTCTATCAGTGTGGCCTAGGTCAGCCGGAGATTGGGAAAAAACATCTTTATATTCAGTTAATAATGCAGCCAAAGATTTTTGTTCATCATAATTGAGATGCTTGAAACTTTCATCAAATAACTCCTCCAGGTGATCAGGGACATTCACATTAATAGTGATGTTATCCATTTTCTCATCATTGTCTGGCCAATCGGAAATTTGATGGCACGTACATGTATAAGTTTCCGGTTCTGTATAAGTCTCGCATTTTCCCAGAACTGACTTTGCATGTAGCGTTATAGGTATGTCTTTAAAATTTACGAGGCGAATAGCTTTTTATGTGTACCCATACCATGTATGGTACACATAATGCCGACATCCGGGGTGGACCTCCATCGTTGGTCCATCCTTCAGTTGTCCGTCTGTCCATCTGTCCATCCGTCTGGCATCTTTATCCATTTCTTTGGCATTCGATAACTTGAAAAATATTGCTTGGATTGTCAAGTTACTTTATATTTGTGTTCAGGTTACTGATGTGCCGAGCTGTATAGTTTTTGGTGTAAATCTGATAATTTGATCCTGAGATATTAACTCTTTATCCTTCAAATTGAGAATTTTTCCAATCCCTTTGGCATGAGATAAGTCAAAAAATATCAATCCAATTGTCATGTTACTTTATATATATCTTCAGGTTACTGATGTTCTGAGCTGTATAGTTTCTGGTGTAAATCTGTTATTTTGATCCTGAGATATTAACCCTTTATCCTTCAGATTGAAAATTCCTCCAATCCCTTTGGTATTCGATAACTTGAAAAATATTGCTTGGATTGTCAAGTTGCTTTATATTTATGTTCAGATTACTGATGTGCCGAGCTGTATAGTTTTTGGTGTAAATCTGATAATTTCATCCTGTGATATTAACCCTTTATCCTTCAAATTGAGAACTCCTCCATTCCATTTCTTCGGCATGCGATAACTCAAAAAATATTCATCCGATTATCAGGTTACTTTATATATGTATTCCAGTTACTGATGTGCTGTGCTATACAGTTTTTTTTATGTAAATTTAATAATTTGATCCGGAGATATTCAATTATTATATACTTGGCTGACTGTGATGGTAAGGTTGTGGTTTCCTTAACTTCCACCCTACACACCATTTTACTTTCCCCTCCAATCCAAATTGGAATTTCATTATCCTCGGTATGCATCTTGAGCTTCTTATAATCAATTTTATTGACATACATCATGAGGAAATCTTTGCCCAAAATACCATCTGGTACAATATCACATAATATCACCCTGTGTTCCATGGGTATTCCACCAAATTCAATTTCTAGATCATTCACCCCATAGGTGTTGACCTCCTGTCCACTTACCGGGTACATTTTTAAGAACTGTAGTTTCTGGATTTATTACAGGGCACCTGCTCTGGGAAGTAGTCCCCGATGCTTTTGGGGACATTAATGAGGATGTAGATCCTGTATCTGTTAAAAAATTAAATGGAACTCCTTGGATATATCCTGTTGTATAGAGTCCATTGTCCCATTTCCCTAACAGTTTCCCAACTTGCCCCACTCTTTTCATACCCTCTCCAGGCTTTGGTAGTGTACATTTGTGGCCTGTTTTCAACTGGTTGCCCTTGGCCTTCAGAACCACCGAATTGCCGTTTCCCTGTAGTCTAGCATTTGAATCCCTCTTTGGACTGGCCCTTTCGACTGGTCTTTGTCTCTGAAACATCTGATTGTTCGATCTCTCAGACATCTGTTTCCTTTGATTCAAGGGACAAAACTTGTAGAGGTGATCTGTCGAATCGCATTTGAAGCAGGTTCTTCTCTCATTCTTCGATTGGAAGTTTGATCTACCTTGATAAGGGGGTCTTTGTGCCTTTTCTAACTGTTCCAGCCTATTCAAATTTTTTTGCATTAGGTCAGGGTTACCCACCCCTGTCTGGTAATTTTCTGATTCAAGGTAAGCTCCCTCTTCCAGACTGTTTGTGGTCCCTTTCTCAGTAACCTGCCTAACACTGGGTCCTCTCCTTTCTGATATGTTTCCTAAAATTGCTTCATATCTCTCAATAACCGCATATAGCATCTGGAATACTCCGACAGCCTTTATCCATGCAGCGGCACCCCATCTTTACCGATACACTCTTGTACAGCTGATTTAATGCCAGAACTTCTTGTGCCCTGATGTCAAGATCATAATAAGCTTTTTGAACCATTAATCTCAAATCATCCCCAAAAGTTGCAAATGTTTCATTTGGCTTGCACTTCCTTCCTTCAAACTTAGCCAGCCAACCCATCTGCTGGTGTGCACCTCCAAATCGCTGACCCAGTTTATTAATCAAACACGGGTATGATCTTTTCTCATCTGCTGACAAGCTCAGATAAAATGTTCAGACTGAACCCCTCAAACTTGCTGCCAGGCTAAGGGTCTTGTCTCGATTCCTCCACCTTCCCAACTTTGCGCAATCTTTGAAATGGGAGATATATTCTCCCCAGTCATCTATACCATTATATGGCTCAGGCATCGTTGTGAAATGAAATTGTGATTCAATTTTCCTACCCCCAAACCTTTGCCTGTGGTTGTAATTCTCATCTACTGGTACTTTTCCAGGTGGAGTAGTCATCTCCATGTCCGGTTCATTTTGTTGCTCCTCAGCGATTTTCCATTGCTGAATTTCATCCTCATGCGTTTCACTGTATTCCTCAGACTTCTCCATTTTCTGGTCACCCTGACCAGATTCAGTATTCTGCTTCCGTTTGAAAATAATTTCAGTGTCCGGGGAATCAGTCATTAAACCCAACGCAGGTTCATATACTGGAGATGTGTTTTATTAATAAATATACCAAATAAATTTATCTGCTTCTGACTAGTCCTAAGTATCAGAATTATTAATAAGTCATCCCCTCTTCTGACACCATTGTAACAGGCTTGACCGGTGGCTAGTAGGAACGAGGTGACCTAAAAAGGGTGTAAATGTACCTTTCCCCGCTACAGATATATATCAGGTTTCTAACACCATCACAATTAAGGATTTGTGGACACCAAGAAATACCAAGAGATGGCTAACTAATAACTTAGAGCTGGGTTTGGTAGGGAGGGTATATAGACTTGACTCATAAAGGGGAATCTCGGTTTGTGGAGGGTTAATTCTGTGACATCCCTTAACATCTAGGCTTTGGGCATCTATGCTTCTAGACTTTTGGGCATCCATACATCTAGACTTTGGGCATCTACACATCTAGGCTTTGGGCATCTATACATCTAGGTGTTGGGCATCTATACATCTAGGCCCTGGGCATCTATACATCTATGGGTGACATGTGGAGGGTTAATTGACAAGTTGCTTGTTTACATTTATAACAACATCAGTATAAGGTTTATATTTATTATGTATGGATTTGATCTATTATTTACAATGATTCCAATTATTTCATCGTTTGTTTTATTTTTGGCCTCTTGCTGGTCAGGTGGTACTGATGGGTTAACTTCAGGTGGCAGAAAAGCATCAAAACAATGACAGTTAATAAAACACCCCTATATTTTGCCAGAATAGTTGATTCTGACCGTTGATCCAAATAAGGTAACTTGTTAACACGTGACCAGTTTGCTTCGAAGGAAAAACAGTTTACAATGAAAACCAGTGAAAAGTTAAATAGGAGTGCAGTAAAATCGCACATTACTGAATAAATAATAAATGTGAGATAACAGCATGGATGTACTTTTTGAAGAAGAATACTTACTTCGAATTACCGAAAGCTCCAGGCATGACAACTCCTAATTTCGTCATTACGACTAAAAAATGTGTGGAATCATCACCAAAATATGTACAACTTAATGCTGGCAAAAAATGTGCAATTTTTAGCTCACCTGAGCGAAGCTCAAGGGGAGCTTAACTAATCACTTTCTGTCCGTCGTCCGGCGTCCGTCGTCCGTCTGGCGTTAACTTTACATTATCGACTTCTCCTCCTAAACCACTAGCCCAATGTTATTCAAATGTTGGCTAAATGTTTATTACCTAATGCCAATTCGGATTTGTTCAAATGAAGTTGCCCCTCCTCCTGGGTGGTGCCACACCCCCAAGGGGCACCAAAATCTTTGTAAATCTTCTTCTCATGAACCAGCAGTAGCAGAGACTTGATATTTGGTGTGCAGCTTCCTTTTGAGGTGTAGACTCAGATTTGTTCAAGAGAAGTTTGTGGGGCTATACTTGACGTTGTTATGAGAGGGGCAAAATTTTTTGCCCTGCCCAAAATTTCTATTTTCCAAACCGAGAGGCTGATTTGAACCAAATTTTATGTGAGGGCTTATTGGGTCATGAGTACTTGATTTATGCAAAAAAATGTTTTCCCGCAGCCCCGTGGGAACCACAGGAGCTAAAAATAGAAAAAATTTAAAACGCCCATATCTCCAAAACTGCACGGCACTGAGAATTTTTATTTGGTGTGCAGCTTCCTTAGGACCAACAGAAAGGATTGGTAAAAAAAAATTGCCATCGGTTTTATCATAGGGTACAGTTTCGGGACTTTGAAAAAGTGCTGAGTCAGCACTTTTTAACACTGTAGGCAATGGGAAAAACATTAAAAAATCTTCTTCTCCAGATCCAGCAGGCAGAATCTTTTGATATTTGGTATGCAACATTGTAGGGTGGATCTGATTCAAGTTTGTTCAAATCGGCCCCCTGGGTTCATATTTGGGCTCAGTATAGGAGCCCGATTTCGAACTTAGTGCATTTCAGGCAAATTTCTTAAAAAATCTTCTTCTCCAGATCCAGCAGGCAGAATCTTTTGATATTTGGTATGCAACATTGTGGGGTGGATCTGATTCAAGTTTGTTCAAATCGGCCCCCTGGGTTTATATTTGGGTTCAGTATAGGAGCCCAAATTTGAACTTACTGCATTTCAGGCAAATTTCTTTGAAAATCTTCTTCTCCAGATCCAGCAGGCAGAATCTTTTGATATTTGGTATGCAACATTGTAGGGTGGATCTGATTCCAGTTTGTTCAAATCGGCTCCCTAGATTCATATTTGGGCTCACTATAGGAGCTCGAATTCGAATTTAGTGCATTTCAGGCAAATTTCTTCAAAAATCTTCTTCTCCAGATCCAGCAGGCAGAATCTTTTGATATTTGGTATGCAATGTTGCGGGGTAGATCTGATTCAAGTTTGTTCAAATCGACCCCCTGGATACATATTTGGGCTTACTATAGAAGCCCGAATTCGAACTTAGTGCATTTCAGGCAAATTTCTTAAAAAATCTTCTTCTCCAGATCCAGCAGGCAGAATCTTTTCATATTTGGTAAGCAACATTGTGGGGTGGATCTGATTCAAGATTGTTCAAATCGGCCCCCTGGGTTAATATTTGGGCTCAGTATAGGAGCCCGATTTCGAACTTAGTGCATTTCAGGCAAATTTCTTAAAAAATCTTCTTCTCCAGATCCAGCAGGCAGAATCTTTTGATATTTGGTATGCAACATTGTAGGGTGGATCTGATTCAAGTTTGTTCAAATCGGCCCCCTGGGTTCATATTTGGGCTCAGTATAGGAGCCCGATTTCGAACTTAGTGCATTTAGGCAAATTTCTTAAAAAATCTTCTTCTCCAGATCCAGAAGGCAGAATCTTTTGATATTTGGTATGCAACATTGTGGGGTGGATCTGATTCAAGTTTGTTCAAATCGGCTTCCTAGATTCATATTTGGGCTCACTATAGAAGCTCGAATTTGAACTTAGTGCATTTCATGCAAATTTCTTAAAAAATCTTCTTCTCCAGATCCAGCAGGCAGAATCTTTTCATATTTGGTAAGCAACATTGTGGGGTGGATCTGATTCAAGTTTGTTCAAATCGGCCCCCTGGGTTTATATTTGGGCTCAGTATAGGAGCCCAAATTTGAACTTAGTGCATTTCAAGCAAATTTATTAAAAAATCTTCTTCTCCAGATCCAGCAGGCAGAATCTTTTGATATTTGGTATGCAACATTGTAGGGTGGATCTGATTCAAGTTTGTTCAAATCGGCTTCCTAGATTCATATTTGGGTTCACTATAGAAGCTTGAATTCGAACTTAGTGCATTTCAGGCAAATTTCTTAAAAAATCTTCTTCTCCAGATCCAGAAGGCAGAATCTTTTGATATTTGGTATGCAACATTGTGGGGTGGATCTGATTCAAGTTTGTTCAAATCGGCTTCCTAGATTCATATTTGGGCTCACTATAGAAGCTAGAATTTGAACTTAGTGCATTTCATGCAAATTTCTTAAAAAATCTTCTTCTCCAGATCCAGCAGGCAGAATCTTTTCATATTTGGTAAGCAACATTGTGGGGTGGATCTGATTCAAGTTTGTTCAAATCGGCCCCCTGGGTTTATATTTGGGCTCAGTATAGGAGCCCAAATTTGAACTTAGTGCATTTCAAGCAAATTTATTAAAAAATCTTCTTCTCCAGATCCAGCAGGCAGAATCTTTTGATATTTGGTATGCAACATTGTGGGGTGGATCTGATTCAAGTTTGTTCAAATCGGCTTCCTAGATTCATATTTGGGTTCACTATAGAAGCTTGAATTCGAACTTAGTGCATTTCAGGCAAATTTCTTAAAAAATCATCTTCTCCAGATCCAGCAGGCAGAATCTTTTGATATTTGGTATGCAACATTGCGGGGTGGATCTGATTCAAGTTTGTTCAAATCAGCCACCTGGATTCATATTTGGGCTCACTATAGAAGCTCGAATTCGAACTTAGTGCATTTCGGGCAAATTTCTTCAAAAATCTTCTTCTCCAGATCCAGCAGGCAGAATCTTTTGATATTTGGTATGCAACATTGCGGGGTGGATCTGATTCAAGTTTGTTCAAATCGGCCCCCTGGATTCATATTTGGGCTTAATATAGAAGCCCGAATTCGCACTTAGTGCATTTCAGGCAAATTTCTTCAAAAATCTTCTTCTCCAGATCCAGCAGGCAGAATCTTTTGATATTTGGTATGCAACATTGCGGAGTGGATCTGATTCAAGTTTGTTCAAATCGGCCCCCTGGATTCATATTTGGGCTTAATATAGAAGCCCGAATTCGCACTTAGTGCATTTCGGGCAAATTTATTAAAAAATCTTCTCCAGATCCAGCAGGCAGAATCTTTTGATATTTGGTATGCAACATTGTGGGGTGGATCTGATTCAAGTTTGTTCAAATCGGCTTCATAGTTTCATATTTGGGCTCACTATAGAAGCTTGAATTCGAACTTAGTGCATTTCAGGCAAATTTCTTAAAAAATCTTCTTCTCCAGATCCAGCTTCAGAATCTTTTCATATTTGGTAAGCAACATTGTGGGGTGGATCTGATTCAAGTTTGTTCAAATCGGCCCCCTGGGTTTATATTTGGGCTCCGTATAGGAGCCCAAATTTTAACTTAGTGCGTTTCAGGCATATTTCTTAAAAAATCTTCTTCTCCAGATCCAGCAGGCAGAATCTTTTGATATTTGGTATGCAACATTGTAGGGTGGATCTGATTGTGATTCATGAACGTATTTATTTGTAAAGTTGATAGAATCTTAGACAAAATTTGCAGAAAAGATCTACTATAGAAGGGGTGGTATCCAGGGTGAACCGTTTACCCAAATCTAGCAGTACTAATGCATTATTCACACAAATCTTCGTTCAAATTTTATGACCCCTCATTGGAACACACGCATTCAGCTCATTCCAACAAAGGTCATATGCCATGTTTTCGAGACAAAGGAATAAAAATTTTAGTTATTCATGAAATTTTTAGGCAACTGTTGTCTGTTATTCACATTGCTTCATGAAATTTCAGTACTTTTAGAAGTTACCTCAGTAATCAAGGGTTAATTCCCCTTAATTAAATGTCGCCTCTAAAAAACAACCACTTTGCATATCTTACCTTTTTACCAGCATAACTGCCAAAACTTGTCAGCATTCTTCGCAAAAATCGCTATTCAAATTTTAATTTTTGTCTCTTAAACATACATGTACTTATCGCTTGTAAATACCCCATTGGAATGAGCTTTTTGAGCTCATTCCAATGAGAGGTCGCACACCATGCTTTTTGAGTCAAAAAAGCAATTTTTTTAGTTATTCCAGAATTTCGTACGTAAAACACAGCTTTATGACTTCACATTAAAATGAGCTCTCTAAGCTTGTTCCAATCAACATTCACGCACTATGTCTTTCACACAAAAAATAAAATTTTCCATTTATTCAGGAATTTTGTTTGCAAGAACACTCTTACCCCCCCCCCCCCCCCCCCCACAAACACACACACACAAACACACACACACACACACAAACACAGACACACACATCTAAAAGTTCGTCAGCAAAAAAACAGTTACTTCAATTTTTAAATGCATTATAGGAACAACTTGCCTAATCAAATTTAAATACTTTTGCATCATTCTGTATCTAGAACAAACCATTTACCATATCTTTACGCAAAATTCTCCAGCATCATTCACAAAAAAACACCATTATTTATATATTCACATTTCTGTCTCAAAAATATACCTGATCTTCCCATACCCCTATTGGAATAAGCTGTTTGAGCTTGTTCCAATGATGATAAAAAAAAATAAAATTTGTGAAAATTTTTGTTTTCTTGCATGCAAATATATACATGTAGCACATGGAAGATATCCACAGTTGGGGAGAGATGTCCAAGGCTATCTCTTCACATTCCTTGTTTGTGCTTCATGCTAAACCAGTTTGTCTGCAGAGATAAATTTGCTTTATTAAAAATCATTGGAGATTGGCCACACACCAATGATTTTAAATAAAACTAATTTTAGGTAACAAATGTTGAACTTCAAACAAAATCTATCACTCAACCAGTTAATGTTGATGAGGCATGACATGGTGAAGGTGACCTAAAATACTTCTTAGAGTCACTTTGTCAGGTGAGCGATTAAGGCCACGTGGGGCCTCTTGTTTAGAATACAAATCGGCGTGTTATAAAAATAATTTTAACTTAATTCTGACTGAAACTTATATACCACTGACAATAAAAAATCAGCGGGTAAGTTGGTACTAAAATTGATTCGAAACATAACGTATTTTGATTGAAATATAACATTTTTTTTAATTTACAATAACTGGCCTAATTTCGTGACAACAGCTTGTGCCTTGATTTGCACCAGCTGATATAATTTTATAATGTACCACAGCATTTTCGTGAAGGAATATATCACAGGTACCATTGTACCCTGGGGTATATTACAATATGTTGTGATTTGACCCTCTTACAGGGTTTTATGGTCAATTGTATGCTGATTGCATAATAGTATTTCATTGTTTTGGGGTGTTGTTTTTTAACCCTAACTCTTGCTTTTTGATTGCTTTCCATACATGGCAGAGTTGTTACCCTAACACCACTGCTGAATATACATTTGTTCATTCCTCAGAGGCCTAATTTAGGGCCATGTGTTCTAACATGGAATCACAGTAGATGGTTTTAGTGAAAAAAAATAAAATTGAATGTCCTCATCAGAGGTATCATGTCAAGAATTCTCTGCAAACACGAGAAGTGAAGACTTTGCTTCAAACAACTAAGCCATAGGGCTGCACTGAATATCGATAAACTGATATATACTGGTATTCAAACCAATATTGATTGCATACCGATGTAATTACAAAAATATTGGTTTATCGTCATTATTTATTTACCTACAATTTCATTTTCAAAATGTCTTGAATTTTAACTGTATCCCCAAATGAATAACATTATCCCTTTAACCAAGGAATCGACCATGAGTGCCTGCGTAATATACAAATTCAGCAGTTGAAAAAATAATTTTCAACAAAACTATATCATGTGACCCCTCATTGGAACGAGCTCGCTGAGCCCATTCCAATGAGGGGGTCTGTTACAACCAGTAGTGTATAAATTTACCAGTAATGTCGAAATCGACCAGTAATGTCGAAAAAATTAACCAGTAATGTCGAAATCAACCAGTAATGTCGAAAAAATCGACCAGTAATGTAAAAATCTGTGATGTCGAAAAATTAACCAGTAGTGTCAAAAAGTGACGACCAAAATGAGGAGCACTAACACTTGCCGACGGGGGAGGGGGGTATAGCCCCCCCCCCCCCCCCCCCCCCCGATGACACCCCTGGTCGTGTGCTTTAATGACTGACTATTATAATGTCAGTCACTACCCGATATTTGCTTCATGTCTATCATCTAGTTCTACCAATTTGCTACCTGTCATTTTACCTACATCCATCAATCAGTCAGTCTGCGTCACCCACATGTACCCGCATGTACGTGGGGAGCACTATTAGCTCAATCGAGAAATTGCCTCACAATTCAATTTGATGAATATCCGGGCTCTATACCTGACGAGGTCAGTTAAGTTGTGCCCTTGGGAATGACACTTTATCCCAGGTGCACGTTGACTTCGTGTGCCAAGCCACATGCCGAAATGACACGTGTTTGGTGCGCGTGCTTTAAACAAAGTGTCGTAAACGAAATCAATCAATCAATCAACCAACCAATCAATCTTTGTATGTAGGTCTGCCTGCCTTTCCATCTTTCAGTTGTCTATCCACGTAGGGGTTATTTTTCACACGCCACATTGCTATCTGTCTGTCTGGATTTCTGTCCTTCTGCCTGGATGCTGCTAACCTGCCTGCCTACACACTTGCCAGCCTACATGTGTGACTGTATGTCTATCTGTGCAAGTGCTAAATACTAGACTAAATATTTCAGCGTCGTATCAATTCATTATCTATCCAGAGAGAGAGAGGGGGAAGGAGGGAGAGAGAGAGAGAGGTGGGGGGGAGACAGAGAGAGCGAGAGTTGGACAAAGACAGAGGGAAAGGCGATAGGGAGAGAGCGATAGAGAGAGAAGAGAAGGGGAGAGAGAGAAGGATAGATAGAGGTAGGGGCAAGATAGATAGATATAGATAGATAGATAGATAGATAGATAGATAGATAGATAGATAGATAGATAGATAGATAGATAGATAGATAGATAGATAGATAGATAGATAGATAGATAGGGCAAAGGGCAGAGAGAGGGAGAGGGATGGGGAAAGAGAGCTGGGCAAAGACAGACGGAGAGGGGGATAGAGAGAGATAATGATGGAGAGAGAGACAGAGGAGAGGGGGGGGGGGGGGGCAAAGGCAGAGGGACATGGGCTAGAAAGAGCGGGGAGATAGAGAGAAAGAAAGAGGAGAGAGAGAAAAAGAGAGAGAGAGAGAGAGCAAATAGGATAGGATATGTTGTGCATATGAAAGAGGGAAATAATTCTTAAACATAAAATTCCATATTTACTGGGGTAAATGTGTTTAAACTTGCGCGAAAATGGTTAAAAGTCGATAAATATAGGCAAAAGTACAATTTGAGCAACCCGAAAAAAATATTGAAATTTTTGCGAAAAATCGTCATTTGGTCGTCACTTTTTGACACTACTGGTTAATTTTTCAACATTACGGATTTTTACATTACTGGTCGATTTTTTCGACATTACTGGTTGATTTCGACATTACTGGTTAATTTTTTCGACATTACTGGTCGATTTCGACATTACTGGTAAATTTATACACTACTGGTTGTAACAGGGTCTCATGATATTGTTTTGTAGAAACTTTTGGAAAAATCTGATAAATGATTATTTAAAATAATAAATTTTGATATCTGCTGCATTGGGTAAAGGTGTTTCGAACTGCATCATGAAGGCATGTTGATTCATTTTGACTGATGCCTCAAGTCTGGATGTGGTACTTATTTTCAGATATCTGAACAGTTTTCGATATACCGGTATACCATGGTATTTTTTGAACACTGATACCGGTATTCAGTTTCGAATATCGTGCAGCCCCACTAAGCCACTTCTTTTACAGGTAATGAAAATTTCACCTCTTATTTTAGGATTAATTATTTGTTTATACATTGTATATATGGCTGAAGCTTACGTAATCTCAGCTTCAGGTCGTTGTTGATAATTCTCTATAATTTTGCAAGCCTATACAAAATGGAAATTAAGGCGACCTGAAAAAAGGTTAACTTGTTCAGCCAATCCTTCTGTCAAGAATACTTTTAACCCCCTGCTTGGGGAGTGTGGTGGCCCAGTGATTATGGCATTGGACTTCAAACTGAAAGGTCCATGGTTTGATCTCCGGGGTTAACTGCATTGTGTTCTTGGGCAGGGCAGTATACAGTAAGTCCATGGTGCACTTGACTTCAACCAATGCTAACGCTGCCTGTTCGAAGTTTGTAAGTTAGGGAGTTTGACATTTGCTCACTGCTGCTTGGTGGTTCTCCCCAGATACTCCGGTTTCTTTCACCTGTAAAACTGTCTGACGCAATGTGACCCTGGCTGCTAAAAGTGTCGTTAAACCCCAGTAAAAAAAAAATGCTCAGTGAGCCCTGTCACAGGATTGAATTTGTTAACCCTTTAATTTACTCATTGCACACAATATAAAAACTTATTTTAATTTTTTTTTTTTTTTAAATTTCAACAAACCACATCATGAGCTTGTTCCAAAGAGGTGTCACATGATATGATTTTGTTGAAATGTTTTTAAAAATAATTGTTTTCCAATGGCTCATTTTGTCAATTATGCGGGCAGATGTGATCAATTCATCACGTAAAGGTTTATATTCCCAGTTGTATTATGGGATAAAAGTGCAGCAGGAAATTTTGATATTTTGAATCAGTGGGCAGAGGATTATATTTTTAAGCAAGGGAAACGGTGATGATATTGTGATATGTTTTTTAGTGTTAGGTCAGAGGTTGATATGAATAACTTGGAAGACTGAAATTCATTTTGTAACTTGTTTGCATTCGGTTGATGATATGTTTGTTGTAATTGACTGTTGGAAAGAGCTAAGAGAGTCCTTCCACTAGAATGTTACATTCCAGCATTCCATCTCCACAGTCAAAGAATCCAAAATTTTATCATTATACAGAGTTCTTGATATCATTTGAAATTCTTTAAAAAGTCTGGAAATTTGTGTTTGTCTGGAAAAGATCTTGAAAAGTTTAAAAAAAGGTAGTTGTGGATATTGAAATAGTATGGAAATATTTTTTGCACAGATTTGAGTTCAATTGAAATAAAAAAAACTCTATTAACTCCTTGCATGCTGCTGGCAGATATTCCTGCCAAGTACAAGATTTCACTTGGCACTGAAATAGGGTAAATTCGGGCACATTTAATAAAATTTTGCCTGTGTAAATTAAACGGATATTTTAACTAATGATTTCTTGAGTAAAATATAGATTAATTGTTCATCAAATCTAGCCATGGTTGCTTAACAGCCACGAAAAATACCTTGAAAATACTCAGTAGGTGGAGTTAAAATGCCCTGTCATTTTAAATTCTTTGTCTACTCGGACAAACTGAATTCATGAAAAGAAAAATAAATGTCAGAAACCTTTCTGAATTAACACCAGTATATGCCTATGATGTTTTTGTTGCCCACTGGAAAGTGGGCTGATATGGCTGGGAAAGTAGGTTTATTTGGCTTGCAAAAATCCTGTTGTAAAGTAGTTTATGTTCAGGAAAATTTGTCAAATGAATGCCAAGGACAATGAGAGTAAACATTGATATATAGCTAAGGTCTAATAAGGTTTGCAAAGTTTGTTTATTTGTTCATGGAATTTAATGAGACTTTCAACAGCTAGTCATATTGTGTCAGTCAGTTTTATGGGTGGTTGAATCCGGAGCAGTGGCGAGCAACCATCCGTCTCCACAACTTCAACTCCTTGCATGCTGCTGGCAGATATTCCTGCCCAGTTAAGGATTTCTCTTGTAACTGACTAAGTATAGTATGGGCAAATTTAATCAAATTATCTCCCTTTAAATTAAAAGGAACTTTTTCACCAATGCTTTCTTGTGTTAAATTAGGATGAAGTTTTCATCAAATCTAGTCATGGCTGCTTCACAGCAGCCATGACTAGAGTTAATGGGAAATCTGTAGAAAATACTCAGCGAGTAAGAGTTAAACCTGGCACAAGCATTGCAAATGAAAACTTGATTATCCTATTTAGAGATCAGCAATAGGCAATAAGAAACAGTTGTTCACCCAATTTGTACAGGCTTTACTTGTCAAATTATTTTTAACTGTTTTAGTGCCATGGTATGTTGTTGAACAAGAACAAAATTTTTGCTGATGATATGCTGTTAAGTGACACTGATTGAAAGTGCTCTTTTTGCCATTTCCAACAGTGCTCCATATAACATGATTTCATTTGATCACCCCCCTTCTCCTTTAATACCTAAAAAATTTTTTACAGCTTTCCCAAGCACTTGACATAAACTGAGCATTTAAATTAAGGTTAACCCCCCCCCCCCCCCCCCCCCCCCCCCCAGAATGCCTGGGAAAGTCATGAGAATGCAGTGCAGTTCCTGGCCTTGCAGAAGGGAATCAGTTTTTGCTAAAATTCCCAGAAAATAACGTGTCAAATATATTTTCCCTTGTTCTAAAGCATTCAGTGTTAAATCACAAGCCTTCGAAAATCTGATCAAAAGTGGATGAAACAGAAAATATGCATACAAATGATATACATTTAATAAAAGATACTTTTATTATATACATTTCACTAATATTCATACGTTTTCTGTTTTATTCATTTTAACTGGAATGTCATTTCTAAATTTACAAGTTTCAAAGCAAAAATAGGTGACTTGAGTACACCATCTCTAGAAATCTACATTCATTAGACTTTTCCCTCTGGAAAAGACTATTGTTTTTCTATGGATTATTAGGCTTTTCCCTCTGGAAAAGACTATTGTTTTTCTACAGATTTTTTTTTTTTTTTTTTTTTGGTGTGGGGGGAGGGGGAGGAGGGGTTCCACACATTTTGTCTGGATGATTCAGAAGCCATTTTTGAACCGTCTTTTACACAATTTTGCACATGAATAGCGGGGCACAAAATCTTAAAATGTACTGAGGCGGAATTTTCGATTTAACCCTTATTTCGCCAGAATTGACAAAAAACTCAAAATTAGGCTTTATAGGCACTTTCTCGAAACGCATCTTGTACATTCTTTTTAAACATTCATCATTGTTCGACTCCTCTGTGACACGACCATTCATATACAATAGATATTACGCAATGCATATGTTAACCCTCCACAGGCTGCCAAACATCAAAATTTAGATGAAATGGGCTGTTTTGGGGCCCCTAAAGAACCCAAACGATACACGAGTGATAAACATAACTTCATTTATTGGAAGTGGGATTCACCGTTGATCATTTTTGTATTCAAAAAGCCAAGCGTTAACCCATTTTTGGGCTGGTTAAACTGCAATACCCCTCAAAAGCTAAAAAAAATCATGCTTTATGTGGATTTCTCTAAACGAGTCTGGTAGATTTTCAAGAAAAATTGGCCATGCACAGGTCTTGGTGTGACAATAGAAGTTGCATGGATAAAATACCCCGGTGAGCATTTGTTAACCCTCCAAGGGCTGCTAAAAGTCAAAATTGTAATAAAATGGGCTGTTTTTGGACACCAACAGCACCCCACAAAGAAAAGGGCCTTCTTTTATCGAGTGCACAATTTATATGGAAACATTTTTGTGAGTAGTAAGGGTATTCAAAAGTTGAAGTCTTAACCCATTTTTGGGCAGGCTAAAGAAAGATATACCCCTTAAAAGCTTAAAATTCCCATTTTAGGTGGATTTCTCTAAAAACTTCTTGCAGGTTTTCATGAAGTATTGACTACTTGCAGGTCTTTGTGTGACATTACAAGTTGCATGGACAAAATATTCCGGTGAGCGTTTATTAACCCTCTACAGGCTGCCAAGCATCGTAATTTTATGGAAATGGGTTGTTTTCGGACACGCACAGCACCCAATGTATACCCGAATGATACCCGAGAGATAAACATAATCTCCTTTGTTGGAAGTGGAATTCACCGATGACCATTTTTGTAAGTATTAAGGGTATTCAAAAAACCAAGTGTTAACCCCTTTTGTGGTGGTTAATAGTGATATCCATCAAAAGCTTAAAAAATTCATGTTTTCCATGGATTTCTTTACAAACATCTAGTAGGGTTTTCAAGAGAAAGTGGCCATTGATAGGTCATGGTGTCACATTACCAGTTGCATGGATAAATTATTCTGGTAAGCATTTGTTAACCCTCCATGGGCTGCTAAATGTCAAAATTTTGAAAAAATAGTCTGTTTTTGGACACCAACAACATCAATTGGGAATGGCACAAAGATACGTAACTTCTTTTACCGGATGCAAAACTGATAGGGAAACACTTTTGTAAGTAGTAAGAGTATTCAAAAATTGAGGTCTTCACCCATTTTAGGCTGGTTAAGGAGATATACCCCTTAAATCTTAAAATTCCTGTTTTCTGTGGATTTCTAGAAAAAATCTAGTAAGTTTTCAAGAAAAATTGACCAATCGAAGGTCTTTGAGTGACATTACAAGTTGCATGGACAAAATATTCCAGTAAGCATTTATTAACCCTCCAGACGTTGCCAAGTATAGACATTTTGAGAAAATGAGCTGTTCTTGGGCACCCATAATACCCAATGTGTACCCGCGAGATAAACATAACCTCCTTCATTGGAAGTGGAATTCAACGAGGATCATTTTTGTAAGTAATGAAGGTATTCACAAAACCAAGCATTAACCCGTTTAGGGTTGGTTACAGAGCGATACCCCTCAAAAGGTTAAAAATTCATGTTATCCGAGGAGTTCTCTAAAAACAATTACTGGATTTTCAAGAAAAATTGTCCATTCTCAGATCTTAGTGTGACATTACAAGCTGCATGTACTAAATATTCCAGTAAGCATTTGTTAACCCGATGCAGGTTCTCAAACATCAAAAATTTGAGAAAATGGGCTGTGTTTGCGCACCCACAGCACCCAAAGTTATGAGGAGAGATCAACATAAGTGGAAGTGGAATTCACTGAGAATTATTTTTGTAAGTAATAAGGGTGTTCAGAAAACAATCCTTAACCTGTTTTGGGCTGGATAAACAATGATACCCATCAAAAGCTTAAAATTCATGTTTTCCCTGGATTTCTCTGAAATCATCTTGTAGATTTTTAAGAAAAAATGGCCATTCGCAGTTCTTGGTGTGACATTACAAGTTATATGGAAAAATATTCCTGTTAGCACTTGTTAACCCTCTACAAACTCTCAATCATCAATATTTTGGATACATTTGAGATAAAATGTAAAATTAGTAAAGGAACTTCAGTGAGACAGTTAAAAACAATTCATCAGACGCTCTGGGGTCATGAAAAATCATGGAATCTCATCTAGAAAAGCCATGGTTCTCCAGAATCATAAAGTCTAGTTTGGGTTTATTTATTTTTTTCCACACATTTTGTCCGTACGATTCAAAAGCCATTATAGAACCGATTTTCACACAATTTTGTACACGCATGAAGGGGTGCAAAATCTAAAAATGTACTGAAGCAGAATTTTTTATTTAACCCTTACTTCGCCAGAATTGGAAAACAACTGTCAAAATTAGGGTTTATTGGCACTTTCTCAAAACGCATCCTGTAGGTTTTTTTTTTTACATTCATCATTGTTAGGCCTGAATGTGACATGACTATTGATTTGCAAGAGATATTAGGCAATGCATTTGTTAAACCTCCACAGGTTGCCAAACATCAAAATTTTTATGAAATGGGCTGTTTTGGGGCCCCCACAGGGTACACAAGGAGACAAACATAACTTCCTTTATTGGAAGTGGGATTCACCAAGGATCATTTTTAGCTCAACTTTGGCGAAGCCAAATTTGAGCTTTTGTCATGGCCCGTCGTCCGTCTGTCCGTACGTCAACAATTGGATACGGCTCGGGCTATTTATGAACCGATCTTTACGAAACTTCTTGGGTACCTTTGTTATGACTGTGGGACGAGAACGAGTGTTTTTGGGTGCGATCCAAAATTCAAGATGGCTGCCAGCTGCCATTTTGTACCGATGATGCAGAAATCTTTTTTTTGTACAGAACTTCCATATGAAAGCTCTGATTTGAATAATTGTTTGTATGAATGTTTAGTACCATGAGATACATTACATATCATACAGGTTTTTTTTCTCGTGCTTAAATTATGCAAATTAGACTAACTTTGATTTATTTGGTGTTACGGTTAGTACTGTCAGTGCAAATGCCAATACGGCTCAGGCTAGAGGCCGCATTTATGAACCGATCTTGACGAAACTTCTTGGGTACCTTTGTTATCACTGTGGGACGAGAACAAGTGTTTTTGGGTCCGGTCTGAAATTCAAGATGGCCACTGGCAGCCATTTTGTTCAAAATTAGGGGCAATCAGATTTTTGTGCAGAACTTCCACATGAAAGCTCTGATTTGAGTAATTTTTTGTATGGATGTTTAGTACCATGGAATACATCACATATAATACGGGTTTTTTTCTCGTGCAGAAATTATGCAAATTAGATGAACTTTGATTTTTTCAGTGCGACTTACACACAGTAAATACACATGTCAATACGGCTCGGGCTAGAGGCTGTATTTATCAACCGATCTTCACGAAACTTCTTGGGTACCTCTGTTATCACCTTGGGACGAGAACGAGTGTTTCTGAGTGCGGTCCAAAATTCAAGATGGCTGCCAGTGGCCATTTTGTACCGAAATTAGGTCTAATCAGTTTTTTGTACACAACTTCTATACGGCTCAGGCTAGAGGCCGTATTTATGAACCAATCTTTACGAAACTTCTTGGGTACCTTTGTTATCACCGTGGGATGAGAACGGGTGTTTTTGGGTGTGGTCTGAAATTCATGATGGCCACCAGCAGCCATTTTGTACCAAAATTAGTGCAATCAGTCTTTTGTACAGAACTTCTTTATGAAAGTTCTGATTTTAATAAATTTTTGTATGAATGTTTAGTAACATGGAGTACATCACATATAGTACAGGTTTTTTTCTCGTGCAGAAATTATGCAAATTAGATGAACTTTGATTTATTTAGTGCTACTTATACACTGTAAGTGCACATGTCAATATGGCTCGGGCTAGAGGCTGTATTTATCAACCGATCTTCACAAAACTTCTTGGGTACCTTTGTTATCACCTTGGGACGAGAACGAGTGTTTCTGAGTGCGGTCCAAAATTCAAGATGGCTGCCAGTGGCCATTTTGTACTGAAATTAGGTCCAATCAGTTTTTTGTCACAACTTCAATACATCTCGTATTTGTGAACTGATCTTCACAAAACTTCTTGGGTACCTTTGTTTTCACCTTGGGACAGGAATGAGTGTGTTTTGGGGTGCCTTGGTTATCACTGTGCTATGAGAACAAATATTTTGGGGTTCAGTCAGACCCACTCTGGGACTCAAAGATTTCCTTTCTAGTTTAGCATCTGACTGTCACCCACCTTTACAATACTTTACCTATACATTTGTTACAGGCTACGGCCAGTATTTATGTACAGACCGTTACAATACTTTATATGTACCTTTGTTATCAGGTCATTACCTAAATGTTTGTCATTGCTGTGTCACATACTATACATGTACATGTCTTGACAAGTTGAGCTACAGTGTCATTGACACTTTCATTTTAAGTAATAAGGGTATTCAGAAAACCAGGCGTTAACCCTTTTGGACTGGTTAAACTGCAATACCCCTCAAAAATTCATGTTTTCTGTGGATTTCTCGTAAACGAGTCTTGTAGATTTTCAAGAAAAATTGGCTACGTGCAGGTCTTGGTGTGACAATAGAAGTTGCATGGACAAAATACTCCAGTGAGCATTTGTTAAACCTCCACAGGCTGCTAAATGTTAAAATTGTGATAAAATGGGCTGTTTTTGGACACCAACAGCACCCAATGGGTATGCCACAAAGAAAAGTGCCTTCTTTATTCAAGCGCAAAATTTATACGGAAATATTTTTGTAAGTAGTAAGGGTATTCAAAAGTTGAAGTCTTAACCCATTTTCGCCAGGCTAAAGAGAGTTGCCCCTTAAAAGCTTAAAACTCCCATTTTCTGTGGATTTCTCTAAAAATATCTTGTAGGTTTGCAAGAAAAATTGACTCTTCGCAGGTCTTTGTGTGACATTACAAGTTGCATGGGCAAAATATTCTGGTGAGCATTTATTAACCGTCTACAGGCTGCCAAGCATCGTAATTTTGTTGAAATGGGCTGTTTCTGGACACGCACAGCACCCAATGTGTTCCCGAGAGATAAACATGATCTCCTTTGTCAGAAGTGGAATTCACCAAGGATCATCTTTGTAAGAAATAAGAGTATTCAAAATTCCAAGCGGTAACCCATTTTGTGGTGGTTAATAGTGATACCCAACAAAAGCTTAAAAAGTTCATGTTTTCCCTGGATTTCTTTACAAGCATCTTGTAGGTTTGCAAGAGAAAATGGCCATTGATAGGTCTTTGTGTCACATTACCAGTTGCATGGATAAAATATTCTGGTAAGCATTTGTTAACCCCCCATGGGCTGCTAAATGTCAAAATTTTGATAAAATAGTCTGTTTTTGGACACCAACAACATCAAATGGGAATGGCACAGAGAAACGTAACTTCTTTTACTGGACTCAAAACTGATAGGGAAAAAATTTTGTAAGTAGTAAGGGTATTCAAAAATCGAGGTCTCAACCCATTTTGGGCTGGTTAATTGGTAGATTGCTCAAAGCCCATATTTGGGCTTTACTCCGAAATGCAGGTACCACAACTTAAAGGCCTCATATTCAGTCGATGTGCTTCACTTTATCTTAGAAGTAAAATTTTAAAAGTCTGTTAGGATTTGCCTTGTTATAATTTATGGGAGAGTGCCAATAGGCACGTGATCACATTCGGATGATCAAAAATAATTTAGCACTCAACCAGTTGAGGAGAGACACCCCTTAAGAGCTTAAAATTCCCGTTTTCTGTGGATTTATCTAAAAACATCTAGTAAGTTTTCAAGAAAAATGGGCCATTTGCAGGTCTTGGAGTGACATTACAAGTTGCATGGACAAAATATTCCGATAAGCATTTGTTAACCCTCCACAGGCTACCAAGCATAGAAATTTTGAGAAAATGGGCTGTTCTTGGGCATTCATAACACCCAATGTGTACATAACCACCTTCATGGTTTCCCCGTGGGAACCCCGGGAAGTAAGCAGCACTTGTTTACTGCGGTAAACCAGTTCCGCTTTACTAGTAAAATAGGACCCAGTCACCAATGCTTGGGGTGAAAGTCCTCTAAAATGGGCAACATGTTGATCAACGATTGACTATCCTTGACTTCATCGCCATGTTGTGTCACGATTAGCCATTGTGCATAAATATGTGACGTTAACCACCAACAAACAAACAAACAAACCACCTTCATGGGAAGTGGAATTCACCGAGGATCATTAGTTCAACTTTGGCGAAGCCAAATTTGAGGTATTGCCATGGCCCGTCGTCTCTCCCTCTGTCACACCATCAACACAGCTCGGGTTAGAGGCTGTATTTATGAACCGATCTTTACGAAACTTCTTGGGTACCTTTGTTATCACCATGGGACGAGAAAGAGTGTTTCGGGGTCCGGTCCGAAATTCAGGATGGCCGCTGGCAGCCATTTTGTACAAAATTAGGTGCAATCAGATTTTTGCACAGAACTTCCATATGAAAGCTCTGATTTGAATAATGTTTTGTATGAATGTTTAGTACCATGGGATACATCACATATAATACAGGTTTTTTTCTCGTGCATAAATTATGCAAATTAGACTAACTTTGATTTATTTAGTGTTACTTTCAGCACTGTAAGTGCAAATGTCAATACAGCTCGGGCTAGAGGCCGTATTTATGAACCAATCTTTACAAAACTTGTTGGGTACCTTTGTTATCACCGTGGGACGAGAACAAGTGTTTTGGGGTCCAGTCTGAAATTCAAGATAGCCGCTGGCAGCCATTTTGTACAAAATTAGGTGCAATCAGATTTTTGCGCAGAACTTCCATATGAAAGTGCTGATTTGAATAATTTTTTATGTGAATGTTTAGTACCATGGGATAGTTTTTTTCTCGTGCATAAATTATGCCAATTAGACTAACTTTGATCTATTTAGTGTTACTTTCAGCACTATAACTGAAAATGCCAATAAGGCTCGGGCAAGAGGCCGTATTTATGAACCGATCTTCACGAAACTTCTTGGGTACCTTTATTATCACCTTGGGACGAGAACGAGTGTTTCTGGGTGCGGTCCAAAATTCAAGATGGCTGCCAGTGGCCATTTTGTACCCAAATTAGGTCCAATAAGTTTTTTGTACACAACTTCTATATGGCTCGGGCTAGAGGCCGTATTTATGAACCGATCTTTACGAAACTTCTTGGGTACCTTTGTTATCACTGTTGGACGAGAACGAGTGTTTTCGGGTGCGGTCCGAAATTCAAGATGGCCACCAGCAGCCATTTGTACCAAAATTAGTGCAATCAGTTTTTTGTACAGAACTTCTGTATGAAAGTTCTGATTTGAATAAATTTTTGTATGAATGTTTAGTAACATGGAATACATCACATATAATACAGGTTTTTTTCTCGTGCAGAAATTATGCAAATTAGATGAACTTTGATTTATTCAGTGATACTTATAACAGTAAGTGCACATGTCAATACGGCTCGGGCTAGAGTCTGTATTTATGAACCGATCTTCACGAAACTTCTTGGGTACCTTTGTTATCACCTTGGGACAAGAACGAGTGTTTTTTGGTGCCTTTGTTATGACTGTGCTCTGAGAACAAATATTTTTGGGTTCAGTCAGACCCACTCTGGGACTCGAAGATTTCTTTCTAGTTTAGCATCTGTCGCCCACTTTTACAATACTTTACCCATACATTTGTTTCAGGCTATGGTCAGCATTTATGTACAGACCGTTACAATACTTTATATGTACCTTTGTTATCAGGTCATTATTTATTTATTGGTGTTTAAAGTCACATATTTCTGCACAATGGCTAATCATGACCTTGACAGTTTTACGGGTGGAGGAAGCCGGAGTACCCGGAGAGAACCACCGAGCAACGGCGAGCAACTGGCCACTCCCCAACATACTAACTCCACTCAAGCAGTGTTAGCATTGGTTAAAGACAGGTGCACCATCAACATGCAGTACGTCTTAGTACACAATGTCACCGTGCCCCTACGTGAGCAATGGGGGTTAAGTGTCTTGCCCAAGGACACAGTGTGGTTGCCGCAGGTGTGACCTCTCGGCTTGCAGGCTGCACCTCTACCTACTGAGCCACTGCACCCCCTATCCGGTCATTACCTAGATGTTTGTCATTGCTGTGTCACATACTATACATGTACATGTCTTAAACAAGTTGAGCTACAGTGTCTTTTGACACTTTCATTTTTGTAAGTAATGAAAGTATTCACGAAACCAAGTATTAACCCGTTTTGGATTGGTTACAGAGCGACACCCCTCAACAGGTTACAAATTCATGTTATCCGAGGATTTCTCTGAAAATGTGTCATAGATTTTCAAGAAAAATTGGCCATTCGCAGATCCTGGTGTTGACATTACAAGTTGCATGTCCAAAATAAGCATTTGTTAACCCTATGCTGGTTCTCAAACATCAAAATTTTGATAAAATGGGCTGTGTTTTCGTACCCACAGCACCCAAAGTTAAGAGGAGAGATCAACATAAGTGGAAGTGGAATTCGCTGAGAATTATTTTTGTAAGTAATAAGGGTGTTCAAAAAACAATCCTAAATCCGTTTTCGACTGGATAAACAATGATATCCATCAAAAGCTTAAAATTCATGTTTTCTCTGGATTTCTTTGAAAACATCTTGTAGATTTTTAAGAAAAAATGGCCATTCGCAGTTCTTGGTGTGACATTACAAGTTACATGGAAAAATATTCCTGTTAGCACTTGTGAACCCTCTGCAAAGTGCCAGACATCAATATTTTGAATATATTTAAAATAAAATGGACCATTTTCAAATAGCCACATCACTCAGTGAGTGTGTGTCAAACAAACATAACTCCTTTTGTCGGTCATTGACTTGTCGGACAACGATATTGATAATAACCCTCTCCAACATTAATGATGGTTTTAACCTAAACATTTTTTATCAAACTGAGTAATTTGAGACTACTGTACCCATCTTTCTCATAACATCAACAAAGGAACTTCAGTGAGACAGTTAAAAACAATTCATCAGACTCTGGGGTCATGAAAAATCATGGCATCTCATCTGGAAAAGCCATGATTCTCCAGAATCATAAAGTCTAGTTTAATTAGTGTTTCTTGATGAATAAAATATGTGAAAAGGAATTAAGCTATATTTACTTAGTTCAAATGAAAACATTTTTTTCATTCATTTCTCCAATCGATCTGCAATCCACCATGGCTAAGCAGTTTAAAAATGGATCAAATTTTGCTCTCAGAAATTCATCTTCCTTTGTTGATGTGCCAAAATGTTATGGCTGAAAATCGGTGCACAATGGACATCTTTCCAAAAAGTTCATAACACTGATTTTTCTTCTGCTGTGCCAATTCAATGTTGGGAAAGTTTTGAATGGTATTTAAACAGGTGGAAAAATATTGAGAAAAAATGTCAATCTCAAATGCCAAAACGGCATCTCGCTGAAATCAGTGCATGTATAGAACACTACCATCTAAAAAGACAAAGAAACTTAAATTAAACTTTGTACAAAATGGAACTAAACCACATTATTGCCCAATCAATATTCTTGGTTTACTTTGGTCATTGACAACCATAGGTGAGGGGTGGGTGAGTAGCAGGGGTGGGTCTTGAAGAAAAGTGTGAGGTGGAGATAATCAAACAAACAATTTTTTATGATTTTTTAACATGGTATACAGAGTATCAGCAGATATTTAGCTCATGAACCATTAAGTGCAACCTGGTGTCAGTGGTGGTCCAAGAGCTGAAAACTTGGTAGATCTACTTGATTTTTGCTCTTGCTCCTGCTTGCTCTGCCTTTTCCCTGAAATCCATTTGATTACTCCGAAAATCACCCACAAGTTCAAATTTTTTTATGGGGTTAACAAAAACCAAAGAAATGAAGAGGTTTTCAGATTCAATCAAATCTGACTTGGCACTAAAACAGTTTATTTTTTATGTATACTACTCAAAGGTTGCTAAGCACCAAGTATATCTAACTACCTGTTTTACGTTTTAGTTGAAATATTATTATGAAAAGTGTATATATTTTTTATTTAATTATATCTTTAATGATTTAAGTACAGAAATTAAGATTTTATTTGTGTTTGACATTATTTTTTAGCTTTTGAATACGATAACCATGGAAAATGGGTATTTTTGGTAAAAGAGGAAATTTTTCAATATGCCAAAAAGTTGACAGAGCGAACTGGTATGGGTTCAGTATCGAGTATGAGACCCATTACTGTTAATTACAGCTTGACAATGCTTTCTCAAGCTCCCAATGAGGTTCCTGGTGGTCCTTTTGTGGGATGTTGTTCTATTCTTGGACCAGCATGGCACCAAGCTCCTGGACACTTCTTGGCTGGACTGGATGAGCTGAAATTGCAAGCTGCAACTCATTCTAGACATGTTCGATTGGATTGAGGTCAGGGGATCTTGCTGGCCAATCCATACGCTCAATCCCCTCCCTCTGTCGGTACTCCCGACAGCATGGGCAACATGAGGACAGGCATTATCGTCCATCAGAATGAATCTGTCACCCACTGCACCTGCATACAATCTGACGTGGTCATCCAGGATCTCATCAATATACCATTGTGCAGTCAATGTACCACGTTCAAGGACACAGAGCTCTGTACGTCCATTCCAGCTGATGCCGCACCAGACCATGATTGACCCTCCCCCATAGCGATCATGCTCAGCAATGTTGGCTGCATGGAATCGCTCTCCTGGTCTTTACCATACCCTAGAATGCCTATCTGTGTGGTCTAGGCAGTACATTGACACATCTGTAAAAGGACAGGGTGCCAATCTTCTCCCTGTCCATCCAACGTGGTCCATGGCCCATTCATATTGTGCCTGGTGGTGGTTCTGGGACAGCGGAATGCAAATACATGGTCTTCTCGATTGGAGACTACCTTCGTGCAACCTTGCCCGGACAGTCTGCGTCAAAACATTTACCCCGGATGCATTCTGAAGGTCACTGCGAAGGTGGGTTGCTGTGGCAAAGCAGTTCCTACGGGCCTGAATGATCAAAAACCGATCTTCAGCTGCAGATGTTGCCATGTCTCTGCCACCACTATGCCGTTTTACTGGTGTGCCATACTGCTGAAATCTTGCCCAGGCTCTAGTGATCACCATATGGTGCACACCAAGGGCTTCACCAACCTGACGATGGGTAGCCCCTTGCTCCACCATCCCTACAGCCCGCCACATTTCTGCTTCAGACAATTGTCTTCTTACATTTGTGTTTGCCACATTCAATCATTAAATCACAAGGGTTTGTGTTGAAATGAAGATTGAATACCCTATACATGTCATGTACATGTAGACAGTACACGAAAACATCATGAAAATCAAGGGGTACATTCTTTCCCTGATTGTCACGAAAAGTCTGCCTGTCAAGAGAGCTAATGTAAACACTGGGGACCATCTCAATACATTCCTCAATCATATCCACCAAAAATATCACAAATATGTCACAAGCAAATTTCACAATGATGTGTCAAATATTTGGTGCTTTGCAAACTTTGAGTAGAATATTAAAGGAGTGTTTTTATTGCAGCACTAAAACAGTTTTTTTTTTATGTTATGCAGGAGTGTTTTCATTGCAGAACTAAAACAGTTTATTTTTTTATGTTATGAAGGAGTGTTTTCATTGCAGCACTAAAACAGTTCACTTTTTTGTAATGAAGGAGTGTTTTCGTTGCAGCTCTAAAACAGTTTATTTCTTATGTTGTGAAGGGTTGTTTTGATTGTGTTAAATATGCTTCTTGCATTAGTTTCTTTTTTCTCCAAGTCCATATGGGAGTGGAAAAATCTGTGTAATTTATTGAAAGATGTGGACACTTTTCAGCTTACTAATCAACGTGCATTTTTTTTTCCAAATGTTTTTCTTTTTTTCAAGTGAGTGAATATGGATTGCTGAGTGATTTGCATCCATTGTAATTAAATATGAGCAGCTACAAAGGAATCATTTAATGCATTATTCATGCACATACTTGCAATTCGTAATTTTATTTTGCAATCCAGTAACAGGTCAATTATTTATCAATGTTATTATTGTTTTATTGTTAGCAACTTTGGTGAACAGAATTATAAAATCTCACTGAGAAATGAAAAAAGGAAAATTCTTTCTGAAGTTCGACGTCATATTTTATGTATCATCTAATCCCATTGTATTCAGAGAAGTGCTTTTCATATTTTATTACACGCCTGTTCTGTGAAATCTCCATCTACAACAACACTAAACCATGCAGAAAATGAAAATCTGTCCCGTACACACGTGTGCAGAATAGAAATTGTTGACAGACTATTTTTAAATTGAGCGAAATTTCACTGGAATTGTCTACAAATCGTGCACTGCAATTACAATTTGAGTCACTAGCGATAGCTAGAAATTGTCCCGAGTTCCAATGCTCGTGCTCCTCCAAAACCCCTGAACCGATTCATTTAAATCTAAGGTAATTGCTTGTTCTGACATCACATTTTGTTTTTGTTCAAATCAACTTGCCCATCCCCATTGGGAGGCATTGGGGGAAAATGTTCAATTTTTAAAAAAAAAAATTTTTCTCATGAAGCAGTGGGTACAGTGACATGATATCTGGAATGGCATTTCATTTTGAGGTGTAGAATGAAGTTTGTTCAATCAAAGTTTGTGTAGCAATATATTTGCCTTTGTAATGGGAGGGGCAAGATTTTTGGCCCCACCCCAAATTTCTATTTTCTGAACCGCTGAGCTAATTTGAACCAAATTTAGTATGTGATATAATTAAGTGATAAGTACACCTCTATTCATATTATTTGCGGTAACCGGTTCTCGTCAGATCACCGAAGTTAAACAATGTCGAGCCTGCTCAGTCCTCGCATGGGTGACCGTCTGAGCGATCGATTCCAACTCCTGCATTGTGTCCTTGGACAAGGCATTTAACCCCGATTGTCCACATGGGGGCACGATGACACTGTGCACTAAGGCATACTACACGTCGAAGGTGCGCATGTCTTCAACCAATCTAATCCTGCCTGTGCTGCAGTGCGGAGTTACGATGTTGGGGAGCTGGCAGCTGCTCATCGTTGCTCGGTGGTTCTCTCCAGGGTACTCCGGCTTCCTCCACCCTCAAAACTGTCACAGTCATGATTAGCCATTGTGCATAAGTATGTGACCTTAAACACCAATAAATAAATAAATTCATATTTTGTTTTTGAGGGGGACTGAAAAAACGTAAGTTTTAATTTTTGATGATATTGACTGAATATTAATTTTTGAGCCCTCTCTGTAAGTTTCTGTTTGCTTTCAAAGCATTTTTGTAAGTGATTTATTTATTCATTACCTTTTGGTTCATGTTGTATTGTTGTGGGTATCCATATTCTTTTTGTATTCTTATGTTTTTCTGATATTTTTCCAATCATATATAGATTTTTTTAGCATAGTGTTTGCTAACACCTTCAACCTGTTATACATACATTTTTGCATAAAGAAAAAATTCAGCAACAGGCAGAGTTAATAATAATAACAGATTGGGAAGGAGGGTCTGTGATAATTCACTTTGGCTGAAGGTTTAAATTATTACCGAACCTTTGTACAGGTAAAAAAAAGATCTGTCCATTTCACTGTTTACAGTAGAGCATACGATGCAACTATTTAGAACATTGAGGTTGAAGGGGCTGAGGGGGCATGGTGGCTCAGTAGGTAGAGGTGCAGACTGCAAGCTGCGAGGTCCTTGGTTTCGAATCCCACCTGCGGCAACTGCCTTGTGTCCTTGGGCAAGACACTTCAGCCCCATTTCCCGGCATGGTGGCATTGTGTACTAAGACGTACTGCATGTCGATGGTGCACTTGTCTTCAACCAATGCTAACCCTGCTTGTGTGGAGTAAGTATGTTGGGGAGTCTGACAATTGCTTGTCATTGCTTAGTGGTTCTTTTTGGGTGCTACGGCTTCCTCCACCTATAAAACTGCTGTGGTCATGATTAGCCATTGTGCAGAAATATATGATCTTAAACAGAAATAAATAAATTAATATTGAAGGGGCTAAAGGCAGGTAAAGTAGAGAGAGTAAATCTTATTCATATCCCCCAGTGATAACTTTTGATATTTAGTATGTAGCATCTTTAGTAGGATCAGATTTGAGTTAGTTCACATCAAGTCCTTGGATTCATATTTAGGCCCCCAATGGGAGCCCAGATTTGAACTTAGTGCAATAAATGGAAAATTCTTAAAAAAAATTCTTCAGATCCACTGGTCGAAATCTTTTTATGTTTGGCATACAGCATCTTTAGGGTGTCAGGTTCAAGTTTATCCACATGAAATCCCTGGGTTCATCTTTGAGCTCCTTATTGAGCACAAATTTTAACTTTGTGCTGTCCCTGCAGGAACCCCAGGAAGTGAAGCAGTGCTTGTTTACTGTGGTTAATAAGCTCTGTTTCACTGGTAAAATAGGACCCAATCACTAATGCTTGGGGTGTGAGTCCTCTAAAATAGGAAACATGGGGTATAAACGATTTACTGACCATGACTTTATCTCCATGTTGTGGTCATGCTTAGCCATTGTGCTGAAGTATGTGACCTTAAATGCCAATAAATAAATAACTTTGTGCTTCTTGATAAATATTCTCCCAAAATCATTTTCTTCAGATCCACCACCCCAATCTTTTGATGTTTTGATATTTGGTATCCAGCATCCAATGAGAGTCAGATTCAGATTTGATCAAATGAAGTCCCTGGTTCATATTTGGGCTTCGTGTGATAACCTGGATTTTAACTTGGTGTTGTTTGAGGAATATTCTTGAAAAATATTCTTTTTCATATCTGCCTGTAAGAATCTTTTGATATTTGGTATATCTTTTCATATTTAATTTTGTACTAACTGAGAAATATTCTCCCAAAATCATCTTCTTCAGATCCACCACTCACCGCTCAGGATCAGATTCAAGTGTGTTTGAATCAAGTCCCTGGGTTCATATTTGGGATCATTAGGGGAGCCCAAATTTTAACTTAATGCAATATGCTGAAAAGTTTTTACAAATTTTATTCAGATCCACCAGTCATAATCATTTGATATTTAATATGCAGCTTCTTTAGTGGTGTCAGATACTAGTTTGTTCATATCAAGTCCCTGGATATATATTTGGGCACCTTATGGGAACCCAAATTTTAACATGGTGCAGTATGAAGAAACTTCTTTCAAAACCTTCTTCAGATCCACAACTCTGATGAATCTTTTGCTATTTGGTATGCAGCATCCTTAGTGGAGACAGATTCAATTTTCTGTTCAAATCACATCCTTGTGGTCATATATGGGCTCCTTATGGGTGGGGTGGGGGGTGGCAGAATTTTACTTAGTGAAATATGAGGAATATTCTTTAGAAATCTTATTAGATCTGCCAGTCAGAATCTCTTGATATTTGGTACACAGCATCCTTAGTGGGGTAAGATTCAATTTTGTTGAAAACAAAGTCATTAGGTTCATCAGGGTTTCCGCTAGACTGGCTGTGGGTCCGTCGACTGGACCCATTCCCCCCGCTGATCATACTATGATCAGTCATCAGAAAAGCTGGTGGTTAAAATGTCGAGTACAATGCTGTATCGTAACGACACTCAGGATCCTTTGTTTCCACGTAATATAGGCATAATTATGTTGTATACTATGCCTACTATTTCTGGCAACAACCTGATACTTTATAACCCCCAGACGAAAGGGGGAAACAAAGTTCAAATCCTAACCATCGCCTATAAAATTTCGGACTCAAATTGTCGTGTTTGGTCCGAAATCACTGGCTTTTATTTCGAGCGATAAATGATGTAATTGCATGTGCATGACGTCACACGTCCGCATCATGGTTCTTTTTGAATATTTCTTTCTATCTGAATTTCTAATTAATTACGTTGGCACGTATCGGGTTGTATAAAAAAAAATTGAGGTCAAGCGTCGCAGTCACTGTCAGGTTTCGTGGATTTTGTGTTGTTTTGGGTTTGTATTTTTATGAAACCTCTGACCAGATGTAGTATTGTGTGTCCCATGGGAATTTTGAGAATTGTAGGAGGTAAAAATACATATTTTCCACTTCAATTATTCAGCATTTTAGCGACCAGAATGCCCCAAGAGGCCACCAGAGAGCACCTAAAAATCAAATTTTCAGCGTCTGAGTTTCACTTTCTTTAAATTACCGGACCTACAAATTTTTCCCTAGCGGAAACCCTGGGTTTATATTTGGGCTTCCTATGGGAGTCAAATTTTATCTTCATGCAATTTGAGGAACATTCCTTCAAAGATTTTTTGTTTCAGATCCACTTGGCAGAATCTTTTGATATTTGGTACATAGCATTACTGATAATGGGGTGAACCAGATGGGTTTGAAACTTAATCTAAATCAGAATTTACCATTTGTTTGTTTAAATGAATTCTGCCCACAAGTGGTAGGGTGGATTGTGTTCACATTTAGTCAGATGTCTATGTGGGTGGATAATATTATTTATTTATTTATTTATTGATGTTTAAGGTCACATACTTATGCACGAATGGCTAATCATGACCGTGACAGTTTTATGGGTGGAGGAAGCCGTACTACCCGGAGAGAACCACAGAGCAATGACGAGCAGCTGCCAGCTCCCCAACATCGTAACTCCGCACTGCAGCACAGGCAGGATTAGATTGGTTGAAGACATGCCCCCATCGACGTGCAGTACGCCTTAGTACACGGCGTCATCGCGCCTCCATGTGGACAGTTGAGGTTAAGTGCCTTGCCCAAGGACACAACGCGGGAGTCCGAATCACCCATCCGAGGATTAACCAGGCTCGACGTTGCTTAACTTCAGTGTTCTGATGAGAACCGCTTACTGCAACGCCACCACGCCCCCTGGATAATATTAACATTTGTTCAAATGATACACTGAGTCCTGGAAGAGGGGTAGAGGTGTGGGTTGTGGTGGGTGGATCCATTGGGTGAGTATTTTTTGGGGGGGCTTTAAAAAGCATTTAAAGGATTTTGAGTGTTTTTATGCAAAGAAACAAATCATCTAGTTGACCCTGTGGGGTCCATGTTGTTGTTTTTTTTCTCTCTTTTTTCTCTTTAAAATGAATTTTGAAGTTGTTTGAGTGATTTTATGCACGAAAACCAAAACTGTGCACCCAGTGGACCCCATGGTGTGGGTGGGTGATGTGGGGGTTCATTGGGTGAGGTTTACCACACCCTGTTGGGTTCATAGGTGGGTGAGGTCCATGTTGGGTTTTTAGCTCACCTGACTGAAAGTCAGGGTGAGCTTTTCTTACCACTCTTCGTCCGTCGTCCGTCTTTCTTCCGTCGTCTTGCGTGAAGGTGGTGTTTGAGCCTCTTTCTCCTAAACCACTGGCCACATTTTAATTAAATTTCATGCAAGTAGTGGTTACGTAGGGGCATTTTGATTTTTATCCAAATTAGGTTTCAGCTCATATTGAGCAGAGGTGTGGGGAAAAAATGGCCAATTTTTTTGAAAATCTTCTTCTAATGAACCACCAGTAGCAGAGACTTGATATGTGGTATACAGAGTCCTTTTGAGGTTTAGAATCAAGTTTGTTCAAAAGAAGTTTGTCAGGCATTATTTGACTTCGTAATGGGAGGGGCTAAAGTTTTGGCCATGCCTAAAATTTCTAGGTCGATTTGAACCAGATTTGATATGAGATGATAATGGGTCATAAGTAGTTGATTGATGCCAAAAAACATTTTTTCATTGCCCCGTGGGAACCTCGGGAGCTAAAAATAGGAAAAACCTTAAAACTGCCATATCTCCAAAACTACAATGCAAAGAGAATTCTTATTTTGTATAAAGCTTACTTTTATCCAGTAGAATAGAATGGTTAAAAAAAATCCCTATCGGTTTGATCACAAGGTACTTTTTTCAGGACTTTTGAAAAAGTGCTGAGTCAGCACTTTTTAACACTGTAGGCAATGAGAAAAAGATTAAAAAATCATCTTCTCCAGATCCAGCAGGCAGAATCTTTTCATATTTGGTATGCAACATTGTAGGGTGGATCTGATTCAAGTTTGTTCAAATCGGCCCCCTGGGTTCATATTTGGGCTCAGTATAGGAGCCCGATTTCGAACTTAGTGCATTTCAGGCAAATTTCTTAAAAAATCTTCTTCTCCAGATCCAGCAGGCAGAATCTTTCGATATTTGGTATGCAACATTGTGGGGGTGGATCTGATTCAAGTTTGTTCAAATCGGCTCCCTAGATTCATATTTGGGCTCACTATAGAAGCTTGAATTCGAACTTAGTGCATTTAAGGCAAATTTCTTAAAAAATCTTCTTCTCCAGATCCAGCAGGCAGAATCTTTTTGTATTTGGTATGCAACATTGTGGGGTGGATCGGAATCAAGTTTGTTCAAATCGGCCCCTGGATTCATATTTGGGCTCAGTATAGAAGCCTGAATTCGAACTTAGTGCATTTCAGGCAAATTTCTTCAAAAATCTTCTTCTCCAGATCCAGCAGGCAGAAACTTTTGATATTTGGTATGCAACATTGTGGGGTAGATCTGATTCAAGTTTGTTCAAATCGGCCCCCTGGGTTTATATTTGGGCTCAGTACAGGAGCCCAAAATCGGCCCACTGGGTTTATATTGGGCTCAGTACAGGAGCCCAAATTTGAACCTAGTGCATTTCAGGCAAATTTCTTCAAAAATCTTCTTCTCCAGATCCAGCAGGCAGAATCTTTTCATATTTGGTATGCAACATTGTGGGGTGGATCTGATTCCAGTTTGTTCAAATCGGCCCCCTGGATTCATATTTGGGCTCACTACAGAAGCCCGAATTCGAACTTAGTGCATTTCAGGCAAATTTCTTCAAAAATCCTCTTCTCCAGATCCAGCAAGCAGAATCTTTTAATATTTGGTATATAACATTGTGGGGTGGATCTGATTCAGATTTGTTCAAATCGGCCCCCTGGGTTTATATTTGGGCTCAGTATAGGAGCCCAAATTTGAACTTAGTGCATTTCAGGCAAATTTCTTTGAAAATCTTCTTCTCAAGATCCAGCAGGCAGAATCTTTTGATATTGGGTATGCATCATGCTTAAGGGGGTGAGATTCAAGTTGTTCAAGCCAAGTCCCTGGGTCCATATTTGGACTCACTGTGGGAGCTCGAATGATAACTTAGTTCAAAATGAGGGAATTTTCTTTAAAAATCTTCTTCAGATCCAGCATTCGGAATGTTCTGATATTTGGTATGCATCATCCTTAAGGGGTGAGATTCAAGTTTGTTCAGCCATGTCCCTAGGTCCATATTTCGACTCACTGTTCAGCTCGATTTGTAACTTAGTTCAAAATGAGGGAATTTTCTTTTAAAATCTTCTTCTTCAGATCCAGCAGTCGGAATGTTTTGATATTTTGTGTGCAGCATCCTTAGGGGGGTGAGATTCAAGTTTGTTAAAGCCAAGTCCCTGTGTTCATATATGAGCTCCCTGTGGGAGCCCGAATTATAACTTAGTTCAATATGAGGAATATTCTTTAAAAATCTTCTTTTTTTTTTTAGATCCACTGGTCAGAATCTTTGGATATTTGGTATAAGCTTTTCTTAGGAGAAGCAGATGCAACTTGTTGAAATCAATTCTCTGGGTTGATATTTAGGCTATCATGTCAGGTGAGCGCCCTCAGGTCCCTTGGGGCCTCTTGTTTTTTCTCTCACTTTAGCTCACCTGGCCTAAAAGGCCACGTGAGCTTTTCTCATCACATGGCATCCATCGTCGTCTGCCATCCGTCGACTCTCGTCCGATGTACAGCATCCATAAACTTTTCACATTTTCATCTTCTTCTCTGTAACTGCGAGCTGGTGTGAACCAAACTTGGCAGAAATGGTCTATGGGAGGTCCTGTACAAACGATCCTCATTTAATGTTGATCGGGATGCAAACATGGCTTCAATTGCGGCTTATAGTTACTATAGAAATTCTATGGGAAATCATATTTTCATCTTCTCTGGAACTACTGAGCTGACATGAACCAAACTTGGCAGAAATGGTCTATGGGAGGTCCTGTACAAACGATCCTCATTTTGTTCCCGTTGGATGAAAAACATGGCTTCCAGAGGCTTTCTTTGATTCTGGTTGGTGGACTTTCAAAAATCTTCTCCGAAACCGCCAGGCCAAATGTTTTGAAACTTCATATAAATGGTGATAGGGACCCCCTCTACCAACGATCCTCATTTAATGTTGATTGGGTTACAAACATGGCTGCAATTGCCGCTTGCAGTTACTGGGAAATCACATTTTCATCTTTTTCTCTGGAACTACTGAGCTGACGAGAAACCAAACCTAGCAGGGATAGTCTATGGAAGGTCCTTTACAAACGATCCTCATTTTGTTCCCATGGATTTGAAAACAGAGGCATTCTTTGATTCTGATTGGTGGATTTTGAAAAATCTTCTCCTCTGAAACCACAGGGCCAAATGTTTTGAAACTTTGCATGGTTGATGACTGGGACCCCCTCTACCAACGATCCTCATTTAATGTTGATCGGGATGCAAACATGGCTTCAATTGCGGCTTATAGTTACTATAGAAATTCTATGGGAAATCATATTTTCATCTTCTCTGGAACTACTGAGCTGACATGAACCAAACCTGGCAGGAATGGTCTATGGGAGGTCCTCTACAAACGATCCTCATTTTGTTCCCGTGGGTTGAAAAATATGGCCGCCAGAGGCATTCTTTGATTCTGGTTGGTGGATTTTCAAAAATCTTCTCTGAAACTGCCAGGCCAAATGTTTTGATACTTCACAGAAATGATGACTGTGACCTCCTCTACCAATGATCCCCATTTAATGTCGATCGGGTTGTAAACATGGTTTCAATTGCAGCTTATAGTTACTATAGAAACCCTATGGGAAATCACATTTTCATCTTCTTCTCTGGAACTACTGGGCTGACGTGAACCAAACCTGTAAGGGATAGTCTATGGGAGGTCCTCTACAAACGATCCTCATTTTGTTCCCGTGGGTTGAAAATATGGCTGCCAGAGGCATTCTTTGATTCTGGTTGGTGGATTTTCAAAAATCTTCTCCTCTGAAACTGCCAGGCCAAATGTTTTTATACTTCACAGAAATGATGACTGGGACCCCCTCTACCAATGATCCCCATTTAATGTTGATCAGGTTGTAAACATGGCCGTAATTGTGGCTTATATATACTAGAGAAACCCTATGGAAAATCACATTTTCATCATCTTCTTCTCTGGAACTACTGAGCCGACGTGAACCAAACCTGGCAGGGATAATCTTCTACAAATGCTTCTCATTTTTGTTACCGTGCATCGAAAAACATGGCTGCCAGAAGCATTTTTTGATTCTGATTGGTGGATTTTGAAAAATCTAATCCTCTGAAACCACAGGGCCAAATGTTCTGTAACTTTGCATGGTTGATGACTTGGACATCTTCTACCAACGATCTTCATTTAATGTGATTGGGTTGCAATCATGGCCACAATTGCGGCTTACAGTTACTATAGAAACCCTATGAGAAATCACATTTTCATCTTCTCTGGAACTACTGGGCTGACGTGAACCCAAAACTGGCTGGAATCAGGCCTGAAAATAAGCTGTCTGACATTAGCAAAATGAGGTCCCCAGAGGGTGAATTTGATGATGCTATCCCATACAGCGTGCCAATTTATCCTCTGGGTACCTCTTTCTGTTTAGTTTTGAGACCCTGATTCAGATTGAGGTTCGCAGAGGGTAAATTTAGTGATGCTACCCTGATGTGCAGGGTAACATCACTAAATTCACCCTCTAGGGACCTCATTTTGCAGATGACAGTCTGCTTATTTTCTGGCTTGGCCGGGATAGTCTATGGGAGGTCCTCTACAAACTATCCTCATTTTGTTCCCATGGGTTTGAAAACATGGCCGCCAGATGCATTCTTTGATTCTGATTGGTGGATTTTCAAAAATCTTCTCCTCTGAAACCACAGGGTCAAATGTTTTTAAATTTTGCATGGTTGATGACTAGGACCCCCTCTACCAACAATCCTCATTTAATGTTGATCACCGGGGTTGCAAACATGGCTTCAATTTACGGCTTATAATTACTATAGAAGACCTATGGGAAATAACATATTCATCTTCTTCTCTGGAACTACTGAGCCGATGTGAACCAAACTTGGCAGGAATGGTCTATGGGAGGTCCTCTACAAACGATCCTCATTTTTTTCCCGTGGGTTGAAAAACATGGCTGTCAGAGGCATTCTTTGATTTTGGTTGTTGGATTTTCAAAAATCTTCTCTGAAACTGCCAGGCCAAATGTTTTTATACTTCTCATAAATGATGACTGGAACCCCCTCTACCATCGGTCCTCATTTAATGTTGATCGGGTTGCAAACATGGTTTCAATTGCAACTTATAGTTACTATAGAAACCCTATGGGAAATCACATTTTCATCTTCTCTTGAACTACTGGGCCGACGTGAACCAAACCTAGTAGGGATAGTCTATGGGAGGCCCTCTACAAACGATCCTCATTTTGATCCCATGGGTTTGAAAACATGGCCATAGGCATTCTTTGATTCTGATTGATGGATTTTGAAAAATCTTCTCTGAAACCACAGGGCCAAGTGTTTTGAAACTTTGCATGGTTGATGACTGGGACCCCCTCTACCAACGATCCTCATTTAATGTTGATCGGGTTGTATGCATGGCCGCAATTCTGGCTTATATTTACTATAGAAACCCTATGGGAAGTCACATTTCCTTCTTCTCTGAAACTACTGAGCCAAAGTGAACCAAACCTGGCAGGGATAGTCTATGGAAAGTCATCTACAAATGCTCCTCATTTTTATTACTGTGCATTAAAAAACATGGCTGCCAGGAGCATTTTTTGATTCTGATTGGTGGATTTTGAAAAATATCTGATTGATGGATTTTGAAAAATCTCCTCTGAAACCACAGGGCCAAATGTTTTGAAACTTTGCATGTTTGATGACTTGAGACTCCCTCTTCCAACAATAATAATGTAATGTTGATCGGGTTGCAAACATTGCTGCAATTGTGACTTATAGTTATTATAGAAACCCTATGGGAAATCACATTTTCATCTTCTTTGGAACAACTGAGCTGATGACTGAACCAAATAGGGATAGTCTATGGCGGGTCCTCTACAAATGCTCCGCATCTTCTTCTCTGAAACTACTGAGCCGACATGAACCTAACTTCACATGAATGGGCTATAGGAGGCCATCTATAAACAGTTATCTTTTTGTTCCTGTTGGTTGGAAAATATGGCCACCGGAGACATTCTCTGATTCTGATTGATGGATTCAAATGTTTTGAAACTTCACGTGATTGAAGACTGGGGCACCTTCTACCAATGATCCTCATGTAATGTTGATGTAATGTTGCAAACATGGCCACAATTGCAGCTCATAGTTACCATGGAAAGCCTATGGGAAATCACATTTTTATATGTAGTTCCAGGTGAGCGATTACAGGCTCTGTAGAGCCTCTAGTTCTTTCGATTTCACAGCTTGTGCCGAGTATCTGTGAGTGTGACCGATTCATTGTTCACCCAAAGTATTAGACCTTGGACAATAGACAAGAATCATTCCCTAAATTACCTTTGGTATTTATTTGTAACTTTACCAGAACAATCCTCTGCTCAGTAATAATACTAAACTTTTAGGTATTCTAATTTTCCGTTTTGAAATGCTGTGATTTTACACATTGTTGGAAAGGGCTCTGTGTTACAGTATAGAACCCTACTAACTCTCTGTACACTAATGTTGAATTGTCACAATTTCTAGCTGCTGTTTCCTTCAAAATGCATCTGCAAATTTAACCAAATCAGTTTTCTGTCAAATGGGACTGAATTGGTTAAATTCCTAGTTGTATTATGGGAAAAATTTGCCCCTTGAAATTTTCTGTTTTGACATTGGTGTACAGAGTTAATTGACTGATTGAGTCGTAGAAGCCACTATTATGGCTCTTGAAAAGTGTTGAAATGCACTTTAGTGGCTTTACTCTGTTTGCATAGACTTGCTGTTTTCTTAGCAGTTGAAAATTAATGTTTATATAAAATTGTTTTGTTACAATTTATTGGAGAGTGCCTATTGGCACTCTCCAATAAATTGTAACAAAATTGTTTTTGTGCAAAATCTTTCTGAACTAAGGCTTCCATTTCTGGTTGGACATCTTTAAAGAAAAATTACTCACTTTTCAAATAACCTTTGAAAAATAATTTAGCACTCATTAAATGATCATTTTGTCGTATTCTGGAGATAGACTGAGTATTAATTCTTTTATATCTTGTGTGGCATAGCCCATAGAGGTCTGTCAAACAAGATATAATGGATTAAATGCCGTGTTGGATGTTGAGAGGCCAAATAGGTCTACAAACAATATGCATTTGTGAATTCATTGATTATTAGGATAATTTCTTGATATATTACACGATTGTTTATTCAGTTGATAGATTACTTTATAACCCATATGGAAATAACAGGTCAAATTTGTACTGAAGGTATGGTAAATGGTTTTGTGTTCAGAAGTTTTATTCAGCTAACAGGGTTATTCAATTAGGCAATGTCCAATTAGGTGGGCCCCACTGTATTTCCATCTGTTTATTAAATCAAAAATCAGTCTCAGTGAAAAAAAACTTGTTACCATGAGCTACAATTTTCTTGATTGCACTTCTAGCCTTTGTAATAGCACTAGTCAGTATGTCTGTATTACTTTAGATTGGGATCCCCAGGAAGTGAAGCACTGCTTGCTTACTGTGATAAACAACCTCTGTTTTAGTGGTAAAGTAGGACCTAGTCACCAATACTTGGGTGGAAGTGCTCTAAAATGTGCATCATGGGTATAAATGATTGACTAAACTTGATTTTATCTCCAAGTTGCAGTCCCAATTAGCCTTTGTGCAGAAATATGTGACCTTAAACACTAATAAAGAAAATTAATAAATAATTGAACAAATAAATAAAATATCAGTATTACTTTGCCAATATCTTGGTTGCAAACTATCTTTAGACAGTGAATAGTTGTCCCTGTGTTCAAATGATTGTCATTCCTGACCACAGTCATTTGAGTCTATCCCTTATAACGTTTTTATTAATGCACTTTGTTCTAGGATTCTAATCTAAGAATTCGTTCTCTTCTCATCAGCTAGACTGAAGAATGTCAGATGAATTATAAAACCACAAAAAGGCAAAATAAAAATTCATTTTGGACCATTCCTGAGAGAGGTTTTCAGAAAACATCACCTACTTAACTAACTGTGCTCAGTGCACAGCCTGCCTAAACCAATATTTAGGAAAACAGTAAATGTTATTTTAAGGCGTTCTTCAGTGTGATTATGTCACCAAGTGTTTCTAAAAATGTAATGATTTGTATATTGTACCTTCACATGGATGTGTGTTAGCGTGTGTGTGTGTGTGTGTGTGTGTGGGGGGGGGGGGGGGGGGGGCTGTACTGTCAAGCCTTGTCTATCCCTAGTATTGCATATCAATGCTGCCATTTCATACTACAATACCCAACACCCTATATCGCTCTTGAGTACTACTAATGACTGGTATATTATATCAACATTCTGAACCTTGGTCCTATTTGCACTTAGTATTTATTAAATTCTGCAACTTTTTCTCTTCGGGTCTCTACTAATACCGTCTTTGGCCAGTACTACAGCATTCTACCCCTACTGCTTCCAGACTTTGCCCCCTAGCCAACTGTTACTACTAACTTTCAACTTCACTGTTTCCTAGTAGAAAAGTGGTGCCCACTTAACTGGATATCTTTTAATGGAATATAAGCCTGTTATTTGAATGTAATTTCCAAACGCCAAACCATTTACCATACTTTCAGTACAAGTTTGACCTGTTAATTGCATTTTGGCTATGCAATAATCTCCTGGTAATTGAATACAGAATCTTGTGATATATTGAATCTTTACTGTGGCAGTCGCACAGTTCTTCACATTTTGCCTTAGTACGTCAATATAGGCATTTAATCTAGTATATATTGTGTGGCAGAGCTCCACAAGCTCTACCAACAAGAGATAATAGAATAAATGTTCAGGATAGAATATAAATGTTTTGTTTATTCCTAGAATACAGGATAATGACCAACATTCTATAAATTGAAAACTTCTGTTAATTGAATATTTTCACTGGCAAAGTGACTATCCATTTAACAGGGATTCTGCAGTACTGTCATACAGTACTTTGCCACAAGTATACTTTTCCAATGATGGAGTTTCAGTAATATTTGTTTCTGCTACTTCAGTTGGATTCTACCATGGCCATCACTTTCTCTCCTTTGATCGATATTTTACTAATCCTGGCTTCTACCATTAGTTCACAGCTATAGGTTTCTTCCTTGTCCATCACTATCCATCCAGTGATCGGCTTCAACTAAATGCTGACTTCTACCACTGAACCACTACTTTCTCCTGCCATTCACCCCAGTCCAGTATGGAAAGTGTTCTCTTCCACCAGCAGTATTACCACTTTTACTTCTTACTTCTACCATTACCACTACTAGTTCCACCCTTACTGTCCTATCCTTGGAGATTGCTTCGGTACTACTGACTGTTAATACAGTGATCCACTATCGTCATTAATCCGATTTTTTGTACAAGCATTGTAACTGCTTTCCACTGTTGTCACTACTACTGACTTATCCATGGCTAACACTCTATGCCATTATCGGGGTGCTGTGGCTTATTGGTTGATTTGAGATCAAAAGGTTGTTGGTTCAATTCTGACCCACATATCTACTTTGTGTGGGCAAGGCACTTCATCCCAATTGCCCACGTGGGGGCCGGAGGCGCTGTGTGCTAAGGCGTACTGCACGTCGATGGTGCACTTGTCAGCCAACTAATGCTAACCCTGCTTGCACAGTGTTAGTGCATTGGGGAGTTTGACAGTTGCTCTGTGGTTCTCTCAGAGTTCTCCGGCTTCCTCCACCCGTAACAAAGTTCGACACAAGGTGACCTTGGCTGTCAAAAGTGTCATTAAACCCCAATAAATAAATAAATCTACTTTGTGTCCTTGGGCAAGAAACTTATTCCCAATTTCTATGGCGAACTGCATGTCAGTGGTATATACATGCCTTCAACCCATATTAACCCTTGTGCTGGGTTAGTAGGTTTGAAAGTATGTTAGTTACTTTTCCGATACTCAGTGATTCTGCCAGGTTACTCCGCCTTTCTCAACCAGTAAAACTGTCCAACTCTTATAGAAACAGGCTGTTGAAAGTGTCATTAGAACAGATTAAGTAACTGAATAGCATTCTTCCACTACTGCTTGCATATGTCATTATCACTGCTGTTGGCTCCTTCCCTGCCATTGGTACTGCTAGTGAAGTCCTTTTCTAGTATCCGACTCTCCTTAAAAAAATTATTTCCCCTGATGTGCTTATCGGGGTTCACTCAAACTTCTCGATTCTCAGCTGTTATTATAGTCGACTGCAGAATTGGTGGTAAACTAAAAACAAGATTGCAAGACTTGTACTGATAGAGGCTTGTAATGCACTTGATGAAAAAACAATGCACAGTAGAGGCAGAAAGCCAGTAGTGGTAGGGAAAGAACCAGTAGCAGTATAGTGGTGGTGGAACACTATAGATCTGAATTGAAGCAGTCATGGTGGCAGTTGAAGCAGAAAGCCAACAGTTTTAATAGAAAGGAATAAACCAGCAGCAGCACTAATGGTATAGTGGTGGTAGAAAACTATGGACCTGTGCGGTAGTGATGGTGGTGGCTCTCTCTTGGCGCCATGACTCCCTTTCCTAGAATTCCTTTCTAGGATATGTTTGTGGCTACGTGGATCCCATTTCCTCCCATGATGAGTTGCACGATGTGTCACTCTAACTGATCATTTCTCTTATTGCTGTTGAGTCTCCCATTTCCCACCTGTAAGGATTCGACTGCAGACCTGACTAGAACAAATCAAGGCCACAGGATCTGTACTTGTAATAGCTAATAATGAACTTAATAGAAGACAATGCTGAGTAGATGCAGACATCTAGTCGTACCATCTGCAGAGAAAGAGATGGGCTGTAGTAATAATGGTGTAGCTAAGTAGTAGTGATAGGGACTAAATCTGGAGAGAAGCATCAGATGCAATAAAGGGTGATCAAATGACAGGAGGTGTTAGGCATAATAGACAGTATTAGACACGTCAGCAGTAGTGACATTGGTAGAAGCCATTAACAATGGCTGTGGCAGAAACGTGTAAGAGTAATGATAGCTGGTGGTAGTAGTCTTCGAAGATGGTGCACTAAGCCTGGAGGTAGAACTAGTAGTGGTCATCGTAGAAGTAGATAAAAGCTGAATTGTGGCAATACTACTACCCGACCCAACACTTTTATTAACTAATGGGAGAAGCTAGTAGTGGTGGCCCGATGGAGGAAGCCAACATTAGTTAAAACTGATCATCGGAAAGATTGGAATGGTAGAATCTAGTAGCTATGGTCTAGTGTACATGTAAGTATTGGTGAAAACCCATTATTGGGTGGGCAGAAGTCAGTGATGGTGGCAGTACAACTCGGAGACGGCAGTGTTAAAATGTAGGGGTGCAAGTAAGCTTGTGACATAAGCTAGAAGTAGTAGTCGTAAAAGGTTGTTCACACTGGTTGAAGGCGATAGAGGCCAGAAGTGACATAATGATAGAATGTGATACTAGTGGTGGTATTGTGGGAAGCAAGGAATGGTGATAGTCATAGTGATGAAAGTACTGCTTTTGTGGGACTGTATCATTGGTGGCAATAGCCAACAATAAACTTCAACAAATTTTGAAAAATAACTGGTTATACCCCTGTGAATGAAGTTCAGGAGGGTATATAAGAATCGCTTTTTCTACCCCTGTGAATGAAGTTTGTTTTTTTTTGGGGGGGGGGGGGGTATATAGGAATCACTTTGTCCGTCAGTCTGTCTGACTGGGCAAGTCGTGTCTGGCTCAGGATACTTGGGATTAATAAGGTTGAAATGCCTGTCTACAGTTCACATACCGCCGCATCCAAATCCAAGTATAGCAAGTCTTGTCCGGCTCAAAACTTCTGATGCCCTTTACGGATATTAATGATACTTGGTATTAATGTTGTCCACCACCAGAGAGTGTGTCGCGAATAAGGTTGGAATGCCTTCTACAAGGTCAACAAGGTCACAGACTTGGTAGTTCAAGTCTACATACCCTCACATCCAAATCCGACTTCAACAAGCAGAGTCTGGGTCAGAACGTTTGAATGTCTCTAAGGATATTAATGGTACTTGGTATTATTGTTGCCCACTTTCAGCGAGTGTGTCACGAATAAAGTTGGAATATCTGTCCTCAAGGTCACAAACTTAGATAAACTTCACATGCCCATGTCCATAAATACACTCATGTCCAGCTCTGAACTTTTGATAGCCTTGAAGGATATAAATGATACTTGGTATTATTGTTGCCCACTCCCAGAGGGCATATTTTGAATAAGGTTGGAATACCTGTAATGTCAAGGTCACTGATTTAGTTGAACTTTATATACCCCACATCCAAATATGTATCATGTCTGGCTCAGAACTTTTGAATCCCTCCAAGGATATTAATGATACTCGGAATTACTGTTGCCCACACTCAGAGAGTGTGTCAAAAATAAAGTTGGAATGTCTGTCTTCAAGGTCAGGGTCACAAACTTCACATGCCAAAGTCGTCGTGTCTGCCTCAGAACTATTTACAGACTTGAAGGATATTAGTGTTACTTGGTATTATTGTTGCTCAGAGAGCGTGTTGTGGGGGTATTCTTGGTTTGATGTTGGGACAGGGCACATCTTGTATATATCTGAAGTCTTCAGTTCTGTTGAGTATTCTAAAAATCAACAAACAGCAGTAAAACTGCCCAGGAGTAGTCAGAAGAGGCTAAAAAAGCTAAATATAGTTACAAAGACTAATTCTGCCAAAAGTACTGCCTACCTTGATAGAGATCTCTGGGACCTATTGAATTTTGCACTAACCAAGATGGCAGTCTTCCACATAACTGCAGTAATCACAAAACGGTAGTTAACATGTGCAACAATGACAACCCAGGTGACTCACTAGTCCTGTGGTTTATGATGTCACTTTTAGACTACTGGCAACGATTATAGTTCGGGATTTGTGATATGTCCAAGAAAGCATTGTCGTATCACTGCATCAAAATTAAAATCAGATTTCATATTGTAGCTATCGAATTGTTCTCTGTGTGATCAATGTTTTTCAGCAACACCTGAATTGCTAACATCACATTGTGTCAAAATTGAAAGCTATAAAGGAAAATCGCCTTGTATCTCTTCCACATTGAAATAAAATTGCTCGCATTCATGCAAAGTCTTTACATTTATCAATGTCAGAGCTTGTTTTGGAGAAATTGATGGCAATGAAAGTCAATGGTGTCGCAATTTTTACTCGTGGCACAGAACAATCTGCAAATACGAAACATTTACAAGCTGCCCTTTGAAGGGGAAGTGAAGCAATGATGCATGATGACTGTGGTAAACACATTTTTGATAGTATAGGCCTCTGTAACCAACGCCTTGGTTGGAAGCCCTTGGTAGTGGGCACCAAAAGTGCAAACAATTGCCTAAACCTTACTAAATGCCGACAGTGTCCCCCCACACACCGAAAAGACCACTAAACGATCCACACTGACAAGTAAATGGAGATGTCGGAGGATTAAAAGAGAAATTACCTTGTGAAAATACCAGCTCTTGACTTGGTTTCTGGGAGGGGGCTCTCGTAAAACATATAAGGGGCTTATGTGCTACACATGTTACTCTCAAAACTCAGTTGGGTTCATATTCACTCAACCCAGTTGATCTGGGTTAATTTTTAACCAAACTGATTTTACAGTGTACTAAAGAAGAAGACATTTCTTTGTTGGTTTCTTGTGGATACCTCACAGCTTTTGCGGCAGGTGCACAGCACCAATAACAACATTTAGGCTTCGTTTGATAACTGACTTAACAACTTCCAATAATATTTCGAGCATTTGACAATAGTTTTCGTTTGGAGACTTAAACATACAGTCATCGTTGTTACTCTGAACATGCCTAGCTTGGAACATATAACAAAATCGGCTCGAACAGTGGAACTGAATAAAGTTATGATGTATTATGTTGTATATATGCTGATAATGTAATCGCTCTGGTATATATTTTTTTTTCTTGAATAAAGTTGACTGTATTGTGATGTGTGTGTCCTAATGATTCAATCGTCGTGGCTTGTGCTAGCGGAAATACAAGACAAACTCACAAAAAATTTAGGGTTATTTGTCCATGTTATTTCTGTCAAAACCAGTACTAACTCTTCAAATTTGTACCCCCCCCCCCCCTCAACCCCTGCCTCCGCTAAAGGTGCATGGTAGCTAAATCGAGCGCATTCATCCAGAACATTTAAACAAAATGTGACTTGGCGGTTCTCACAGAACAGAAAAAGAATGGGTTCGCCTCACCAGCTCATTTGGCCTTAACACTGACTTGAAATACATCTTTACTGTGGGAATAAATTGTTACATAGTTTTGAAATCCTTAGTGTGGGGAGATTCAAATTTGTTCAAATCAAATCCCTAGGCCCATATTTGGGCTCGAATTTTAACTTTGTGCAGTATGAGGAATATTCCTCAAAGATCTTTTTCAGACTCACCAGGCAGAATTTTTTTTATATTTGGTATACAGCTTACTGCAACTTCTGGATTTATTTATTTATTGGTGTTTAAGGTTACATACTTAAGCACAATGGCTAATATTGACCATGACAGTTTTGCTGGTGGAGGAAGCCGGAGAGAACCACCGAGCATCGGCGAGGAACTGTCAGCTCCTCAACATTCTCTGTTCAAGCTCCGCACAAACAGGGTTACAGCAGTTGAAAACATGTGCACCCTCGACATGCAGTATGTCTTAGTACACAGAGTCATCATGCCCCCGTGTCGGAAACTATGATCAAGTGCCTTGTCCAAGGACACAACGCGGGTCATCCCAGATGGGGATCGAACTCAGGATCTCTAGTATAGGGGTCCAACTGTTTACCACTGAGTGCTCCCGACTTCTGGGTTAAAGTTTGTTCAAAGTGTTATGCTTGACTGATTTAGGTGGGCATCAGAGGGGTTTGAAATTTAACACAGTACACAATGGAGTATTTACAGTTTGTTAAATGAATTGTGGTAAACTTCAGTTAGATGTAAATGCGAGTACACAAGATTAACGTTTGCTCGAATGGGGACCACCAGGCCACTTGAGACCAGGGGTGGGGGAGGGGAGGTAGGCAAAAATATTTTTTTTGCTTGAAATGAAGATTCGGATGATTTTTAGTGATTTTAGGCGAAGAAATGAATTTTGACCCTCTTGGGGCAGAGGGAAATTGGAGGGGGTCCACTGGGTGATTTTTTTTTCTTTGCTCCAAATTGTTTTGACATGGTTTGCATGATTTTAAGAAGAAGAAGACAAACAAATTCACCAACACGTCCTTCTCCCCACCCCTACTCCCCACCCCTACTCTCCTATCTAAATTAGATTAACTATATTAACACGTGGATGCCGAATATGTCCTTAAATCCTTCTTTAAACAAATTTTAATAGGTGAGCGATTAAGACCCCTTGTTGCCTTTGTTAAGTTATCCAATGAAGTTGGAATGACTTATTGTGATCGTTATCCATTCTTTCTTTCTTTTTCGTCAGACCAAAATTTAGGGTACTTCCCCTTAATCCACACTCACGAAATTTGGCATACTCGCCTGGACAACCATTTGTTTTCCGAAATTCTATCCGTGATGAGAGCGATGTGGATTTCAATTTTTCGGATAGTTTTCAATATATTTTAATATCAATGCCTGTATCAAACAGATTCGAGCCCCTCTCTTTCAATTTTTGGATATCACGACTCCAGTAAAAATCATATCCAAAAATGTGTTTACTCATGGAAAATTATTAATTTCTCAGGCAACATCATAGGGAGTCATAAGTCGGAAAAATTCAACTTTGTCCGATTTTCATGGAATTTTAATATGTTGTAGAATTCTAAAAATTAAGAGACAGCTGTTTTGTTTCGTTTTTTTTTCAGATTCCGCCATTTTGATGTATTTACGTTGCTTCAAATTTTAGCATTTTCTTATTAAGAGAAAACGAGTGATCTTCCCCTGGATTTCACTCTAAGACAAAAGAAGCTGGAGTCTATCCTGAGTTGAATGAACAAAAACCACAAGTCTCTATTTCAACCAGTAAAAAGATACAGCATGGCCTTTCTGACTGCTGAATAGCTTTTGAGGCTAGTTTTTGCCTGATTTTCACAACCAAATCACACCTCCTCAACCCTCACATTTCTCTGAGCCACTTCAGAGAGCATTTTTGTTATTACCACTGGCCACATTGACTACCCAGGTCCTGCCAATATAGCACCTCTAAATACAATCAAAAAAACAATAAGCAGTAATAATCATTGCTTTGGGGTGGGGTGGGGTGTTGCTCTCTAGATATGAAAGTGCAAACAGCTTAAGGGACTATATAAGTAATGGCATTTTGTTTATTTTGAAATTCTCACCTCGCACATTCCTGAAATTCAGATTAAATATACACAAATTATACATCAAAATGAAGGTTGGGATGTATAGAGCACAAAACATATGTAATCAACTCATAGAGTTGACAGCAGTCACCACTGGTTCCTTGAAGTCTGCTATATAAGTGATGGAATTTTGTTTATTTTGAAAATTCTCATCTCTAATATTCCTTCATTTCAAAGTAAATATACACAAAATGTACATCAAAATGAAACCTTTGCTTTTGTTTACATATGAATTTACTTTCGATTTCCGGTCGACATCATCGGACGGAAAAAAGCATTTATATACAACGCCGTCTAAAATGAAATATGAGAAAGGTCGCCTTAATACAGTATACTGTTATTAGATGGAGACTGCACAGTTGCCATATTCAATGCAAGGTATTATGATACCTGTTGAAATTTCTTGGAATTATGATTTAGTTTTTCGATGGAAATTCGTGGTATCGAGTGATTTGTGCATGTCTGTCGAGCATGGTAACCATCTTCAATAAAAATGTAGACAGTATTGTCCTTTTCCAAAATGCAGTTCTATCGCTGCACTCGAAAGTGTTTTGAATGCCAAGCTTTGTTATTGAATATCTGAAGCACATTCGGCCACGAGTTGTTCTTGCAAAATATTATTTTATTATCAATTCTGGTACGAATATGATAGCAGACTTCCAGGAACCAGTGGTGCCTGCTGTCAGCTCTATGAGTGGATTACATATGTGTTTCATGTTCTATACATCCCAACCTACATTTTGATGTATAATTTGTGTATTTTTAATCTGAATTTAAGAAATATCAGAGGTGAGAATTTAAAAATAAACAAAATTCCATTACTTATTTTGCCCCTTAATGGACGGATGACAGAGACTTGACACCAATGAACAAAATGAAAAAAGTAGACACCATGACTTCAAATCTGCGGTGAATAATAACCAGGCTGTTCATTATTGCATATATTTGTCATGAATGGAAAGGTAGTGCTCTACCTTCATGTTTTTTTCGAAATCTTGACTCAAATTCAAAACATGTGCGAAATTAGGCTACATCAATAAATTTCTCCAAATTTCCACTTATTTCCTTCCAGTTGTGCTGAGATATCACTTGATGAATTTTAACTATCACTAACAATTGCACACAAACCAGAAATAATGAAATGTTTTCTGAAAAATGGTGTATTTATAACTCAAACACAAATAAGGAACTTCCTGGTTCAAGAATATTGACACAGACGGCAAAATGCTCTTTAAGGTTCTGCTCCACAATTTTCCAGGCATTGCCATACACTCTCTTCAAATGTAAATCTTCTGTAACTTAGTTATCTAACCCATAACATGTATTGCATTTCCCAAATCCACAAAAAAACATATTATCTGACTAAGTCAAAATAAACAATCTGAATGTGGGTGGAATAATTTATTGTCAAAGGCAAGACTTCAACCCACAAAATTGCATGAAAAAATGCCCAAACCAGTCATTTTCAGCCACCCAGCAGCCTCAAAAGCAGAATTTCCCCACCACCCCCACCTACCTACCCCTGGAGCATAGCATCCCTTCTTTCTAAAATGCCCCAAAAAACTTATATGTTTCTGTTTCATTTTTATATGGCCGCTCATATGAGCGGGCCTTATTATGGTATGGCAATGTCCGGCCGGCTGTCTGTCTGTCTGTCCATTAACTTTTGTTTGTCCATGCGTTAACTTGAAAACAATACATCCAACAGATACTGTTTTTTATGGTTGATTAGTCATGACTAAAGGATGGTTCCTTTCGATAACCAGCATTCTGGCGTATCCAATATGGCCACCATGGCAGCCATCTTGAATTTTCAGAGACTTTTGATTGTCCATGTGATAATCTAACAGATACTGTTTTTTATGGTTGTCATGACTAGAGGATGGTTCCTTTCGATAACCAGCATCAGTGTCCGTCCATCCATCTGTCGGTCTATCTGTCCGTCCGTCCATTAACTCTTGTTTGTCCACACGATAACTTGAAAACAATACATCCAACAGATACTGTTTTTTATGGTTGATTAGTCATGATCAGAGGATGGTTCTGTTCGATAACCAGCATTCTGGCATTTCCAATATGGCCACCATGGCAATCATCTGGGAGTTTTGGTGACTTTTGATTCTCCACGCAGTAACTTAAAAACAATATATTCAACTTTAATGGGTCGGTGTTGTCAGCGTGTTCTGTAGGGGGCATCGAAAAAATGCTGAGTCAGCATATTTGCAAATATTAAGAAAAATTTCGTCTCCAGAACCACTGATCAGAATCCTCTGATAAATGGCATACAGCATCCATAGGGGGTCAGATACAAGTGTGTTCAATTTAAGCCCCTCGGTTCATATTTGGGCTCAATGCAGGAGCCCAAATCTTAACTTAGGGCAATATGGGAAATGAGCTTTAAAAATACTCTTCTTCAGAACCGCTGGTCAGAATGTTTTAATATTTGGCAAACATTGTCACGAGAGTAGGATTCAAGTTTGTTCGCATCAAGTCTCGCAGTTAATATTTGCGCTTCCTATGTGAGCCTAGATTTTAACTTGGTGCAATATGAGGGAATTTCTTTTAAAATATTCTTCTTCAGATTCACCAGTCAGAATCCTTAATCCTTTCATATTTGGTATATAACATCTCCAGGTGGGTCAGATTCAAGTTTGTACAAATCAGGTCCCTGGTTTAATATTTGGGCTTTGTATGGGAGCTCGAATTTTAAGCAATAAGAGGGAATTTCTTGAAAAGTCTTCTCCAAACCCATCTCTTAGAATGTTTTGATATTTGGTATACAACATCTCGGGGGTGGGGGGGGGGGGCATATTCAAGTTTGTTCAAATTGAGTCCCTGAGTTACTATTTGGGCTTTTTATGGGTTCTTGAATTTTAACTTAGTGCAGTATGAGGTCATTTCTTTAAAAATCATCTTCAGATCCACCAGTCAAAATGCTTTCATATATATACAACATTTCTATGGGGGTCACATTCTAAACTGTTAAAATCAAGTCCCTGGATTCATATTTGAGCTTCCTATGTGAGCCCAAATGTTAACTTCGTGCAATATGAGGGAATTTCTTTTAATATTTTCTTCTTTAGATTCACCAGTTCGAATCCTTTCATATTTGGTATACAACATCTCTAATTGGGTCAGATTCAAGTTTGTTCAAATCGAGTCCCTGGGTTATATTTGGGCTCTGTATGGGGCCCTGATTTTTTTTTTTTTTAACTTTGTGCAATATGAGGGAATTTCTTTAAAAGTCTTCTTCTCCAGAACCATCTCTTAGAATGTTTGATATTTGGTATACAACATCTCGGGGAGTGGGGGGGGGGGGGGGGGGGGGGGGGGGTACAGATTCAAGTTTGTTCAAATCGAGTCCCTGAGTTAATATTTGGGCTTTTTATGAGACCCTGAATTTTAACTTAGTGCAATCTGATGGAATTTCTTCAAAAATTATCTTCTCCAGATCCACCTGTCAAATTCAAATTTGTTCAAACTGAGTTAGTATTTGGGCTTTGTATGGGACCCTGAGTTTTAACTGTGTGAAATATGAGGGAATTTCTTTAAAAATCATCTTCTCCAGATCCTCCAGTCAGAATGCTTTTGTATTTTGTATACAACATCTCTTTGGGGGTGAGATTCAAGTTTGTACAAATCTGGTCCCTGGGTTAAGATTTGGGCCCCCTCTGGTAGCCCGAATTTCAACTTCATGCAATATTAGGAAATTTCTTTAAAAATCATCATCTTCAGATCCTCCAGTCAGACTGCTTTCTCATTTGGTATACATCATCCTGGTGGTAGAAGGGAAGGGCTCAGACTCAAGTTTGTTCAAGTTAAGTTCCTAGGTTAATATTTGGACTCCCAAGTTTTGCATTACTGGAAATCAGGGCTTTATTTCTGTTGTAGCATCACAGTACTAGAAAAAACTCATCTGGCATGGACAACAGAGTTCTAAATAATTAAATAACTTGACTCCTCTGTAGTGTTAACAACTATTGTCAGGTGAGCGCCTCATGCCCCATGGGGCCTCTTGTTAAACAATTTCACCAGGTGAGCGATTAAGTCCCCTTGGGGCCTTTTTGTTGTTTTTGGGGTGGCAGCGTAAATTTGGGGACCAGGTCAACCTCCTAAATCGTGGCCACGCTACCGCCTATCGGTATTTCATACATTGAGAGGAGACGACGGCATCAACCGTATACAAGGCATGATCCGCGTAGTGTGTGGAAACTGCAACGTCTTTCCACTTACGTTGATCAAACTCTCTACCTCAGCCTGAAAGCCAGAAGAGCTAGTTAAGTTGACAGCCGTCTCCATTATGCCTTATTTAGATTCCGATACTTGTGTGTGCTTCCATAATCTACTGCAGTGGTGCCCATGGTCTTGGGGCGGGTATGGGGGGGGGGGGGGGGGGTCTCCCAGCAAAAGTCCGTCATAAGGCTCACCATGGAGGCCAATCGTGGGACAGGTTGAGACCGGCACGTCGATTTACCCAATAACACCCAATACTATCTGATAATAGGGCTGGAACAAATGTTTCTATGGACCCGGTCCCTCCCCTTACACATGGACAGAATCCCCTTCAACAAAACGCCTCGGAGAGAAACCTCACCGATCCAAGCCATTTTTTATTTAGAAAGTAAAGTATCGGGTATAGTTCTCTAAATCGGTATAATAATAAGTGAAGATTATGCAGCGGTGGGAGAGTGGCGGGTGACCTCTTCTAAAAAGAGTTTGGAAAATGTGTCCGTCGGGGGTAGAGGTGCAGGGCAACTAAAAGGATCTATCTGCTTATGTTGGGTTGAAAAAGCTTTAAAATTTGAGAACAATGGAGGGAGAGAGAGAGAGAGCAATTCCACTTGTAAGACCCTTCTGAAAGGTAAGTTTTTTTATTATTTAAATTTCAATGCCCATAAGGTAAACACTCGGTTTCTTTTGGTTTGTCTTTAGTTCAACACTTCTATTCTTGAGACCTTTTTATTGTCGTTGAAGGCGTTGCTAATTTTTTTACTCTCTGACTGACTCACTGTGAAGTTCCAAAAACAATGACTTCTACTTCCCGTTGACCCTTGTCCAAACCATGTTGCCGCCCAAGTGACATCTTTTGAATTTGCAAAAACAACTCCCAGCTTTTTTACACGGACCGACTGATGTTCTCGTCGAAAGAAAGCGTTATTTTGTTATTCCCAATTTTACGGAGAAGCAATTTCTTCGATTGAGATTTTAAAGAATTAAATTAACCCCAGCGTTGCCCAGTTTATAAAATAAAATAAAAAAAACTTGAAGGTTGTCCAGACGTGAAAATGTGTCCGTTTGCCATTCTAATCCCTGCTGACCCACCCACTTCCATTTAATAAATAAATAAATAAATAAATAAATAATTTACATGTCGTGTACGCTGCCCATATGAACACAGAAATTGAGACCCCACTAATTACACTGCGAGGTGGGGTCTCAAAACCCCACCACGTGACTTCAATTTGTCTATAATTAACTTGTGTTTTTTTGCAAGTGCGGTAATCAGGTTTATTCTTCCACCAAAAATAGTTTCAGTTCATTGTTGTTTTGTGATTGTTAGGTCTTGCACTTAAGTATAAATTGAATACGTATACTCCATACATAAAACGCATTAATATGGCAGAAAAAACTTTCAAAATATGGAGTTTGAATAGTGTTTTTAATCTCGCATGAATATGTCAAACTGTGTGATGGGATGTTTGGATGACGTCGGTTTACCTTTTGATCTCTCAGTCGCCGGCTCTTAATTCGATCAATTTTTTTCACAGTCAGTGAAAAATTACCTTTACTTTTACTTGAAATATTAAAAAGATAATTCAATATTTGAAAAAGTTATTAAAAGCTATTGCGATTCCGAATGTTGTTCATCAAAATCGATTCAGAACTCGAGGAATTACGAAAAAATAAATATTATACCGTACTGAAATCATGGATGTGAGCTGAAAAAATTATAAGTTAACCAGCACAATATCTGGACATTCCCCCGACGGTCTTTACCTAACTGTAGATATTGACGGAGAAGAATCATGTTACCGGTACTGAATTTTGAATAAATTGTGGGTTGGGTAGGAAGGGAATCCGATTTAAGATTTTAAATAGTAAGTCCAGAGTGGAATGTTAAAATGTACATGTTGAGAGTGTAATTAACATAAATAAACTACATTAACGAAAAAGGAATGCTTGTGGTGGCCCTGGGACGTTTCAGCCCAACACGCTTCGGAATCCATATATTGAAGCACCTGCATGCACTAACAATTAAAACTGTCCAAGATTGGGGGGGGGGGGGGGTGCAGATGGGCAAGCAGTCGATGATATAGGCCTATTTGTGCGTGTGGGTTTATGGGAGTCTGGAGTCCAATTGCCTCGTTTCGGGGATGGGGGGGGGGGGGATTAATTACTTTACCATTTAGGAGTGGTATGGATGACTGAATCTTACACTGCCAAGACACTGAAATTTTTGATGTGCTGGCTGCACGTAAAAATCAGGGGTAGCGCCAGAAAATCTCCGATAGAGGAACTAAAATCTCCAGCCTGAAAGACTTAGTTTAATTTTTGGGGTTTCAAGACACGTGTGTGTGTGGGGGGGGGGGGGGGGGGGGCAAACCCCAAAAATTATAATACGAAATTTCGGGGCATGTTTGAGCTAGGGTTATGACGTGTGGTGGTCTGGCTTGTCGATCGGCATGTCATTATTGAAAAATAAAAAAAAAATATTATTTTCTATTGATTTTATTTACATATGGTTATAATTATGATTGCTGAATTAAAAAAAAGTAATTGAAAATGTTGATTTGTCTCTTATTTTTTCTCAAGCTTGTCATGTGCAGAGGTGTTAAAACAGATGTTGGTTTGAAGGACAGCTCTGTGCTTTGTTGCGCCACTCAAATGTTATTTCACACCTTGTCCAAGTGGTAATTTAATCTACTATATTTAATTAATCACATCAATCCCGACTACTTTAATGTAGTAGTAGAATATTTTATTTAAGTGTCACATTTCAATACACATATGTAATATACAGAGTATTTACAAAATATTTATATGAAATCCAGCCTATGAAGGCTTATGAGACATATCTTCATCAGAGGTAGGTCTTTTTTTACTTTTTACAGTAGTTCATAAAAGACCCCCCCCCCCCCAAAAAAAAAAAAAAAATCCCCCAAAAAACAAAAAACCCAAACCCGAAAAACCAAAACACATGCATGCACACCAACACACACCCTTGCCCCCCCCCCCCCCCCCCCCCCACACACACACACAAACAGAGTAATATACAGACATACGCCCAAGTGCACTTGGGTATACTTTCGTGTACTAATTTTCTTTCACTTTTTCTTACTCCCCACCCCCCACCCCCATCACGTATATCTGTCTCTCTCTATCTCTTTCCCACTGTTGTGTACTCTCTCTTAGAATGGCACATTCGCAGATAGTTTAATTCGGTATCCCCCTTATATTATTCGCCCACGTATTTTTACATACACTCAGGCTTAGCTATTATTTTTTATTATTTATTAGGGTTTAACGACACATTAACAGGACACATTAACAGCCACATCATGTCGGTGACAGTTTTACGGTGACAGTTTTACGGGTGGAGGAAGCCGGAGTACCCGGAGAGAACCACCGAGCAGCGACGAGCAGCTGTCAGCTCCCCAACATCGTATCTCTGAACTCTGCACCGCGGCACATGCAGGGTTAGATTGGTTGAAGACATGCGCACCATCGACGTGCAGTACGCCTTAGTACACAGCGTCATCGTGCCTCCATGTAGGCTATCGGGGTTAAGTGCCTTGCCCAAGGACACAACGTGGGAGCACGAGTCGGTCGCTGAAATGGTCACCCATCCAACTACTAACCGCGCTCGACGTTGCTTAACTTCGGTGATCTGACGAGAACCGGTTACCGCGACACCATCGCCCCCCCCCCCCCCCGGCTTAGAAATTTCAACTGATAATACAAATAACAATGTCGAGGAACGTTGAAAAATCTGCAAATGCAAAGAGTATAAAAGTCTTTACAAACCCCTACAGAATTGGATGAAGGATATTTGTTTCCGCGGTATGCAAATATCTCCCGTCCACCCCCCTCCTCCCCCATGTGAAATAATCATTAGTTTCAGTCACGAGTGAGATACTTTTGGGTGTCCATTCAAAAACACTATTTTTTCTTTTTACTATATCCTTTTTATAAGAATCTTTAATTGCGTAGCCCGACAAGAGTAAGACGGGAAAGAGGATGGGCTGGTCGCAGGAGGTTTTTTCGCCTAAACTTCCCACCCAAGGAAAACACGATTCATCACGTGTTGGCCTACAGCTGTAAACAAAATGTGAAATTGGGAACTTCGCGATTATTAGTTGTTTTTCTCAAGTCTGGTTTATTTATTTCCTCGATCAAATCGATCGCGCAAACACAACAGTTTAGTTTCGAAAGTGACGAGGACTTTGTACCAAAACAAATGGAACTGACTGTTCTATTCCCAATTTACAATTTCAAACCACAACAATAGTCGCCGTCTGCCTCCTCCAAATTCCAATTTTAATTTAAAATAAATTATTACTACATAACAAGCGCAGTTGTTTTGCCAGTTGACGTCGCAAGACAGTATTTATTAACCAGCAGAGAAACTGACATGCAAAAGCAATTATAAGCTAATCCCTTAACGCTCGTGACCACGGCGGGTCAGTGTTTTGAAAACTGTCTTCCACTGATCATGCACTGCGGTCCACTGAAACTCCACGATGGAGAACACACCGCGGCGGCGTTTTTGTTTCAATCCACGTTGAACGTACTGTAATGTTAGTTATAAGAAACCAAATGAAGTTAAAAGATTAAAAAAAGACAACTCATTCATGTAAATATCTATGTTTTAAAAAAACAAACTTTTTTATGTTAATATCTATGTGCAGTGTATTATGTTTCTAGTTTATCGCTTGTTAAAAGTTGGAACACTTGAATGAAAAAAAATATATCAAAGCCAATGTTCTTGTTAATATTACTCTGGTGTCAATGAAGATAAGCCCAAGTCTGCATATGCCACATTATTGTGCAGCAAAGACACGTCGAATCTCGTGAAATACGAACAGCGTTAAATATTGATTCTTGCTAAGAAGCTTTGGCGAATGAGAGGGGGAGGGGGCTGGAACTGAATTAATATTGAAGAGTTTATCATCGACATATCAGTATGTGTGTGAAGGAGAGGGTGAATATGATAGTTGGTATTGCGTACTTTTTGGTGTGTATGTTGGGTGCGTGGGGGTGTACATTGTTGCCATGGCTATACCCTAGCCCTCTTTGGATTGGCAGGGGCACGGAGAAACTGCTACTCATCAGATCACCGAAGTTAAGAAACGATGACTCTGTGTTCTGAGACATACTGCACGTCGAGGTGCACTTGTCTTCAACCTATCTAACCCTACCTGTTCTGTGCAGTATATAGTACTGCAATGCAGTGTATAGTACTGCAATGCAGTGTGCAGTATTGCCTGGAATTGTGACGTTGAGGAGCTGACAGGTGCTCTTCGTTGCTCGGTGGTTCTCTCAGGGTACTCCGGCTTCCTCCACCCATAAACCTGTCACCGACAAGATATGACTATAAGGGAGTCCTGAATGATTTCTTATCAACCTACTCACAATTGTTTACTTCAGGCTTGCACTACAGCGGAAGTCATTAACTCGGATAAAATACTCTCTATTTTTGTCTTTCCCAAGCAATTTGGGAAAGAAAAGTGGTGCAAAAGCACCAAGAGAAATTAAGCCAAAACTGGGTCGAGTGCAACCGGCGCAGACCCAGTACGGGACGCTCTCTCCCAAGTACAACTCCACGACTTACGTTGCCAGTGCGCATATACCGTCTCTAAAGACTCATTCTTTTTATCATCCGCTTCGTGTTGAGATGTTTTTGCACGCTTTCAGTGTTTATCCAGCTCGTTGTTTGATGATTCCTGATTCATAATGCATCAATGTATCCTTTGTATTCTCAGGAACAGTGTTTTTTATATTCTCTTTAATATTATATATCCAAAATGTATATTTAATTGTTCTCTCTCGAGTCGCGCGCGAATTTCGTGTGCCATGCGGTTCGGACTTATTATTTTTCAAAATTATTGTTAATGCATTATTTGCTAAATTTTCTAATTGTTCGGTGTCAGCGGGGTACCACTCCTACAGTTTTTCTTCTTTCTTTTGAGAGTAGTCATCCTGTTGTGTGGTTCTTCGTCAACCGTCTGGGGTCTTTGTTTCTGTCACCTTTCTCTCTTCTTTGGGGGTGTTCTTCTGTTTTCTGATTTCACCTTCTCTGCTCCTCTCACCGCTATCATGCCCAGGACAATTCCTTGTGGGCAATGTCTGATGCCAAAGCATGTGGACGATATACATTCGTCTTGTTCCTCCTGTAATGGGTGTTCGGCCGAGCAGCCATGTGGTGTCTGTGGATCATGGTCATCCACTTTCTGGGCGTCAGTTAACCGTGTCGTTCGTTCTCGTGGCTTTGCCTCCCGCTCCCACGGGAAAGGAGAACGTGGTCGTTCGGGGGCTCCCGAGCCGACCTTGTCTGGTGAGAGTTATTCCTCCTCCGTGGGGGATGTGCAGTCTTTTCCTGTAGTGGATACTGCGGGAGCCGTTGAGTGTTCTGGTGAAGAGGTGCCTGGTTCCGGAACTACGGTCCCCCTCCAGTCGACATCTGAGGCTGTCACTAGGGTTGTGACTCCTCCTTCGGAGCCGAGCAGGTGTGCTCTCTCCACTATTTCACCAGCCTCTACGACTCCCGACGTATCTACTACTACTGCTGGTCCATCTGCTTCGTCGTCAGTTTCAGCCGGCCTCGGCTTTTCGCTGCAGGGGACTGCAGGAATGTCCGGTACTGTAGACGTGGGATATCGGCCTCAGCCTTCCCTGACTTCAACTCGGCGAAGTCGGAAGGGGCTGCCGGCCGAACCCATCTCTGTGGTCTCTTCGCCGTCGAGCACCACAGTTGTGTCTTTGGATTCGGATGTTCTTAGTGGAGACACTGTGAAGTCCGTGGCGTTTCCGTCCACTCATTCTGGCCTCACGACCAGTTTTGGGGGACCAACGCCTTTTGTGCAGCCTGAACCTTCTGCCCCGCAGAGGTCCGCGGTGACTCTCATGAGTTCTCACCATATTGATCCTCGGGGTGCCTCGTACCCCTATACACGTCTGCCTTCAGATGTTTCGGCTGCCGCCCGTCGTCCCGCGTCGGGTGTTTTGGAGGATCGTGACCCTTCGCTGGTTAAGAGGGTCAGAGGTGAAGCCACTTTGCCGGTTTGCTCCCCTGTCGAACCGGCCGGTACAGGCAGTGAGCTTAGGGAGGCTCTCTCCTTACTCACTCAGGTTCTATCTAAGAGCCTTCCTGTTGCTTCCAGCGAGGCAATGAGTGGGTTTCCAGGCGCCTCCTATGGCGCCGCCTCCCGGGATTGGAAACAGGCCGGTTTCTGATTCCCCTGGTGTCCCGACACCATGGGAGGCGTCGGCTGGTTTGCCCACGATGGGCTATGTGTCTTCCGACTCTGGGGAGGAGTCCAACATGCTTGATGTCGAGGGCCAGCAGTCTTCGGACTTGGGGGCAGCTCTTGACTTTGTGTTTGGGTTTCTGCCTGATCTCAAACCTACTAACCAGCCGACAGTGTCAGCCTGGCCGCGATCATCGGTCGCGCGCCTACAGCCTATGGAGCAACCTGCTTCTGGGTGCCTTCGACCGTGCCAGTCGGTACAGGTGGTTGAAGCTTTTTCAGCATTGGACTCCAAGCTGAATTCCAAGGCTCTGAAGACTTCGTTCTTCACCAGGATTGACACCTTTTTGCCTCCTGTGCGTTATCGTTCCTACGATTCCGCCAATCCGTCGGTCTGCCAGACTTTGACGGTTCTGGATCAGGACTCCACTTCCCTCGGGCTTTCCAAGCCCAAGTCTGCCCTCATTCCAATGACGACTCTGGAGTCAACGTTGGGCTTATCTAGAGAGATGTTTGGCATGCTTTCTCTCTCAGATCACGTCGTCTCAGCTTTGGCTGCTTATCTGCCTCCAGATAAGTTTGACGAGGTACAGGCTCCTTTGCGTGTGCTGTCCAAGGCACTTCTGCATCTTACTCACACGCATGCCTGTAACACGGCTAATCTGGAATTAGTTCGAAGGGACGCTGTGCTGGACACAGGACGATCCCTTCCCGAGGAGCAGCGTGCTGTTCTTCGATCTGCTTCTTTGGCAGGTCCGCAACTTTTCCATGGTTCCGTGTCGACGCTCCGGGATGACGTCCTACGTCATTCCAAAGATCAGCTGCTGTTTCGTCAGCTTGATCAGCCTTCTAGGGGAGGCAAGGGCCGTTCCAAACCTAACAAGTACCCTTCTGCTTTCTCTGTGAAACAAAAGGCTGGTCCTTCTGCCGCCGCCTCTACTTCTTACTCAAGGGGTAAGGGTAAAGGTCGGCAGAATCGAGGGAAGTCTCAGGATTCTTCATTTAGTAGAGGAGGTGGTTTCTCCTCTCGCGGGCTTCGTCGGGGCTCGAAATGAAGGTCCTCACCTCGACTCGTCCCAGGTTAAAGGAAGGATAGCAGAGTTCGCAGACCATTGGGCCACCATCACATCCGATCCGTGGGTGTTAGATGTTGTTCGGTCCGGGCTGCGAATATCCTTCCGACGGCACCCCACTCTGTCAAGGGTGCCTCTTCCAACCACAGTCCCTTCAGACGTTTTACGTCAGGAACTTTTGTCCACGGAGATTGGAAATCTCCTGGCAAAGGGGGCGATCGAGGTCGTCAAGAACATTCAGTCAGTGGGTTTCTATTCCCGCCTGTTCTTGGTGCCGAAGAAGGACGGCCGACTCCGACCGGTTATCGATCTGAGTATCCTGAACCAGTCTATCATTGCTCCCAAGTTCAGCATGGAGACTTTCAGGTCGGTCTGCCAATCAATTCACCAGAGAGATTTTGCTGCCAGCATCGACCTGCGAGACGCTTACTTCCACGTTCCGATGCATCGTGCGTCACGGAAGTATCTCAGGTTCACTTTTCAGGGGCGAGTTTACCAGTTCAAGGCCATGCCTTTCGGCCTCAACCTGGCTCCTTGGGCCTTCACCAGACTGATGTCGCTTGTGCTAGCGTTCCATCACACACAGTCCAGGGTGACTACTTCGGCATATCTGGACGATATCCTCCAGAGGCATTCCAATGCTGCCTTACTGGAGTCGGATGTCGCCACTCTGTTGAGCTTGCTCACGTCGCTAGGATTCAGAGTCATAGAGGAGAAGTCGGACCTGGTCCCTTCTCAGTCGTTTTGTCATCTGGGGATGTCTTTCCAATCCCAATTCAATTTGGTAGCGGTTCCCCAGGCCAAGGCTGTGATTCTCTCAGCTTTTGCTCTGACTCTGTCCCAGTCCACGTCCGCGACCGCTCGGAGTTTTCTCCGGCTGATCGGTCTCTGCGGTTCGGTGACGGATCTAATTCCTCTAGGTCGGCTGCGTGTCAGACCTCTCCAACACTTTCTGCTCAGTCATTGGAGGCCGAATGTAGATTCTCTGGATCAGGTGCTTCCGTTTCCGGAATCTCTGTATCCTCACCTTCTTCCCTGGACAGATTTTCAGTGGATTACGCAGGGTGTTCCATTGGACTTACCCACGTCCGATCGCGTTCTGACAGCAGATGCCAGCGATCTCGGATGGGGTGCGACGTTGGATCCTCTCGGTCTTTCCCTACACGGGATGTGGGACCAGGATCAAGCAGCTCTACACATCAACCAGAAGGAGCTTCTTGCTCTTCTTCTGAGTTTCAGGCAGTGGATCCCTCACCTGTCATATCGCCAGGTCCTTATGCTATCCAACAATTCGACAGTGGTTGCTTACATTCGGAACCAGGGCGACACGCACTCGGTTCCGATGTATAAATTAGCTTGGGATCTTCTACTGCTCGCTCAGGATGTTCACGCCGGAGTGGTTGTTCGTCACATTCCCGGTCATCTGAACGTCCTAGCCGACTCCCTGTCCCGACAGAGCAGGGTTATTTCCACAGAGTGGATGCTCCACAGGGCAGTGTTCCAGTCGCTTTGCGATCTCTGGGGACGTCCCCACATCGACCTCTTTGCAACTCGTTGGAACCATCAGGTGGACTTTCACGCCCCCGTGTCCTGATCCTCTGGCTTTTGCCGTGGACGCTCTGTCACTCGATTGGAACGGTCTAGTCGGCTATGTCTTCCCGCCTGTTCCGATTCTTCCTCAGGTTCTAGTCAAAATTCGAACCTGCAGTTGTCGAATCATTCTGATCGCTCCCCTGTCACCTCAGCGGGTGTGGATCAATCAGCCCCGCTCGCTGATGGCGGCGGTTCCGGCACGTCTCCCGCTACGTCGCGACCTTCTTTGTCAAGGTCGCCCGAGGAGGTTTCACGTCGATCCGACTTCATTGTGCCTTCACGCATATCTTTTGTCAGGTCCTGTCTCCTCCGTAGAGGTTTTTCGAGACGAGCAGTGGTGTGCATTTCTTCTTCAAGGAGGCACTCCATTGGTTTAGCTTATGCAGCTAAATGGAAGGTCTTCTGTCGATGGTGTGCTGATCACTCTGTTGATTATGCCAATCCTTCGATTTCACAGATTGCGGAGTTTCTGGTATATCTGTTTGATTCTCGGGGTCTCCAGCCTGTTACCATCAAGGGTTACAGGTCCATGCTTTCAGAGACTTTTTCTTATGTGGGGAAGCGTCATATCGGCACTAATCCTTACCTCTCCAAGCTTGTTCGGCACTTTTCTTTGAAAAGGCCTCGGACTTTGCAGCTTACTCCACGATGGAATCTTTCGTGGGTGCTGCTTTGCTTGGGAGGAGGGGGGGGGGGGGGCGCCGTTCGAACCTTTATCCCAGGTGGATATGCATTTTCTCACATATAAGACGGCTTTTCTGATGGCATTTGCTTTGGCCAGATGGGTTAGTGAGCTTCACGCCCTCTCGGTTGACCCGGCATTTTTTAGGAGCTCTCCCAACAGTGTTACTTTTACCACTGATTGCTCTTTTTTGGCCAAGAATCAGTTACCAGATACTACTCCTCCTCCTATCTGTATCAGGGCTCTTCCTTCTGTTGAGGGTAATTGCCCTTTGCTCTGTCCGGTCCGTTGCTATTCGCATTTATCTCGATCGGACACGTTTCATACGGAAAGGCAGGAAACGTTTTTTCTGTCTCTTATTCCGGGTCGACAGAAGATCTCTCTTCAATCCATTTCTCGATGGATTTGTCTTGCTATTCGTACGGCTTATGGCCGTTTAGCAGCCGGCGATTGTATTACCAATCGTATTTCTGCCCACGAGGTGCGGGCACTATCCACCTCTTGGGCTTATTCTAACTCCGTCAAGTTGTCGGATGTTATGCAGGCAGCCTACTGGAGAAATGCTTCTACTTTCTCCACCTTTTATCTGCGCCATTTGCAGGAGCAGTCGGAGGACCTTTTTGCCCTGGGTCCTCTTTCTTCTGCTCAGGCTGTTGTCTGCCATAGCCATTAGGCTTCTTGAAGGTCATTTTCAGTCTTGTGCTGTTACTGCCCTTTTTCTGTCTGTGTGTCACACAGGCCCATATGTCTCCTTTCATTGTCCTCTACCAATGATTGCGACATTATGGTTGATAAGCCTCGGGACCTCTTCCTTCTGCTTCACGGTTCCAGTGCACTGGGGTTATGAGTGGGTTGGTTATGCGATTCCCTCCAGCCTATTGTCTATTCAGCCTGAAGTAAACAATTGTGAGTTGGTTGATAAGAAATCTAAATTTTATAGTAAATTTCCTTTCTTATTATACCTACCACAATTGTTTACATGGAGGCCCTCCCATCTTCTTTACGGGTAAAGAATCTTTCCTCCCCGCTGATCACATAACTCGAACGTTGACGGATTAAAAAAGAATGAGTCTTTAGAGACGGTATATGCGCTCTGGCAACGGAAGTCGTGGGGTTGTACTTGGGAGAGAGCGTCCCGTACTGGGTCTGCGCCGGTTGCACTCGACCCAGTTTTGGCTTAATTTTTCTTGGTGCTTTTGCACCACTTTTCTTTCCCAAATTGCTTGGGAAAGACAAAAATAGAGAGTATTTTATCCGAGTTAGGGACTTCCACTGTAGTGCAAGCCTGAAGTAAACAATTGTGGTAGGTATAATAAGAAAGGAAATTTACTATCAAATTTAGATTTTCATATCTTTCTGTCGCATAATTCCACGCAGTATGTAAAGGGTTAACTGTCCTCATGACAATATTTGTTTGAGAAAATATATACGAAATGGCAGCTTTTGAGCTTTGAACGAAGCAAAGCTGTAGCTTCATATGGTGAATAAATCTAATACTGATCGCGCATCTGGGAACTAAATTTCGAGATAACTAGAAGAAAATAGCCTGCGCTGTTTTTGTCTTGTCGATTTTCTCAACTGACTTCGCTTGGGGCCAAACTATAACAAGGGCCGAGTTCTCCTGTGAGCAAACTTCTCAGAATGTGAGCCCAATCGCCGCTGTCTCAGCGTGGCTGACACTGCATTCACTTTTTATGCACATGGGTCCTCAAACAGCATGAATTTGAGGATGGAATGATTCACAAACAAATCAGACCATATTTTATCCAGAACATTCTGTCCGGGAGACTAAGTGCATTAACTTTGGGTCTTGGGAAATTTGTCCGGGTGCCAATTGGGCAGTATTGGGTGCTGTTAGGAGTTATTGGGTAGTATTGGGTGTTAGACATGGTTTGAAGAACTGATAATGATAAAGATAGCAACTAGCTTAAGTGTTACAAGCATACAAGCAGTACTACTGGTAGAATATGTTGTCGGTTGGTGGCATCAGTCAGTAGTGGTAACGGCATCAGCAGGGCATAAGCCTTTAGTATTGGACATGGTACTGGTATTACGTCCTATCTGAGCTAAGGGTTGTGGATCTGGGTGATTGAATCAGGCGCCACTACTGTCACCGCAAAGCCGATCGAAGTAACAGGCAGCAGTAGCGGTAGGACCCTCGACCGTGTCGGTAACAACCCACACTCTTATAAAAATCAAATAACCTATATCTTCCGGTGTTTAGCTTCCCATAACCAACCTGAACTCCATAGCGTGCAGTAATCATGCTACCACTTGATCTTGTACAACCCAAAGTAATTTTATATCTCTTTTTCTATTTCTTTTTGATCTATTCTCTCCACCCCATTTCCACACACCCAATATATATATTTTTCAAATCAAAATACAGATACATGAACTCAAAATGATGTGCTCTACTCTGTTTAATACAATCCGCTCTAGTATCCCCTAGTCACTTGCGAATGCACAGAGAACTGTAAGATCGTGGCTCATCGTTATTTCAATAAAAAGAAAACATCATCTGCGTTCTTTTGGTGTGTAGGTAGCCCCACATATATAGAAAGTAGGGCCCTGCGAAGCTTCCAGATTCGGTTCGATTTCGAATCTTAAAGTTGATATTCGATTCGATTAGAAATCAGCTGACTGATTCGTTTCCTTTTGAACCTTTACACGGCAATATAGCTTGGCACTGGTCAGTCATTATTGTTGTCTCATAAAACGTATACTAGTAGTTCAGAGGGAATTTATACGTAAACAATACTGTAAATAAAGAATGAGTAATTTCTGCTATATTAATATAAATAGCATCTGACCCATGCCATCTCCCATGCTAATTCTAGTATCGCTAGTCTATACCACTGTTGAAAACAAAGATGAAGTTACCAAACAATGTTGACGATGCGCTGTTGCTAACGACTAGTCCTGTGCTTAGTGCCGGCAAGTCTCTCATCCGTTCCTGTGTAGTATTTCAGCTACATCATCAAGGCATGCCTTCCGGGAAGGCATGCCTTGATGATGTAGCTGGAAAATTTACCAGCCGGGATGGACCTGAGCCGTCACTGCAGGAACAATCATATTTACACACACCCCATACCCGTAGAATTCGATTCGAGATTTGATTCGATTTGGAATAATAGACCCGATTCGATTCGAATCGAAAATGTGTGTGATTCGCAGTGCCATAATAGAGAGATCACACTCCCGTCCACTCGCTCACAATATAGGTCTACAGTGTAGACAGGACCAAGGTGAACGATACCGTCTAGCGAGGCCTGGTAAGATTTGGTCGAATTGGTCAGTGTCGCAAGAGAACATAAAATAAAACTAGTCAACGGAGTGATAGTGCCGATAGTTGCCAAAATAGGGCCTGAAACGTGCTGAATGGTATTGGGAATACACCTTTCACTGTTCGGGAACAGGAAGATCGGCCTTGTCTTTTTCGGCTTCGGGAAGATTCGGCCCCAGTATTTGATGTTAGAAGTAGCACTGTGAAGTTAACTACTTATTTCTTTTTCCTTATTCGACATTCGAAAAAAAGGAAAATTGTCCAAACAAACTATGGTGTAGGGTGGCACAGAACAAGACAAATTTAATGACACCCTGACCTTCCCTGTGAAACCCCTAAAAGGGGCTGAACTTGACCCCTAAAAGTGACAAACTTGCCAAATTCCCCTATAATGGAGTAATTTTGCCAAACAAACTTTGGTGTAGGGTGGCACAGAAGGAGACAATGTTTTGGACACCTTGACCTTCCCTGTGGACCCCCTAAAAGGGGCTGAACTTGACCCCTAAAAGTGACAAACTTGAGAAATTTCCCTATAATGGAGTAATTTTGCCAAACAAATTGTGGTGTAGGGTGGCACAGAAGGAGACAATTTTTTGGACACCTTGACCTTCCCTGTGGGACACCTAAAAGGGACTGAACTCGACCCCTAAAAGTGACAAACTTGCCAAATTCCCCTATAATGGAGTAATTCTGACAAACAAACTGTGGTGTAGGGTGGCACAGAAGGAGACAATTTTTTGGACACCTTGATCTTCCCTGTGGGCCCCCTAAAAGGAGATGAACATGACCCCTAAAAGTGACAAACTTGACAAATTCCCCTATAATGGAGCAATTTTGACAAACAAACTGTGGTGTAGGGTGGCACAGAAGGAGACAATTTTTTTGACACCTTGACCTTCCCTGTGGGACACCTAAAAGGAGCTGAACTTGACCCCTAAAAGTGACAAACTTGACAAATTCCCCCATAACAGAGAAATTTTGCTAAACAAACTGTGGTGTAGGATGGCACAGAATGAGGCAAATTTAATGACACCTTGATCTTCCCTGTGGGACCCCAAAAAGGGGCTGAACTTGACCCCTAAAAGTGGCAAACTTGCCAAATTCCCCTATAAAGAATTAATTTTGCCACACAAACTGTTGTGTAGGATGGCACAGAACGAGACAATTTTTTAGACACCTTGACCTTCCCTGTGGGACCCCTAAAAGTGACTGAACTTGACCCTTAAAAGTGACAAACTTGACAAATTCCCCTATAATAGAGAAATTTTGCTAAACAAACTGTGGTGTAGGGAGACACAGAACGAGACAAATTCAAGGACACCTTAATCTAAAAGGGGCTGAACATGACCCCTAAAAGTGACAAACTTGCCAATTTCCCCTATAATGGAGGAATTTTGCCAAACAAACTTTGATGTAGGGTGCCACAGAAAGAGAAATTTTTCGGACACCTTGACCTTCCCTGTGGGACCCCAAAAAGGGGCCGAACTTGACCCCTAAAAGTGACAAACTTGACAAATTCCCCTATAATAGAGCAATTTTGCTAAACAAACTGTGGTGTAGGGTGGCAAAGAACTAGACAAATCTAATGACACCTTGACCTTCCCTGCGGGACCCCAAAAAGGGGCTGAACATGACCCCTAAAAGTGACAAACTTGCCAATTTCCTCTATAATGGAGGAATTTTGCCAAACAAACTATGGAGTAGGGTGGCACAGAGTGAGACAAATTTAATGACACCTTGACCTTCCCTGTGGGACTCCTAAAAGGGACTCAACTTGACCCCTAACAGTGACAAACTTGCCAAATTCCCCTATAATGTAGAATTTTTGCCAAACAAAGTCTGGTGTAGGGTGGCACAGAACAAGACAAATTTAAGGACATCTTGACCTTCCCTGTGGGACCCCTAAAAGGGGCTAAACTTGACCCCTAAAAGTGACAAACTTGCCAAATTCTCCTATAATGGGGGAATTTTGCCAAACAAACTTTGGTGTAGGGTGGCACAGGAGACAAATTTTTGGTCACCATGACTTTCCCTGTGGGACCCCTAAAAGGGGCTGAACTTGATCCCTAAAAGTGACAAACTTGCCAAATTCTGCAATAATGGAGTAATTTTGCCAAACAAACTATGGAGTAGGGTGGCACAGAATGAGACAAATTTAATGACACCTTGACCTTCCCTGTGGGACCCCTAAAAGGGGCTCAACGTGACCCCTAAAAGTGACAAACTTGCCAAATTCCCCTATAATGGAGAATTTTTGCCAAACAAAGTCTGGTGTAGGGTGGCACAGAACAAGACAAATTTAAGGACATCTTGACCTTCCCTGTGGGACCCCTAAAAGGGGCTAAACTTGACCCCTAAAAGTGACAAACTTGCCAAATTCCCCTATAATGGAGGAATTTTGCTGAAGAAACTGCAGGGTAGGGTGGCACAGAAGGAGAAAAATTTTTGGACACCTTGACTTTCCCTGTGGGGCCCCTAAAAGGGGCTCAACTTGTCCCCTAAAAGTGACAAACTTGCCAAATTCCCCTATAATGGAGGAATTTTGCTAATCAAACTGTGGTGTAGGGTGGCACAGAATGAAACAAATTTAATGACACCTTGACCTTCCCTGTGGGTCCCCTAAAAGGGGCTGAATGTGACCCCCTAAAAGTGACAAACCTGCCAAATTCCCCTATAATGGAGGAATTTTGCCAAACAAACTGCGGTGTAGGGTGGCACAGAAGGAGACAATGTTTTGGACACCTTGACCCTAAAAGGGGCTGAACTTGACCCCTAAAAGTGACAAACTTGACAAATTCCCCTATAATGGAGTAATTTTGCCAAACAAACTGGTGTAGGGTGGCACAGAAGGAGACAATTTTTTGGACACCTTGACCTTCCCTGTGGGACACCTAAAAGGGACTGAACTCGACCCCTAAAAGTGACAAACTTGCCAAATTCCCCTATAATGGAGTAATTCTGACAAACAAACTGTGGTGTAGGGTGGCACAGAAGGAGACAATTTTTTGGACACCTTGATCTTCCCTGTGGGCCCCTAAAAGGGGCTGAACTTGACCCCTAAATGTGACAAACTTGACAAATTCCCCTATAATGGAGCAATTTTGACAAACAAACTGTGGTGTAGGGTGGCACAGAAGGAGACAAATTTTTGGACACCTTGACCTTCCCTGTGGGACACCTAAAAGGGGTTGAACATGACCCCTAAAAGTGACAAACTTGACAAATTCCCCCATAACAGAGAAATTTGGCTAAACAAACTGGTGTAGGGTGGCACAGAACCTGAAAAATTTAATGACACCTTGACCTTCCCTGTGGGACCCCAAAAAGGGGCTGAACTTGACCTCTAAAAGTGGCAAACTTGCCAAATTCCCCTATAAAGAATTAATTTTGCCACACAAACTGTTGTGCAGGATGGCACAGAACGAGACAATTTTTTAGACACCTTGACCTTCCCTGTGGGACCCCTAAAAGGGACTGAACTTGACCCTTAAAAGTGACAAACTTGACAAATTCCCCTATAATAGAGAAATTTTGCTAAACAAACTGTGGTGTAGGGAGACACAGAACGAGACAAATTCAAGGACACCTTAATCTAAAAGGGGCTGAACATGACCCCTAAAAGTGACAAACTTGCCAATTTCCCCTATAATGGAGGAATTTTGCCAAACAAACTTTGATGTAGGGTGCCACAGAAAGAGACAATTTTTTGGACACCTTGACCTTCCCTGTGGGACCCCAAAAAGGGGCCGAACTTGACCCCTAAAAGTGACAAACTTGACAAATTCCCCTATAATAGAGCAATTTTGCTAAACAAACTGTGGTGTAGGGTGGCAAAGAACTGGACAAATCTAATGACACCTTGACCTTCCCTGTGGGACCCCAAAAAGGGGCTGAACATGACCCCTAAAAGTGACAAACTTGCCAATTTCCTCTATAATGGAGGAATTTTGCCAAACAAACTATGGAGTAGGGTGGCACAGAATGAGACAAATTTAATGACACCTTGACCTTCCCTGTGGGACCCCTAAAAGGGACTCAACTTGACCCCTAAAAGTGACAAACTTGCCAAATTCCCCTATAATGGAGAATTTTTGCCAAACAAAGTCTGGTGTAAGGTGGCACAGAACAAGACAAATTTAAGGACATCTTGACCTTCCCTGTGGGACCCCCAAAAGGGGCTAAACTTGACCCCTAAAACTGACAAACTTGCCAAATTCTCCTATAATGGAGGAATTTTGCCAAACAAACTTGGGTGTACGGTGGTACAGAAGGAGTCAATTTTTGGTCACCATGACCTTCCCTGTGGGACCCCTAAAAGGGGCTGAACTTGATCCCTAAAAGTGACAAACTTACCAAATTCTGCAATAATGGAGTAATTTGCCAAACAAACTATGGAGTAGGGTGGCACAGAATGAGACACATTTTTGGACACCTTGACCTTCCCTGTGGGACCCCTAAAAGGGGCTCAACTTGACCCCTAAAAGTGACAAACTTGCCAAATTCCCCTATAATGGAGAATTTTTGCCAAACAAAGTCTGGTGTAGGGTGGCACAGAACAAGACAAATTTAAGGACATCTTGACCTTCCCTGTGGGACCCCAAAAAGGGACTAAACTTGACCCCTAAAAGTGACAAACTTGCCAAATTCCCCTATAATGGAGGAATTTTGCTGAACAAACTGCAGTGTTGGGTGGCACAGAAGGAGAAAGATTTTTGAACACCTTGACTTTCCCTGTGGGACCCCTAAAAGGGGCTCAACTTGTCCACTAAAAGTGACAAACTTGCCAAATACCCCTATAATGGAGGAATTTTGCTAATCAAACTGGTGTAGGGTGGCACAGAATGCAACAAATTTAATGACACCTTGACCTTCCCTGTGGCTCCCCTAAAAGGGGCTGAATGTGACCCCCTAAAAGTGACAAACTTGCCAAATTCCCCTATAATGGAGGAATTTTGCCAAACAAACTGCGGTATAGGGTGGCACAGAAGGAGACAAATTTTTGGACACCTTGACCTTCCCTGTGGGACCCCTAAAAGGGGCTCAACTTGACCCCTAAAAGTGACAAATTTGCCAAATTGCCCTATAATGGAGGAATTTTCCTAAACAAACTGTGGTGCAGGGTGGCACAGAACAAATCAAATTTAACGACACCATGACCTTCCCTGTGGGTCCCCTAAAAAGGGCTGAACTGGACCCCTAAAAGTGACAAACTTGCCAAATTCCCATATAATGGAGTAATTTTGCCAAACAAACTTTGGTGTAGGGTGGCACAGAAAGAGACAATATTTTGGACACCTTGACCTTCCCTGTGGACCCCCTAAAAGGGGCTGAACTTCACCACTAAAAGTGACAAACTTGACAAATTCCCCTATAATGGAGTAATTTTGCCAAACAAACTGGTGTAGGGTGGCACAGAAGGAGACAATTTTTTGGACACCTTGACCTTCCCTGTGGGACACCTAAAAGGGACTGAACTTGACCCCTAAAACTGACAAACTTGCCAAATTCCCCTATAATGGAGTAATTCTGACAAACAAACTGGTGTAGGGTGGCACAGAAGGAGACACTTTTTTGGACACCTTGATCTTCCCTATGGGCCCCTAAAAGGGGCTGAACTTGACCCCTAAAAGTGACAAACTTGACAAATTCCCCTATAATGGAGCAATTTTGACAAACAATCTGTGGTATAGGGTGGCACAGAACGAGACAATTTTTTGGACACCTTGACCTTCCCCGTGGACCCCCTAAAAGGGGCTGAACTTGACCCCTAAAAGTGACAAACTTGACAAATTCCCCTATAATGGAGTAATTTTGCCAAACAAACTGGTGTAGGGTGGCACAGAAGGAGAAAATTTTTTGGACACCTTGACCTTCCCTGTGGGACACCTAAAAGGGACTGAACTTGACCCCTAAAAGTGACAAGCTTGCCAAATTCCCCTATAATGGAGTAATTCTGACAAACAAACTGTGGTGTAGGGTGGCACAGAAGGAGACAATTTTTTGGACACCTTGATTTTCCCTGTGGGCCCCTAAAAGGGGCTGAACTTGACCCCTAAAAGTGACAAACTTGACAAATTCCCCTATAATGGAGCAATTTTGACAAACAAACTGCGGTGTAGGGTGGCAGAGGAGACAAATTTTTGGACACCTTGACCTTCCCTGTGGGACACCTAAAAGGGGTTGAACATGACCCCTAAAAGTGACAAACTTGACAAATTCCCCCATAACAGAGAAATTTTGCTAAACAAACTGGTGTAGGGTGGCACAGAACGAGACAAATTTAATGGCACCTTGACCTTCCCTGTGGGACCCCAAAAAGGGGCTGAACTTGACCCCTAAAAGTGGCGAACTTGCCAACTTCCCCTATAAAGAATTAATTTTGCCACATAAACTGTTGTGTAGAATGGCACAGAACGAGACAATTTTTCAGACACCTTGACCTTCCCTGTGGGACCCCTAAAAGGGACTGAACTTGACCACTGAACTTGACCCTTAAAAGTGACAAACTTGCCAATTTCCCCTATAATGGAGGAATTTTGCCAAACACACTTTGATGTAGGGTGCCACAGAAAGAGACAATTTTTCGGACACCTTGACCTTCCCTGTGGTACCCCTAAAAGGGGCTGAACTTGACCCCTAAAAGTGACAAACTTGCCAATTTCCCCTATAATGGAGGAATTTTGCCAAACACACTTTGATGTAGGGTGCCACAGAGAGACAATTTTTTGGACACCTTGACCTTCCCTGAGGGACCCCAAAAAGGGGCCGAACTTGACCCCTAAAAGTGACAAACCTGACAAATTCCCCTATAATAGAGCAATTTTGCTAAACAAACTGTGGTGTAGGGTGGCAAAGAACTAGACAAATCTAATGACACCTTGATCTTCCCTGCGGGACCCCAAAAAGGGGCTGAACATAACCCCTAAAAGTGACAAACTTGCCAATTTCCTCTATAATGGACGAATTTTGCCAAACAAACTATGGAGTAGGGTGGCACAGAACGAGACAAATTTAATGACACCTTGACCTTCCCTGTGGGACTCCTAAAAGGGACTCAACTTGACCCCTAAAAGTGACAAACTTGCCAAATTCCCCTATAATGGAGAATTTTTGCCAAACAAAGTCTGGTGTAGGGTGGCACAGAACAAGACAAATTTAAGGACATCTTGACCTTCCATGTGGGACCCCTAAAAGGGGTTAAACTTGACCCCTAAAAGTGACAAACTTGCCAAATTCCCGTATAATGGAGGAATTTTGCCAAACAAACTTTGGTGTAGGATGGCAGAGAACAAGACAAATTTAAAGACACCTTGAACTTCCCTGTGGGACCCCTGAAAGGGGCTGAACTTGACCCCTAAAAGTGACAAGCTTGCCAAATTCCACTATAATGGAGGAATTTTGCCAAACAAACTTTGGTGCAGTGTGGCACAGAAGGACACAATTTTTTGGACACCGTGACCTTCCCTGTGGGACCCGTAAAAGGGGCTGAACTTGATCCCTAAATGTGCCAAACTTACCAAATTCCCCTATAATGGAGAAATTTTGCCAAACAAACTTTGGTGTAGGATGGCACAGAACAAGACAAATTTAAGGACACCTTAAACTTCCCTGTGGGACCACTAAAGGGGCTGAACTTGACCCCTAAAAGTTACAAATTTGCCAAATTCCCCTATAATGGAGGAATTTTGCTGAACAAACTTTGGTGTAGGGTGGCACAGAAGGAGACAAATTTTTGGACACCATGACCTTCCCTGTGGGACCCCTAAAAGGGGCTCAACTTGACCCCTAAAAGTGACAAACTTGCCAAATTTCCCTATAATGGACAATTTTTGCCAAACAAAGTCTGGTGTAGGGTGGCACAGAACAAGACAAATTTAAGGACACCTTGACCTTCCCTGTGGGACCACTAAAGGGGCTGAACTTGACCCCTAAAAGTGACAAACTTTCCAAATTCCCCTATAATGGAGGAATTTTGCCGAACAAACTGCGGTGTAGGGTGGCACAGAAGGAGACAAATTTTTGGACACCTTGACCTTCCCTGTGGGACCCCTAAAAGGGGCTCAACTTGACCACTAAAAGTGACAAACTTGCCAAATTCCCCTATAATGGAGTAATTTTGCTAAACAAACTGTGGTACAGGGTGGCACAGAACGAAACAAATTTAATGACACCATGACCTTCCCCGTGGGTCCCCTAAAAGGGGCTAAACTTGACTCCTAAAAGTGACATACTTGCCAAATTCCCCTATAATGGAGAAATGTTGCCAAACAAACTGCGGTGTAGGGTGGCACCGAAGGAGACAAATTTTTGGACACCTTGACCTTCTCTGTGGGACCCCTAAAAGGGGCTCAACTTGACCTCTAAAAGTGACAAACTTGCCAAATTTCCCTCTAATGGAGAATTTTTGCCAAGCAAAGTATGGTGTAGGGTGGCACAGAAGATGACAAATTTAAGGACACCTTGAACTTCCCTGTGGGACCCCTAAAAGGGGCTGAACTTGACCCCTAAAAGTGACAAACTTACCAAATTCCCCTATAATGGAGGAATTTTGTGAAACAAACTATGGTGTAGGGTGGCACAGAACGAGGCAAATTTAATGACACCTTGACCTTCCCTGTGGGACCCCTAAAAGGGGCTGAAAATGACCCCTAAATGTGACAAACTTGCCAAATTCCCCTATAGTGGAGAAATTTTGCCAAGCAAACTTTGGTGTAGGGTGGCACAGAACGAGGCAAATTTAACGACACTTTGACCTTCCCTGTGGGACCCCTAAAAGGGGCTGAAAATGACCCCTAAATGTGACAAACTTGCCAAATTCCCCTATAATGGAGGAATTTTGCTAAATAAACTGTGGTACAGGCTGGCACAGAACGAAACAAATTTAATGACACCATGACCTTCCCTGTGGGTCCCCTAAAAGGGGCTGAACTGGACCCCTAAAGGTGACAAACTTGCCAAATTCCCCTATAATGGAGTAATTTTGCCAAACAAACTATGGTGTAGGGTGGCACAGAACGAGACAAATATAATGACACCTTGACCTTCCCTGTTGGAGCCCTAAAAGGGGTTGAACTTGACCCCTAAAAGTGACACACTTGCCAAATTCCCCTATAATGGAGGAATTTTGACAAACAAACTGTGGTGTAAGGTGGCACAGAACACGTCAAATTTTTGGTGACATTGACCTTCCCTGTGGGACCCCTAAAAGGGGCTGAACTTGACGCCTAAAAGTGACAAACTTGCCATATTCCCAGTGATGTGTTAGTTACTTATTCCTTATTTGACATTTTGACATTTTTTATTCCATCAAAACAGGAAAAATGGCACTTGCTGTAGGGTGGCACAAATGAAGACGAGTTGATTGACATGTTGCCCATCTGCATAAGGCCTTTCTTTATGGGGCAACCAAGGCCCTAAAAGTAACAACCTCCCAGAAAACCTCATAGATGGGCAAATCTGATCAAATAAAATGTGATGTAGGGTGGCACAAATGAAGACGAGGTGACAACATGTTGCCCATCCACATAAGACCTTTCTTTATGGGGCAACCAAGGCCCTAAAAGTGCAACCTCCCAGAAAACCTTCTAGATGAGCAAATCTGATGAAATGGAAGGTGCTGTAGGGTGGCACAAATAAAGACGAGTTGATTGACATGTTGCGCGTCTGCACAAGCCTTTCTTTATGGGGCAACCAAGGCCCTAAAAGTGACAACCTCCCAGAAAACCATCTAGATCGGAAAATCTGATCAAATAAAAGGTGCTGTAGGGTGGCACAAATGAAGACGAGTTGACTGACATGTTCCCCGTCCGCATAAGGCCTTTCTTTATGGGGCAACCAAGGCCCTAAAAGTGAGAACCTCTCAGAAAACCTTCTAGATGGGCACATCTGATCAAATAAAAGTTGCTGTTGTGGGCAACCAAGAAATGTGATCAAATAAAAGGTGCTGTAGGTTAAGTCAAGTTTAAAGCGAGTTTATCGGCGATATTAACGCAAATTTATCCGCGAGGTTATCGTGACATTATCCGTGTTGTTATCGAGAGTTAATTCGCCAGGTTAATGCGAGTTTATCGTCAGATTATCACGAGTTTATCCATGAGGTTAGCGCAAGTTTTACGCGAGTTTGATAGGAGTTTATCCGCTAGGCCATCGCGAGTTTGGCACGAGATTAACGCTAGTTGACCCGCGAGGATAACGGATGTTAATCCGCGCGGTTAGCTGGAGTTTGACATGAGTTTACCCACGACTTTAACGCGAGTCGTACGCGAGTTTAACGCAAGGTTAACGTGAGTTTGACAGGAGTTTATCCGCTAAGCTGTCGCGAGTTTGGCGCAAGATTTTCTGCGAGGTTAATGTGAGTTTAACCGCGAGTTTATACGCGAGGTTAACGCGAGTTGAACGCGCATTTTACGCAAGTTGATCCACAAGGTTGACGCGAGATTAATGCTCGTGTTAATCTCGCGCTATAACCTTGAGGATAAACTCGCATTAAACACGTGCTAACCTCACGGATACTCTCGCATTAACCTCGGGTCAACCTCGCACTAAGAACGTGAATAAACTCCCGTTAAACTCGAATTCACCTCCCGGATGAACTCGCGTTAACATCTAGTTAACCTCACTTTAAACTCGCGTAAACCTAGCGGATAAACTAGCGTTAATCTTGCGATTAAACTCGCGTTAGTGTCTCACATAAACCCGCGCTAATCCCGCGGATGAACACGAGCTAACCACGCGATTCAACTCGCATTAATCTTGCATTGACCCCGGGGATAAATGCACGTTAACCTCGCAGATTAAGTAGCGTTAAACTTGCGTTAAACTTGCCTTAACATCGGGGATAAATTTGCGTTAAACTCGCGGGTAAACGCACATTAACATCGCGGATTAACTCACCTTAAAGTTGCGTTACACTCACGTTAACCTCGCGGATAAACTCGCGTTAACCTCGCAGATAAACATGCGTTAACCTCCCAGATTAATTCCCGTTGAACTCGAGTTAGCCTTGATTTACATTCAGTTTAACCTAGCCGTGACGTGACGTGACGTTCTTTATTTGCAAAAGACATTATAATACATGTTTATAACATAATTGCCCAAGAAACAACAAATAGTATTAATAATATATCACATCTAGGATTTATGAAGCTACATATTTGTCTTCTGCAGGGAGGTGACATAGCCAGCTGGCTGTATTACTGTCACCCACCTCGCGGTTAGACTCCCGTTAATCTCGCGGATAAAGTCGTTTTAAGCTCGCGTTAGGGTTTCGCATAAACTCGTGCTCACCTCGTTAACCACGCGAATTAACTCGAGTTAATCTCGCATTAACCGCGACGACAAACTTGTGTAAAACTCGCGAACAAACACACGTTAAATTCGAGTTAACCTCGAGGACTAACTCGCGGATAAACTCGCGATAACAACACATATAAACTCACGATAACCTCGCGCATAAATCCGTGTTAACATTGCCGATAAACTGGTGTTGAACTCAAGTTAACCTCGCGGATAAACTCGCGTTACCGTCGCGCATAAATTTGCGCCAAACTCGCGTTAACCTCGTGACTAAACACACGTTATACTCACGCTACTAACGCGAATAAACTCGCGATAACCTTTCGCACAAACTCGCATTAATATCGAGGATACAGTTGTGTTAATCTGGCGGAAAAAACTCGCGTTAACGTCGCGCATAAACTCGCACTGACCGTGCCGATAAACACAAGTTAACCTCGCGGATTAACTCGTGTTAAACTCGCGTAAAGATCGAATTAACCTCGCTGATAAACTTGCGTTAAACTCGTGCATGAACACGCGCCAAATCACGTTAACTTCACGCATAAACGCCCGTTAAACTGGAGTTAACCTCGCGGATAAATTCGTAGTAACCTTGCGAATAAACTCACGTTAATCTCACGTTGACATCGTGGACATACTCGCGCCAAACTCGCGATAACCTAGCGGTTGAACTCGCCTCATACCCGCGTTAACAGCGCGTTTAACTCGCGCTGACAAACCGGGTAAATTCGCGGTAACCTTGCCGTAAACTCGCGTTACCATTGCCAATAAACTCGCGTTAAACTCGAGTTAACCTCGTGGATAAACACGCGTTAACATCGCGAATTAACTCGCGTTAATCTCGTGTTAACCTTGGGGATATACTCGCGTTAAACTCGCGAACAATCACGCGTTAAATTCGCGTATAATCACGCGTTAACCTTGCGTTAACGTTGCGAATAATCATGCGTTAACTGCGCGGATTAACTCGCGTTACACTCGTGTTAAACTCGCCTTAGCCTCGGGGATAAACTCGCGTTAAACTCGCGGCTAAACACATGTTAACATCGCGGATTTCCTCGCATTAAACTTGCATTAAACGTGCGTTAATCTCGCCGATAAACTCGCGTTAATCTTGCTTTAACCTCGGGGATAAACTCGCGGACAAACACTCGTTAAATTCACGTTAACCTCACGGATTAATTAGTATTAATCTCCTGGATTAACTCGGAGTTAATCTCGCGTTAACCTTGTGGATTAATTCGCCTTAATATCGCGTTAACCTCGGGGATATACTCGCGTTAAACTCGCGGACGAACACGCGCCAAACTTACGTTATCCGCACGGAGTGACTCGCCGAAAAACACGCAGCTAAACTTGCGATAACCTCGGGCATAAACTCGCGTTATAATCGTGGATAAACTCACGGAAAACTCGAGTTAATCTTGCAGATAAACTCGCATTAACCTACCGAATACACTCGCATTAATCTCGGGAATAAATTCGCCTTAAACCCAATAATCTCACGATAACCTTGCGCATAAATTTGCATTAATATCGTGGATAAGCTTGCGATAAACTCGCGTTAACCTCGCGAATTAACTCTCTCTAACAACGGGGATAAACTCGCAATAACCTCGTGGATAAATTCGCTTTAAACTCGCGTTAACCTTGCATCTAACTCGCGCTAACAACGTGGATAAACTCGCGATAACCTCGAGAATAACCTCACATTAACATCACCGATACACGCACGTAAACTCGAGTTAACCTTGCGGACAAACTGGCGTACGACACGCTAACCTCACGGATAATCGCGCGCAGACAACGTGGATAAGCTCCCTTCAAAATCGAGTTGGCCTCGCGGATGAAAACTTGAGTTAACCTCGCTTTAAACTTGCGTTAATCTAGCAGATTTGATTCGCGTTAAATCTCGCAGATAAACTCGCATTAACATCGCGCATAAACTCGCGCTAATCTCGCGAATAAACACGCGTTAACCTCGCGAATTAACTCGAGTTAATCTCACATTAACCTCGCAGATTAACTAGTGTTAAACACACGTTAAACTCGCCTTAACCTCGATGATAAATTCGCGTTACACTCGTGGGTAAACACACGTTAACACCGTGGATTAACTTGCGTTAAACATGCATTACACTCGCGTTAACCTCGCGGATAACTCGCGTTAACCTAGCAGTTAACATGCATTAACCTCCCGGGTTAACTCGCGTTAAACTCGTGGATATTCTCACGCCAAATGCTGGCTAACCACGCGGATAAACACGAGTGAACCTCACGGATTACCTCAGATTAATCTCGCTTTAACCTCGGGGATAAACTAGTGTTAAAATCGCGTTAAATTCGCGTTACCCTCGCAATAGGCCCAGGGATAAATTCGCGCTAAGCTCGCGTTCAACTCGCGCTAACAACGCGGATAAACTCGCGATAACCTCACGCATAAACTCGTGTCAACATCACCGATAAACTCACAATTAACTCATGTTAAACTCGCGGACAAACTCGTGTTAACCTCATGCATAACCTCGCGTTAAATTTGCGTTTCCCTCGTGGATAAACTCGTGTTAAACTCGCATTAAACTTGCAGATAAGCTTGCGTTAAACACGTGCTAATCTCACGAATAAACTCGCGTTACCCTTGCGTTAAACTCGAGGAAGAGCGCGTGTTAAACTCGAGTTAACTTCGCGTTAAACACGCACCCAGTGGTTAGAATCACGTTAAGTTAGCCGATAAACTCGGGTTAGCGTGGGGCATAAACTCGCACTAATCTCACGGATACTCGTTAATCTCGTGTTAACCTGGGGGATAAACTTGTGTTAAACTTGCGGACAAACACGCGTTAAATTAGCGTTAACCTCGCAGATTAACTCGCGGATAAACTTGCGATAACCTGGTGCATAAACTCGTGCTAACATCGCCGATACACTCGAGATGTACTCGATTTAACCTCGCTAATAAACTTGCGTTAATGTTGCGCATAAACTCGCATTAAACTCACCGATAAACTCGTGTTAATCTCGCGGATAAACTCACGCCAAACCCGCGTTAACCTTGTGGACAAATTCAAGTTAAACTCTCGCGAATAACGCGGATAAACTCGCGATAACCTTGCGCACAAACTCGCATTAATATCGCGGAAACACTTGCGTTAAACTAGCAGAAAAGCTCTGGTTAACTTCGGGCATAAACTCGCGCTGACCGTGCCGATAAACACACGTCAATCTCGGGGATTAACTCATGTTAAACTCGCACAAAACTCGCGTTAACCTCTGAGATAAACTCGCGTTAACTCGCGGATGAACACCCGTCAAAACCTCGTTAATCTTGCGTATAAATGCACGTTAAACTCGAGTTAACCTCGCGGATACATTCGCGTTAACATCGCGGATTAACTCGCGTTAAACTCGCATTAACGTAGCGGATAAACTCATCTCATACTCACGTAACATCGCGTTTAACTCGCGCTAACAAAGCGGATAAATTCGCGATAACCTCGCACATAAACTCATGTTAACATCGCAGAAAAACACGTGGCAATGTCGCATTAACCTCGTGGATGGACTCGTATTAACCTCGTGTTAACATGTTAACATCGCCGATAAACACGTGTTAAACTCGAGTTAACCTCCCGGATAAACTCGCACCAAATAATATCGCGGATAAACTTGCAATATCCTTGCGCATAAACTCGCATTAATATCCCAAATAAACTCGCGTTAAACGCGCGCTAACCTCATGGAAAAACCCGCATTAATCTCGAGTTAACATCGTGGGTTTACTCTCGCTAACAACATGCATAATCTCGCGATAACCTCGCAGACAATTTCACGTTAACCTCCATTATAGGGGAATTTGGCAAGTTTGTCACTTTTAGGGGTCAAGTTGAGCCCCTTTTAGGAGTCCCACAGGGAAGGTCAAGGTGTCCAAAAATTTGTCTCCTTCTGTTCCACCCTACACCGCAGTTTGTTTGGCAAAATTCCTCCATTATAGGGGAAGTTGGCAAGTTTGTCACTTTTAGGGGTCACATTCAACCCCTTTTAGGGGACCCACAGGGAAGTTCAAGGTGTCCTTAAATTTGCCTTGTTCTGTGCCACCCTACACCAAAGTTTGTTTGGCAAAATTCCTCCATTATAGGGGAGTTTGGCAAGTTTGTCACTTTTAGGGGTCAAGTTCAGCCCCTTTAGTGGTCCCACAGGGAAGGTCAAGGTGTCCTTAAATTTGTGTTGTTCTCTGCCACCCTACACTAGACTTGGTTTAGCAAAAATTCTCCATTATAGGGGAATATGGCAAGTTTGTAACTTTTAGGGGTCAAGTTGAGCCCCTTTTAGGGGTCCCACAGGAAAGGTCAAGGTGTTCAAAAATTTGTCTCCTTCGGTGCCACCCTACACCACAGTTTGTTTGGCAAAATTCCTCCATTATAGGGGAATTTGGCAAGTTTGTCACTTTTAGGGGTCACGTTGAGCCCCTTTTTGGGGCCCCACAGCGAAGGTCAAGGTGTCATTAAATTTGTCTCGATCTATGCCACCCTACACCATAGTTTGTTTGGCAAAATTACTCAATTATTGGGGAATTTGGCAAGTTTGTCACTTTTAGGAATCAAGTTCAGCCCCTTTTAGGGGTCCCACAGGGAAGGTCATGGTGTCCAAAAATTTGTCTCCTTCTGTGCCACCCTACACCAAAGTTTGTTTGTCAAAATTCCTCCATTATAGGGGAATTTGCCAAGTTTGTCACTTTTAGGGGTCATGTTCAGCCCCTTTTAGGGGTCCCACAGGGAAGGTCAAGGTGTCTTTAAAGTTGTATCGCTCTGTGCCACCCTACA
>CM062296.1:278092701-278111738 GCA_031216915.1 Pictodentalium vernedei | reverse complement strand
CACCAAAGTTTGTCTGGCAAAATTCTTCCATTGTAGCGGAATTTGTCAAGTTTGTCACTTTTAGGGGTCAAGTTCAGCCCCTTTCAGGGGTCCCACAGGGAAGTTCAAGGTGTCCTTAAATTTGTCTTGTCTGTGCCACCCTACACCAAAGTTTGTTTGGCAAAATTCCTCCATTATAGGTGAATTTGGCAAGTTTGTCACTTTTAGGGGTCATGTTCAGCCGCTTTTAGGGGTCCCACAGGGAAGGTCAAGGTGTCATTAAATTTACCTCGCTCTGTGCCACCCTACAGCATAGTTTGTTTGGCAAATGTACTCCATTATAGGGGAATTTGGCAAGTTTGTCACTTTTAGGGATCAAATTCAGCCCCTTTTAGTGGTCCCACAGGGAAGGTCATGGTGTCCAAAAATTTGTCACCTGTGCCACCATACACCAAAGTTTGTTTGGCAAATTCCTCCATTATAGGGGGAATTTGGCAAGTTTGTCACTTTTAGGGGTCCAGTTCAGCCCCTTTTAGTGGACTCACAGGGAAGGTCATGGTGTCATTAAATTTGTTTCGTTCTGTGCCACCCTGCACCACAGTTTGTTTAGTAAAATTCCTCCATTATAGGGGGAATTTGGCAAGTCCAGCCCCTTTTAGGGATCCCACAGGGAAGTTCAAGGTGTCGGTAAATTTGTCTTGTTCTGTGCCATCCCACACCAAAGTTTGTTTGTCAAAATTCCTCCATTATAGGGGAATTTGGCAAGTTTGTCACTTTTAGGGGTCATGTTCAGCCCTTTTTAGGGGTCCCACGGGGAAGGTCAAGGTGTCATTATATTTGTCTCGTTCTGTGCCACCCTACACCATAGTTTGTTTGGCGAAATTACTCCATTATAGGGGAATTTGGCAAGTTTGTCACTTTTAGGGGTCCAGTTCAGCCCCCTTTAGGGGACACACAGGGAAGGTCATGGTGTCATTAAATTTTTTTCGTTCTGTGTCACCCTGCACCCACAGTTTGTTTAGCAAAATTCCTCCATTATAGGTGAATTTGGCAATTTTGTCACTTTTAGGGGTCAAGTTGAGCCCTTTTAGGAGTCCCACAGGGAAGGTCAAGGTGTCCAAAAATTTGTCTCCTTCTGTGCCACCCTACACCGCAGTTTGTTTGGCAAAATTCCTCCATTATTGGGGAATTTAACAAGTTTGACACTTTTAGGGGTCACGTTCAGCCCCTTTTAGGGGACCCACAGGGAAGGGTCAAGGTGTCATTAAATTTGTTTCGTTCTGTGCCATCCTTCACCACAGTTTGTTTAGCAAAATTTCTCCATTATAGGGGAATATGGCAAGTTTGTCACTTTTAGGGGTCAAGTTGAGCCCCTTTTAGGGGTCCCACAGGGAAGGTCAAGGTGTCCGTAAATTTGTCTTGTTCTGTGCATCCTACACCAAGGTTTGTTTGGCAAAATTCCTGCATTATATGGGAATTTGGCAAGTTTGTCACTTTTAGGGGTCATGTTCAGCCCCTTTTAGGGGTCCCACAGGGAAGGTCAAGGTGTCATTAAATTTGTCTCGCTCTGTGCCACCCTACACCATAGTTTGTTTGGCAAAATTTACTCCATTATAGGGGAATTTGGCAAGTTTGTCACTTTTAGGGATCAAGTTCAGCCCCTTTTATTGGTCCCACAGGGAAGGTCATGGTGTCCAAAAATTTGTCACCTGTGCCACGATGCATCAAAGTTTGTTTGGCATAATTCCTCCATTATAGGGGAATTTGGCAAGTTTGTCACTTTTAGGGGTCATGTTCAGCCCCTTTTAGGGGTCCCACAGGGAAGTTCAAGGTGTCCTTAAATTTGTCTTGTTCTGTGCCACCTACACCAAAGTTTGTTTGGCAAAATTCCTCCATTATAGGGGAATTTGGCAAGTTTGTCACTTTTAGGGGTCATGTTCAGCCCCTTTTAGGGGTCCCACAGGGAAGGTCAAGGTGTCATTAAATTTGACTCGTTCTGTGCCACCCTACACCATAGTTTGTTTGGCAAAATTACTCCATTATAGGGGAATTTGCCAAGATTGTCAGTTTTAGGGGTTAAGTTTAGCCCCTTTTAGGGGTCCCACATGAAAGGTCAAGGTGTCATTGAATTTGTCCCGTTCTGTGCCACCCTACGCCACAGTTTCTTCAGCAAAATTTCTCTATTATAGGGGAATTTTTCAAGTTTGTCACTTTAGGGGTTAAGTTGAACCCCTTTTATAGATCCCACATGGAAGGCCAAGGTGTCCAAAAAATTGTCTCTTTCTGTGCCACCCTACACCGCAATTTGCTTGGCAAAATTTCTCCATTGTAGGGGAATTTGGCAAGTTTGCCACATTTAGGGGTCAAGTTCAGCCCCTTTTTGGGGTCCCACAGGGAAGGTCGAGGTGTCATTAAATTTGTCTCGTTCTGTGCCACCCTACACCACAGTTTTTTTAGCAAAATTTCTCTGTTATGGGGGAATTTGTCAGGTTTGTCACTTTTAGGGGTCAAGTTCAGCCCCTTTTAGGTGTCCCACAGGGAAGGTCAAGCTATCCAAAAAATTGTCTCCTTCTGTGCCACCCTACACCGCAGTTTGTTTGGCAAAATTCCTCCATTATAGGGGAATTTAGCAAGTTTGTCACTTTTAGGGGTCACGTTCAGCCCCTTTTAGGGGACCCACAGGGAAGGTCAAGGTGTCATTAAATTTGTTTCGTTCTGTGCCATCCTACACCACAGTTTGTTTAGCAAAATTCCTCCATTATAGGGGAATTTGGCAAGTTTGTCACTTTTAGGGGTCAATTTGAGCCCTTTTTAGGGGTCCCACAGGGAAGGTCAAGGTGTCCAAAAATTTGTCTCCTTCTTTGCCACCTTACACCACAGTTTGTTCGGCAAAATTCCTCCATTATAGGGGAATTTGGCAAGTTTGTCACTTTTAGGGTCAAGTTCAGCCCCTTTTAGGGGTCCCACAGGGAAGGTCAAGGTGTCCTTAAATTTGTCTTGTTCTGTGCCACCCTACACCAGACTTTGTTTGGCAAAAATTCTCCATTATAGGGGAATTTGGCAAGTTTGTCACTTTTAGGGGTCAAGTTGAGCCCCTTTTAGGGGTCCCACAGGGAAGGTCAAGGTGTCATTAAATTTGTCTCATTCTGTACCACCCTACACCAAAGTTTGTTTGGCAAAATTCCTTCATTGTAGCGGAATTTGGCAAGTTTGTCACTTTTAGGGGTCACGTTCAGCCCCTTTCAGGGGTCCCACAGGGAAGTTCAAGGTGTCCTTAAATTTGTCTTGTTCTGTGCCACCCTACACCCAAAGTTTGTTTGGCAAAATTCCTCCATTATAGGGGAATTTGGCAAGTTTGGCACTTTTAGAGGTCAAGTTCAGCCCCTTTTAGGGGTCCCACAGGGAAGGTCATGGTGTCCAAAAATTTGTCTCTTTCTGTGCCACCCTACACCAACGTTTGTTTGGCAAAATTCCTCAATTATAGGGGTATTTGGCAAGTTTGTCACTTTTAGGGGCCAAGTTCAGCCCCTTTTAGGGATCCCACAGGGACGTTCAAGGTGTCCATAAATTTGTCTTGTTCTGTGCATCCTACACCAAAGTTTGTTTGGCAAAATTCCTCCATTATATGGGAATTTGGCAAGTTTGTCACTTTTAGGGGTCATGTTCAGCCCCTTTTAGGGGTCCCACAGGGAAGGTCAAGGTGTCATTAAATTTGTCTCGCTCTGTGCCACCCTACACCATAGTTTGTTTGGCAAATTTACTCCATTATAGGGGAATTTGGCAAGTTTGTCACTTTTAGGGGTCAAGTTGAGCCCCTTTTAGGGGTCCCACAGGGAAGGTCAAGGTGTCATTAAATTTGTCTCATTCTGTACCACCCTACACCAAAGTTTGTTTGGCAAAATTCCTTCATTGTAGCGGAATTTGGCAAGTTTGTCACTTTTAGGGGTCATGTTCAGCCCCTTTCAGGGGTCCCACAGGGAAGTTCAAGGTGTCCTTAAATTTGTCTTGTTCTGTGCCACCCTACACCAAAGTTTGTTTGGCAAAATTCCTCCATTATAGGGGAATTTGGCAAGTTTGGCACTTTTAGGGGTCAAGTTCAGCCCCTTTTAGGGGTCCCACAGGGAAGGTCATGGTGTCCAAAAATTTGTCTCCTTCTGTGCCACCCTACACCAACGTTTGTTTGGCAAAATTCCTCAATTATAGGGGTATTTGGCAAGTTTGTCACTTTTAGGGGCCAAGTTCAGCCCCTGTTAGGGATCCCACGGGAATTTCAAGGTGTCCATAAATTTGTCTTGTTCTGTGCATTCTACACCAAAGTTTGTTTGGCAAAATTCCTCCATTATATGGGAATTTGGCAAGTTTGTCACTTTTAGAGGTCATGTTCAGCCCCTTTTAGGGGTCCCACAGGGAAGGTCAAGGTGTCATTAAATTTGTCTCGCTCTGAGCCACCCTACACCATAGTTTGTTTGGCAAATTTACTCCATTATAGGGGAATTTGGCAAGTTTGTCACTTTTAGGGATCAAGTTCAGCCCCTTTTAGTGGTCCCACAGGGAAGGTCATGGTGTCCAAAAATTTGTCACCTGTGCCACCATACACCAAAGTTTGTTTGGCATAATTCCTCCATTATAGGGGAATTTGGCAAGTTTGTCACTTTTAGGGGTCATGTTCAGCCCCTTTTAGGGGTCCCACAGGGAAGTTCAAGGTGTCCTTAAATTTGTCTTCTTGTGTGCCACCTACACCAAAGTTTGTTTGGCAAAATTCCTCCATTATAGGGGAATTTGGCAAGTTTGTCACTTTTAGGGGTCATGTTCAGTCCCTTTTAGGTGTCCCACATTCAAGGTCGAGGTGTCATTATATTTGACTCGTTCTGTGCCACCCTACACCATAGTTTGTTTGGCAAAATTACTCCATTATATTTGCCAAGTATGTCACTTTTAGGGGTTAAGTTTAGCCCCTTTTAGGGGCCCCACACGGAAGGTGAAGGTGTCATAGAATTTGTCTCGTTCTGTGCCACCCTACGCCACAGATTCTTCAGCAAAATTTCTCTATTATAGGGGAATTTGTCAAGTTTGTCACTTTAAGGGTTAAGTTGAGCCCCTTTTATAGATCCCACATGGAAGGTCAAGGTGTCCGAAAAATTGTCTCTTTCTGTGCCACCCTACACCGCAATTTGCTTGGCAAAATTCCTCCATTGTAGGGGAATTTGGCAAGTTTGCCACTTTTAGGGGTCAAGTTCAGCCCCTTTTTGGGGTCCCACAGGGAAGGTCAAGGTGTCATTAAATTTGTCTCGTTCTGTGCCACCCTACACCTCAGGTTGTTTAGCAAAATTTCTCTGCTATGGGGGAATTTGTCAAGTTCGTCACTTTTAGGGGTCAAGTTCAGCCCCTTTTAGGTGTCCCACAGGGAAGGTCAAGGTGTCCAAAAAATTGTCTCCTTCTGTGCCACCCTACACCACAGTTTGTTTGTCAAAATTACTCCATTATATGGGAATTTATCAGGTTTGTCACTTTTAGAGGTCAAGTTCAGCCCCTTTTAGGGGGTCCAGAGGGAAGGTCAAGGTATCCAAAAAATTGTCTCCTTCTGTGCCACCCTACACCAAAGTTTGTTTGGCAAAATTACTCTATTATAGGGGAATTTGGCAAGTTTGTCACTTTTAGGGGTCAAGTTCAGCCCCTTTTAGGGGTCCCCCAGGGAAGGTCAAGGTGTCATTAATTTGTCTTGTTCTGTGCCACCCTACACCATAGTTTGTTTGGACAATTTTCCTTTTTTTCGAATGTCGAATAAGGAAAAAGGAATAAGTAGGTAACTTCACAGTGCTGTTAAAAGTTGGGAGGAGGAATAGGGGATTACAGTTCTGTGGAGAATTAAACAAAATTATTTTATATTTACCGTTTATTGATGACAGACTCCTCGTCTGCTATCAATAAATGATAAATATAAAACTTTAATCTTAAAACGATAAAATCAAGTATTTTTTCAAGAATAAATAGCACCTTATATTGCTATTTATTCTTGGCAAAATACATAATTTTATCGTCTTGAAGGACAAATTGTTTCTCGTGGAAGGGTATGCGATGTACAAAATAAAACAAGACCCGGCGTAACATCAGTCGTTTTTATTATTTTATCAAATCGCCAGTTATATAGCAAAGGGTGAGTACTGTCATTAACAAAACAAATTAACACATTAACAAAACGTTACTGTCATGAAATAAAACATAAGAATTAACCCTTATACAAAATATTTATCTATTTTCATGCTTTCCCATTCTGTAAACTATCATAGTGGCCACTTCCTGCAGAAATTCAGTTGTCTTTATTTCTTTCTCCCTGTATCTTATCCATAAGTCTTCAATTTTCATGTCGATGGCTGTGTACTTCCTCCTAATATCTGTTTCCAGGTCGCGGGCGGATAAAATAGTTCTACGTGCCTCGCCTCTTCCTGTAACACTGGCACCAACTTGTAAAATGACAAACATTGTCCAGATTTGGTATTTATACGCCTGTGCCATGCTGGAATGAAAGAAAATAGAATTAAAGGTTATTTTTATGTGAGCCCTACGTAAAACCGAAATTATTATAATTAAACCAGTTAAAAAATAAAATAACTTTAGTTTTACATTTATTTTACTGAGTGTGAGGCAAAACTATATTTAAGCCATACAAATATTTAATTCAATTAATTCAACCAATTTAACTGAAATTGTAACAAGTTTAATGGATTGGTTAAATATGTGTAGTAACTCACCTTCTATATGATTACTCGTACGGACACTATGTCCGTCTACACACCACTCTTGTATGCAGAAACGCCTGATCTCCATCCAATGGTCTCGGATGTAATCTACAAATTCCGTCAAACTTGGTGTGTTGGCTCTGGTAGCAATGCTGTCAAATGCTGGCCTTTTGTGTGAAGCTGGGAGAAATGGCAATGAGAAGAATTGTCTGAGGTAGCGATAAGGAGGCTTGTCAACTCTATATGCAGTACCCAAACCAACGTCTTGTATTTTGGGACATACGGCTTGGCTCTGGTGGAACACCCACCCTTTGATGTCTTTATCGGGAAAAAACCTCACGGACTGCTTGATACGCAGCTGCAATTAACGGAATAATTATTTAAATGAAAAATAACAGAAGAATTGAGAAGGATAAATTGACAGAGAAAATTTGTTTCCATTTTATATTATTGTTACTATTTAATTATTATGCTAATTTATTAAATTAATTATTTTTTATACAGATAGAATATATATAAATAATATAGAAATGATACTTACTTATCTATATACTCGCTGAAACTTTTCATTCAACCAAGTACTTGATCGAATTATAGTGTCCCATTGTTAAATCGAGTATTAGCTGATAAAGTCGCTTTGCAAGGAATAAGTTGTGCTTGTTAATTAAGGCGTCTTAGTTTTATTAATTTGTTTGTTTTTGTTGAATAATTTCAGTTACTATAAAGTATTAATTGTTTACCTTTATTCCAAAAGAGTAACCATTACTGGAACTAGCAATGGCTGTCCGCGTTTGCTTCCTGTAATTAGCACGTTATATATAGTTGGCTCGTCCAGGATATCGATGTCAGGTAGACCATCTTCAATAAGAGATGTTTCAGCTGTTCCTGGAGGGTCGTCGAAGACACGCTGAGATATTTCGAAACTGGCCACCAATTCATCTCTCGTCTCGGCGACTGGTGTATCAGTTGAGCGATGATCAACAGCAACGGAATTATCGTCACCGTTCTCTTCCTGCTCATATGAAGCAGTTGCCATATCTATATTTACGTCGGCTCTTGGCTCTTGGCTCAGTTGAGGTGGAACCCACATCTACGTTATTGTCAGTATCCATGCTTGTTACTTCTGATCTCCTACAATGTATACGGACGGATAGAATTAATTATTATATTAATTATATTATATTATATTATATTATATTGATCTCCTACAATGTATATGGTCGAACAGAATTAATTATTATATAATTTTATATTATTATTAGCTCACCTGACTGAAAGTCAGGGTGAGCTATTCTGATCACTTTTCGTCCGTCGTCCGGCGTCCGTCGTCCGGCGTCCGTCGTGAAGGTGGTGTTTGGGCTTTTTCTCCCAAACCACTGGCCGCATATTAATGAAATTTCATGTGAGAAGGGGTTATGTATGCGGACTTTGATTTTTTGTCAAATTACGTTTCGGCTCACATTGAGCAGAGGGATGGGGCAAAAATGCTCCAATTTTTAAAAAATCTTCTTCTCAACAACCAGCAATAGCAGAGACTTGATATTTGGTATGCAGCTTCCTTTTGAGGTGTAGACTCAAGTTTGTTCAAGAGAAGTTGGAGGGGCTATATTTGACGATGTTAAAGGAGGGGCAAATATTTTGGCCCGCCCCAAATTTCTATTTTCCAAACCGCGAGGCCGATTTGAACCAAATTTTACATGAGTGCTTATTGGGTCATAAGTACCTAATTTATGCCGAAATTTTTTCCCCATAGCCCCGTGGGAACCACAGGAGCTAAAAATAGAAAAAAATGAAAACGCCCATATCTCCAAAACTACACGGCACTGAGAATTCTTATTTGTTGTGAAGCTTCCTTAGGACCAACAGAATGGAATGATAAAAAAAAAATTGCCATCGGTTTTATCATGGGGTACTTTTTGGGGACTTTGAAAAAGTGCTGAGTCAGCATTTTTTTAACACTGTGGGTAATGGGAAAAACATAAGACTACTTTTCTCCGAAACCACTGCTCCAAAAGCTTTAAACTTTCACATATAACATCTTTGGAAGATTGTTTCACATGTTTATTGAAATCAATTGCCTGGGTTGATATTTGGGCTCTCTATGGGAGCCCAAATGTTTAAATTAGTGCAGTATGAGGAGTATTTTTTAAAAATCTTCTTCTTCAGATCTAGCAATAAGAATGTTTTGATATTTGGTATGCAGCATCCTTAGGGGGGTGAGATTGAAGTTTGTTGAAGCCAAATCCCTGGGTTCATATTTAGGCTGAAGATTTGGGGTCCCGTTGCGGACTTCGAATTTTTGGACCAAAATCCGAAAATTTTTTTTTTGTTTTTTCTGCGTTTCGGTCAATTTTAAGACAAAAAAAAAAAAAAAAAAAAAAAATGTTTTCCCCTGAAAATTTGGGGTGTGGGTGGGACTTAGAAAATTTTTGACCAAAATCTGAAAAATTTTTTTTTTTGGTTTTTTCTGCGTTTTGGTCAATTTTAAGACAAAAAAAAAAAAAAAAAAATTTTTTTTTTCCCCTGAAAATTTGGGGTCCGGGTGGGACTTCGAAAATTTTGGACCAAAATCCGAAAATTTTTGTTTTTTATGCATTTCTGTCAATTTTCAGACAAAAAAATTTTTTTTTTTTTTTTTCTGCGTTTTGGTCAATTTTAAGACAAAAAAATTATTTTTTTTTTTTTCCCCCTGAAAATTTGGGGTCCGGGTGGGACTTAGAAAATTTTGGACTAAAATCCCAAAAAATTTTTTTTTGTTTTGTTTTTTATGCATTTCTGTCAATTTTAAGACAAAAAAAAAAAATTTTTCCCCTGAAAATTTTGGGTCCGGGTGGGACCAAAATCCGGATTTTTTTTTTGTTTGTTTTTCATTTATTTCTGTCAATTTTAAGACAAAAAAAAAAAAAAAAAAATTTCCCCCTGAAAATTTGGGGTCCGGGTGGGATCCGGGTGGGACTTAGAAAATTTTGGACCAAAATCCGGAAATTTTTTGTTTTTGTTTTTTATGCATTTCGGTCAGTTTTATACGGCAGCATTCAAGTGCCACTAAAAAAAAAAAAAGATTCTTTAATCGAAAAAAAATATACTAAATGAAATTAAAAAAAAAAAAAAAAATGATAAAAAGATAGAAAAAAAGAAATAATGATTTTTTTCCTTATTTTAAATGATTTTGTCGTCATTTAAGATAAATCACTTCATTTGAAAAATAAAAATTAAAGGCGAAGTTAATAAATATTTTTTCTGGTTATCACAATGTTTTTAATTTTTCACTTGCAGTGGTAGCCTCCGTAGTTGATTGAGTTGCAGTGGTAAATTGTTGCTGTGTGTGCGGATGGGGGAGGGGCTACAACTTTTATTTGTCGATGGTCTTTATTCCGTTTAAACATACGTAGAGGCACTTGAGGTTAGTGTTATCCACAGTTTTACACGGCAATCTCCGGGGTTAAAGACACCACATATATCGCCAAGAATGCTATTGAATTAAAAGTAAATAAGAGAGAGAAGGGTTAACGATACATTTGTTTTGGGGGTTAACAACACATTCGGCAGGCAATTTTAATTCGCTTCATGACATTTCACGTTGCGCAGAAATACAAGACTCCCTGAAAACCATCTAGCAGCAGTGAATAACTGTGAGGCTCTCCAAATAAGAGTCAGCAATAATTGAAGCCAAGTACGTCATCGACATGTGGTACGACTTAGTATACAGTGTAAGAGTGCACCCTAAACCCATGTAGGCAAATTAGGCTTAGGTTTCCGGTCCAATGACATCATTCAGGAGGTGACAAGGAATACCATCAAACTGCCAAGCTTTGCGTATGAAGTACAATGTGCGAACCAATGAATTTACGAGCTCCCATGCAGTGAAGATTCCTTTCTGGAAATAACCGTTTTTCGTTATGTTCAATTTCCCAACAATCTAACAACCCATCTCCAAGTAGCTTTATAAAATTCCTATTCAACATTGAAGGTCATATTCGGCTGTACATTTGCTGACAACATGAATTGCGAACAAATGAGCTTTCCTCACCCATACCATCTACATTTATTGCATAGACTCTCGATTGGTAAGGAATGATTAGCGCACATTTCCGGCAATTTTTTGAGAATATTGCTGGCTTCTGATACACTTACTTTACCTCGAAACCACACTGTCTCTTTGTTCTTACGTGTTGCTTTCCAATAATCTGTTTATGGCAATCTAACAGCCCAGTTCTATGTGGGTTTTTTATCTGTAGACAGCATTAACAACACCTAGAAGCACCACCCCAAGGATGGCTATTAATGTATTGATTAGTATTGGTTATTTAACGAAGTTTTACGACACTCTCGACAGTCAGAATCGTCTCGTTTCTGGCAGTTTTTCGGGTGGAGAAAGTTGGACAACCAGGCGAGATTTACTGAGTAACATCGAGACTATGTCAGACCCCCCCCCCCCCCCCCCCCCAACGTACTAACTCAGTGCAAGTAGTATTAGCATTGGTTGAAGGCAAGGGCACATCGAACTTTGGTGCGCCTTAATACACAGCGCCACCGTGCTGTCACGTGGGTAATCGGGATGTGGTGCCTTATTCAATGACATTACTCAGTTACTGTTAGCCGGGATCGAACTACCAACCATTCGGTTTGAAGTCCAATGCCCTAGCCATTGAACCACCACACTCCCATCTGAATGGTTCCGAAAGTAGAAATATCTATTTTTAGAATGATTCTTTTTTCTTTGAAATGCATTCCTAAAATAGATGTTTCTATTTTTAGGCCAACACATATTTCATTTTGCATTCTTAAAATAGAATATTTCTATTTTTAGATTTTTTTTTTTTTTTTTTGGTTTTGTATTTTTTTTAAGCTTGTTTTTTTTTCGGTTTGGGTTTTTTTTTTTTTTTTTTGATTATGTTTTCTAAATTTTTTAATGAAATCGCTTAATACATTTTTGTTTCAGTTTGGAGATTTTGTTTTCATTTCCAGAAATTAATACTTTCGTTTACAGCACACATTTTTTCTAAGTTCCCAAAATAAATTTTTTGCTATTTTTAATGCACATTGTTTACTTTCTGTTTCTCAAAATGGATTATTTCTCTTTTAAGCGCAGATTTCGTTAATTTTATTCCTTTATCCCGAAAATAGTTTATTTATTTAATTATTTATTTATTTATTTATTTATTTATTTAGGTGTAACGACACTTTAACAGCCAAGGCCATATCGTGTTGGCGACAGTTTTACGGGTGGAGGAAGCCGGAGTACTCAGCGAGAACTACCGAGCAACGGCGAGCAGCTGCTCGCTCCCAAACATCGTAACTCCTCACTGCAGCATGCACAGGCAGGGTAAGATTGGCTGAAGACATACGCACCATCGACGTGCAGTACGCCTTAGTACACGGCGTCATCGTGCCCCCATGTGGACAGTTGTGATTAAGTGTCTTGCCCAAGGACACAACACGGAGTCCGAATCTATTAATGCTTTACATATGTGTTGTCCAGCATGCTGAGTACAATGGTTACTGATCCCTGTTTTGAGGGGGGGGGGGGGGCTCTTGCTAGTAGGCCCATTTTGTTGATAGGTTGGACGACAGTAGAAACACCGACTTGCAATAGTAGATTTTGTAGCTGATGAAATGTGTGTGTGTGGGAGGGGAGGGGTGGCTGGGGACAGTGGGGACCTTTTTATATATATATATATATCGCCAAGAATGCTATGGCATTCAAAGTAAATTAAAAGAGAGAAGGGTTACCGATACGTTTCTTTGGGGGTTAACGACACATTCAGCAGGAAATTTTAATTCGCTTCATGACATTTCACGTTGGGCAGAAATACAAGACTCCCTGAAAACCATCTAGCAGCAGTGAATAACTGTAAGGCTCTCCAACTAAGGGTCAGCAATAATTGAAGCCAAGTACGTCATCGACATGTTGTACGACTTAGTATACAGGGTAAACGTGTACCCTAAACCCATGTAGGCAAATCAGGTTTTAGATTCCAGGTCCAGTGACATCATTCAGGTGACAAGGGTTATCATCAAACTGCCAAGCTTTTTCGTATGAAGTACTATGTGCGAACCAATGAATATACGAGCTCCCAGTGAAAATTCCTTACTGGAAATAACCGCGTTTCGTTATGTTCAATTTCCCAACAATCTAACAGCCCATCTCCAAGTAGCTTTAGTAGCATTGAAGGTCATATTCGGCTGTACATTTGCTAACAACACGAATTGTGAGCAAATGAGCTTTCCTCACCCATACCATCTACATTTATTGCATAGACTCTCGATTGATAAGGAATGATTAATGCACATCTCCGGCAATTATTAGAGAATATTGCTGGCTTCTGATACACTTACTTTACCTCGAAACCACAGTGTCTCTTTGTTCTTGCGTGTTGCTTCCCAATAATCTGTTTTTGGCAATCTAACAGCCCAGTTCTAGGTGGGTTTTTATCTGTAGACAGCATGAACAACACCTAGAAGCACCACCCCAAGGATGGCTATTAATGTATTGATTAGTATTGGTTATTTAATGAAGTTTTACGACACTCTCGACAGTCAGGGTCGAGCCTCTTCTGGCAGTTTTTCGGGTGGAGAACCAGGCGAGATATACTGAGTAGCTTCGAGCAACTGTCAGACTGCCCAACGTACTAACTCAGTGCAAGTAGGATTATCATTGGCTGAAGGCAAGGGCACATCGAACTTTGGTGCGCCTTAGTACACAGCGCCACCGTGCTGTCACGTGGGTAATCGGGATGAAGTGCCTTATCCAGTGACATTACTCAGTTACTGTTAGTCGGGATCGAACCACCAACCATTCGGTTTGAAGTTCAATGTCCTAATCACTGAATCACCGCACTCCCATCTCAATTGTTCCGAAAGTAGAAATATCTATTTTTAGAATGAATTTTTTTTTCTTTGAAGTGCAAACCTAAAATATATGTTTCTATTTTTAGGCCTAACACATATTTCTTTTTGCATTCTTAAAATAGAATATTTCTATTTTTAGTATTTTTTTTTTTTTTTTTTTTTTGTTTTGTTTTTTTTTTATCTTGGGTTTTTTTTTTCGGTTGTTTTTTTTATTTTCTTGTTTTTTTTTTTGTTTTTTTTTTTTATTATGTTTTTTTAATTTTTTTTAATGAAATCACTTTATACATTTTTGCTTTAGTTTGGAGATTTTGTTTACATTTCCAGAAATTAATAATTTCGTTCACAGCACACATTTTTTCTAAGTTCCCACAACAGATTTATTGCAATTTTTAATGAACATTGTTTTCTTTCTGTTTCTCAAAATGGATTATTTCTCTTTCAAGCGCAGATTTCGTTAATTTTATTTCTTTATCCCGAAAATAGTTTATTTATTATTTATTTATTTATTTATTTATTTATTTATTTATTAAGGTTTAACGACACTTTAACAGCCAAGGGGCATATCGTGTCGACGACAGTTTTACGGGTGGGGGAAGCCTGAGTACTCAGGGAGAACCACCGAGCAACGACGAGCAGCTGCTTGCTCCCAAACATCGTAACTAAGTACTGCAGCATGCACAGGCAGGGTTAGATTGGCTGAAGACATGCGCACCATCGACGTGCAGTACGCCTTAGTACACGGCGTCATCGTGCCCCAATGTGGACAGTGGGATTAAGTGCCTTCCCCAAGGACACAACACGGAGTCCGAATCTATTAATGCTTTATATATCTGTTGTGCAGCATGCTGTGTACAATGGTTACTGATCCCATTTTTGAGCGGGGGGGGGGGGTGGTGGTGGGTGGGCGCTCCTGCTAGTAGGCCCTTTTTGTTGATGGGTTGGACGACAGTGGCAACACCGACTTGCAATAGATTTTGCAGCTGATGGCGCGTGTGTGTGGGGGAGGGGAGGGAGGGAGGGAGGCTGGGGGCAGTGGGGACCTTTTTATATATATATATATCGCCAAGAATGCTATGGTATTAAAAGTAAATTAAGAGAGAGAAGGGTTAACGATACGTTTGTTGGGGGGGGGGGGGGGGGAGGTAACGACACATTCAGCAGCCAATTTTAATTCGCTTCATGACATTTCACGTTGGGGCAGAAATACAAGACTTCCTGAAAACCATCTAGCAGCAGTGAATAACTGAGAGGCTCTCCAAGTAAGAGTCAGTAATAATTGAAGCCAAGTACGTCATCGACATGTTGTACGACTTAGTATACAGGGTAAACGTGTACCCTAAACCCATGTAGGCAAATTAGGCTTAGATTTCCGGTCCAGTAACATTACTCAGGTGATAAGGGTTACCACCAAACTGCCAAGCTTTTCGTATGAAGTACAATGTGCGAGCCAATGAATTTACGAGCTCCCAGTGAAAATTCCTTACTCTAAATAATCGTGTTTCGTAATGTTCAATTTTCCAACAATCTGACAGCCCATATCCAAGTAGCTTTATAAAATTCCTATTCAACATTGAAGAAGGTCATATTCGGCTGTACATTTGCTAACAACATGAATTGTGAGCAAATGAGCTTTTCTCGCCCATACCAACTACATTTATTGCACAGACTCTCATTTGGTAAGGAATGATTAACGCACATCTCTGGCAATTATTAGAGAATATTGCTGGCTTCTGATACACTTACTTTACCTCGAAACCACAGTGTCTCTTTGTTCTTACGTGTTGCTTCCCAATAATCTGTTTATGGCAACCTTAGGCCCAGTTCTATGTGGGTTTTTATCTGTAGACAACATGAACAACACCTAGAAGCACAATCACAAGGATGGCTATTAATGTATTGATTAGTATTGGTTATTTTATGAAGTTTTACGACACTCTCGACAGTCAGGATCGACTCGTTTCTGGCAGTTTTTTCGGGTGGAGAAAGTTGGACAACCAGGCGAGATTTACTGAGTAGCGTCGAGCAACTGTCAGACTGCCCAGTGTACTAACTCAGTGCAAGTAGGATTAGCATTGGTTGAAGGCAAGGGCACATCGAACTTTGGTGCGCCTTAGTACACGGCGCCACCGTGCTGTCACGTGGGTAATCGGGATGAAGTGCCCTATCCAGTGACATTACTCAGTTGCTGTTAGTCGGGATCGAACTACCAACCATTCGGTTTGAAGTCCAATGTTCTAATCACTGAATCACCGCGTTCCCATCTGAATGGTTCCGAAAGTAGAAATATCTATTTTTAGAATGAATTTTTTTTTTTTTTGAAACGCATTCCTAAAATAGATGTTTCTATTTTTAGACCTAACACATATTTTATTTTGCATTCTTAAAATAGGATATTTCTATTTTCTGTATTTGTTTTTTTTTGTTTTTTTGGTGGGGGGGGGGGGAGGGGGGGGGGGTGTTTTTTTTTTTGTTTTTTTCTTTTTTGGTTTGTTTTTTTTTTTCCTTGGTTCTTTTTTTTTTTTTTCTTTTTTTTTGATTATGTTTTTTTAAATTTTTTTAATGAAATCACTTAATACATTTTTGTTTTAGTTTGAAGATTTTGTTTTCATTTCCAAAAATGAATAATTTCGTTTACAGCACACATTTTTTATAAGTTCCCACAATAGATTTATTGCTATTTTTAATGCACATTGTTTTCTTTCTGTTTCTCAAAATGGATTATTTCTCTTTTTAGAGCATATTTCGTTAATTTTATTTCTTTATCCCGAAAATAGTTTATTTATTTATTTATTTATTTATTTATTTATTTATTTATTTATTAAGGTTTAACGACATTTTAACAGCCAAGGCCATATCGTGTTGGCGACAGTTTTACGGATGGAGGAAGCCGGAGTACTCAGCAAGAACCACCGAGCAACAACGAGCAGCTGCTAGCTCCCAAACATCGTAACTCCTCACTGCAGCATGCACAGGCAGGGTTAGATTGGCTGAAGACATACGCACCATCGACGTGCAGTACGCTTTAATACACGGCGTCATCGTGCCCCCATGTGGACAGTTGGGATTAAGTGTCTTGCTCAAGGACACAACACGGAGTCCGAATCTATTAATGCTTTATATATGTGTTGTTCAGCATGCTGAGTACAATGGTTACTGATACCTTTTTTTGAGGGGGGGGGGCGCTCCTGCTAGTAGGCCCTTTTTGTTGATAGGTTGGACGGCAGTGGCAACACCGACTTGCAATAGTAGATTTTGTAGATGATGGTGTGTGTGGGGGAGGGAGGGGATGGAGGGGATGGAGGGGAGGGAGGGAGCGGGGCTGGGGACAGTGGGGACCTTTATATATATCGCCAAGAATGCCATGGTATTAAAAGTAAATTAAGAGAGAGAAGGGTTAACGAAACGTTTGTTAGGGGGGTTATCGACACATTTAGCAGGCAATTTTAATTCGCTTCATGACATTTCACGTTGGGTGGAAATACAAGACTCCCTGAAAACCATCTAGCAGCAGTGAATAATTGTGAGGCTCTCCAAGTAAAAGTCAGCAATAATTGAAGCCAAGTACGTCATCGACATGTTGTACGACTTAGTATACAGGGTAAACGTGTACCCTAAACCCATGTAGGCAAATTAGGCTTAGATTTCCTGTCCAGTGACATCATTCATGTGGCAAGGGTTACCATCAAACTGCCAGGCTTTTCGTATGAAGTACAATGTGCGAACCAATGAATTTACGAGCTCCCAGTGAAAATTCCTTACTGGAAATAACCGTGTTGCGTAATGTTCAATTTCCCAACAATCCAACAGCCCATCTCCAAGTAGCTTTATAAAATTCCTATTCACCATTGAAGGTCATATTCGGCTGTATATTTGCTAACAACATGAAATGTGAGCAAATGAGGTTTCCTCGCCAACACCATCTACAGTTATTGCATAGACTCTCGGTGGGTAAGGAATGATTAACGCACATCTCCGGCAATTATTAGAGAATATTGCTGGCTTCGGATACACTAACTTTACCTCAAAGCCACAGTGTCTCTTTGTTCTTATGTTTTGCTTCCCAATAATTTGTTTATGGCAACCTAAAGGCCCAGTTCTAGGTGTTTTTTTTTTATCTGTAGACAGCATGAACAACAACCAGAAGCACCACCCCAAGGATGGCGATTAATGTATTGATTAGTTATTGGTTATTTAATGAAGTTTTACGACACTCTCGACAGTCAAGGTCGACTCGTTTCTGGCAGTTTTTCGGATGGAGAAAGCTGGACAACCAGGCGAGATTTCCTGAGTAGCGTCGAGCAACTGTCAGATTCCCCAGTGTACTAACTCAGTGCAAGTAGGATTAGCATTGGCTGAAGGCAAGGGCACATCGAACTTTGGTGCGCCTTGGTACACAGCGCCACCGTGCTGTTACGTGGGTAATCGGGATGTAGTGTCTTATCCAGTGACATTACTCTGTTACTGTTAGTGGGGATCGAACCACCAACCATTCGGTTTGAAGTCCAATGTCCTAATCACTGAATCACCGCAATCCCATCTGAATGGTTCCGAAAGTAGAAATATTTATTTTTAGAGTGATTTTTTTTTCTTTGAAATGCATTCCTAAAATAGACGTTTCTATTTTTAGGCCTAACTCATATTTTATTTTGCATTCTTAAAATAGAATATTTCTATTTTTAGTATTTTCTTTTCTTTTTTTTTTTTTTTTTTTTTTGATTATATTTTTAATTTTTTTTATGAAATCATTTAATACATTTTTACGGAAGCCCATTAGGGACATTTGTACGGAAGCCCATTAGTTCGGAAGCCCATTAGGGACTTGTGAAGAAAAAAAATTACATGTGTGAAAAAATGAAAGTGTCAATGACACTGCAGCTCAACTTGTTAAGGCATGTACATGAATAGTATGTGGCACAGCAATGGCAAACATCTCGGTAATGACCTGATAACAAAAGTACATATAAAATATTGTAACGGTCTGTACATAAATACTGACCGTTGCCTGTAACAAATGTATCGATAAAGTATTGTAAATGTGGGAGACAGTTAGATGCAAAGCTAGAAAAGAAATCTGTGAGTCCCAGAGTGGGTCTGACTGAACCCCAGAATATTTGTTCTCATAGCATTTTCTCATAACACAGTGATAACAAAGGCATCCCAAAACACACTCGTTCCTGTCCCAGGAGAAAAAAAAACCGTACTATATGTGATGTATTCCATTCTACTAAACATTCATACAAAAATTTATTCAAATCAGAACTTTCATACAGAAGTTCTGTACAAAAGACTGATTGCGCTAATTTTGGTACCAAGTTCCTTGGTTCATATTTGGGCTCACTGTGGTAGCCCGAATTATAACTTAGTTTAAAATGAGGAATTTTCTTTAAAAATCTTCTTCAGATCCAGCAGTCAGAATGTTTTGATATTTGGTATGCAGCATCCTTAGGGGGGTGAGATTCAAGATTGTTC